>CALSBV010011200.1:15290455-15318222 GCA_943590825.1 Bovichtus diacanthus
CACACACACACACACACACACACACACACACACACACACACACACACGCACACTGGCCTGTACATGCATTATAATGTCAGCTCATCCTCTGTAAAGCGGAGGGCCATGTGCCTCCAACAGTGCAGAGTGTTTCCAGCCGCACGCCCTCCAAAAGATCTTTTACCAAAACCATTCACCAGATTCAAATCTGTGTTTAGCATGTGCGTTCATGTTATTTGGGTGGTCTGCAGAAGTTGATTGAATTCACACTTTCTGTTAATTGGTGGAACCCCTTCTGCTGAAGATGTGTCTGATCCTTTGCCCCGTGAATTTGCGCACAAAAGCATGACAATTCAATGAGAGCTGCGAATTTGATCAAATGGAGCTTTGTGCGATGAAGCAACAGCATCTCAGGTGGGCATGCATGCACCAGGGGAGGCATCTGTAAAAATAAATCACACAAAATGAGTTGTTCAGCTCAATATCAGACTCTGTGTGGCGGTTTGATCCTTTAGGAGTCTTGCTGATCCAGCTCCAGCCTATACCCTGAGGCAATTAGTTTGTGACATTATGAGCAAACGATGTGGAGCGATCACATTTTAATTAGGATTTTGATTTTGCATATTTAAGAATTAAAGTTGCTTGTTTCTCCATCTCTTGCTGTTGCTAAAGAGCAAATATACACAGTATGATGAGACGAACCCATCTCATTTGAGAATTGTATGGCCTCTTTACATGCAGCTCGTGCAACATAAAGAGATGCATGTTGTTTCACTGACTTCCATAACATCATCTAACGTGTACCCTTTTTAATGGCAACCTTTGCCATTGATTACAAGCAGCAAAAATATACAAAAAATAAGTTAAATACTCTGTACATTTGCTCAATATGTCCGGCATTAAACTGTAAGTCACACTGTGAGAAGAAATGTCTCTGTCTGGATTGGAAAAACACTTCCATAATCATCATCTTTGACACAAATGCTAATCCCTCTGCCATGTTAGCCATCTGTGGCTGAAGTGGCGGGGCAGAAATTACTGAGGAAAATGGACACAAATAAAATGCTAATTCACCATGGGCTACAAGTGGCTCCCCTCCCTCTGCTCAGCTCGGGGGGCCTCTCGGTTCCCACACCACTTCCCTGTGTCTCTCCCAGGGTGCTGCTGGGATACCGGCGGCGGCTTCGGAGCCCGCAGTAGGGATGCAGCCCTCCCATTGGCTCGTCTTTGTTTGCCCCCATGCATGGTATTCATCGGCTGATTTGAATATATGCAAATGTTGCAATGGTGCCCCGTCAAAGGAAACTCCCACCACCACCACCACCATGTTTTTTTCCCCCTCTCGTCTCCCTTCTTTCCCCCCGCTCTTTTCCTTTTTTGTCTCGTTCCTAACTGCTGCAGTGTGCGGGGATAGCTGTGGGAACCAGCTATGGAGGGCCAGATCTGCTTTGTCACAGGGATTTATTTAGTAGTGAGACTCATGACTGTTAATTACATAGACATAGACTTACTGTATATCATGAGGAAGAGGGAGAGAAAGAGCCTGTAGAGGTGATACACTGGGAATACGCCATCCTTCAAACTGATCGCTCCCTCACGTCTGTGCCGTCTACATACAAACCAAGTTTCACGGTCATAAGTGTCAGATATGATGGTGCCAGACAGATGCAGGTCTTTCTAATCAAGCATGCAGCATGTGTCATGTGGCAAGCGAATACATCACATGTCTTGCTGATTCCAGTAAAAATAAGAACTTTGCATATAGTGTATAATAGTGCATATATTGTTGGTTGCTTGCATTCCAATTTTCTACTGTAAAAACTGTAAAAAGAAGAAAAAAAAGGGAAAGAACCACAGTGTTGTTTGTATTAATTCAAGCCAAAAATAAGAAGCTGTAGCTTAGTTTCATGTACAGTAGGCCTTCTTTAACAGCAGATATTTAGACTCTTTTCTGGCTCTAACGTCATCTGAAGCAACCCAATGGAATTTAACCATCATTTGTTTGATCATTTGTAGCTGTGACATTTCAAAATGTATTCAGTAAAAAAGGCCTTTTAAAAGAAGTGATTATCCTACAACAAGCACATTTAAAAAATAAAATAAAAATAAAAACATTTATGGAGTTTTTCACCTAGTTTGAGATTTAAAAAGCAATCTTGTGTGGTGTCACAGCTGCCGATACAGTCCTTCCTCTGTAATGGCCCACAACACAATACAACTGGGGCTGTGGATTTATAACATAAGAAAAACATACACATAAATACAGCCTATCTGCCTACAGGCTTCATATCCGCATATTCACTCACTGTATCTGGCTCGTCTATTTTCCGGGTCCAGATTCAAACAGGAGAATTAGCTCGGCCTGACTCTGCTGTGATGTGTTAAGCCGTTACTTTGGCTTGTCCTCACACAGGTTCTGGATTTGGACGACATGAATCGTCGCACACTTATACTGTAATTCCACAAATGTCTGCTGCTAATTTTATTTCACTGAGTGTTTGTAGCGCAGATGATCCCATGGATGATCCAGCATGCACAGATGGGTGGTGTACATGCACACACAAAGACATACGCCAGGGTCATTCCACTTAATGAATTGCAATAGGCTTTAATTTGACACTATCATCCTTTTACCTATCTGTGCCAATGAAAATATGTGTGCGCAAATGTTCATTTACACTAAATGAATGAAATGTTAGACATCTCTCTGACACTGACCTGCAAAACCCCTTTACACAAACTACACTCATTTATCTTTGCTCTTATAAATCTCTTCACTACCCCTTTTTCTTTTCTTAATCTATATCCCCTCCGTTGTGATGGATATGTGTATATGTATATATATATATATATATATATATATATATATATGTATTTATTTAATGGAAATACATGGCTTTAATAGTGACTTTTACCTGGACCTCATCATCCTCATGCTTTATGAAAAGAAGACGCTCCTCCATGTTTTGTCAACCCAGGGAAACACTGTATTCCCAGGAGAGTATTTCTGATAACAGGCTGCTCCAAAGTGTCTATAAAAAGTTGTTAACCATGTATTGAATATTCAAAAACACTTTTTCAATTAAAGTTAAAAGGCCACTGAATAGAAATTATTTTTTACTAAGATTTAAAAAACGAATATATACCTGCTTTTATTCATTTATTTATTAATAGTGCTTGTAATCATTTTTTTGCCCCCCCTCTCCCACACACACACACACGCACACACACACACACTTAATGCCTTGTGTATTAACGTGTTTTGAATGACAATCGTGCGCTGCGCTTGAACTTGACCGGCGGAATTGCCTGGGAAAAGAGGCGCGACTTTGGCCCTTTGCTCCTCTCCTTTATGGAGTGGGGGCTGCGAAGACTGATGTCAGTGCTCATTAGCATAAACTTCAGCCTGTTCCCAATTAAACCAGGAAAGCAGTAAGAACACAGTCTGTTTTCACATGGCGGAGAATGAACCAACATCTCTCTCTCTCTGAGCATCAGAAGACGCTGCTACAATGTAAGTTGTTTTCTTCATTTGGATCAGTGTTTTAAATTGGTTTGATGATATTTAAAAAAAATCATTTAAGGTTTTTGTGATTGGAAATTATGCTTGAATTAATTACAGACATAACTTGTCATTTTTTTTCAATTTTTGCAAAATTCCGTTTTATTTTTTATTTTTATCATCATCATCATCATTTTTGATCAGTGTTCTGTTCCAGTAAGTGAGACTTGTTGGTGTGGGAATGATGATGTTCACATGACACCTGCAGTTTGTCTCTTGCTCTCTTCCTCCTGTCAGCATGAATGTGTAAGAAATGTGCTGCATCTTTGAGGTCTTCTATGAGTCTGGAGGTTTTATTCCAAGTTTACCCGATTCCTTATACAGTGAGGTGCTGCTCCCCTGAAAGCCTTTGCATTAGGCCAATAGATCACTGCTGCTGTGTGTATCTACAGTACAGTATACATGTTGCTGTAAGTGCTTCTTACACAGGTACTGGCAAGCTGACAATATTAGTTTCTCCTTACTCTCCTGAATCTTACAAACTCCATTATCTTTTGTGGGAATTGGATTTGCAATAGCAACATGACAATTGAGCTATTATATCATTCGAAAACAATGCATTTGTTGTAATATGTGTTGCCAATTTTATAGACTGCCCAGCATAAGGAATGCATTTTTATTCTCAATGAAAAATGCTCCCATCATGCTGCTTTGTCTGATGAGGCAGCACTCTTTGACTATAGAAAACCAATAGGGCTTTACATTCTTCTAAACATATCCACAGATCTATATAATGTTGCTCCATTAAACCACCAACAAATTCCAAAATAGATTTAAGAGAGCTTAGAGAGTTTCAGACACCTGCAGATGCTGCTCTCGATATGCAGAAATAAAGCACTTTGAAATGTTTAGTCCTCACAAGGCTTTCCTCCAGACATCTTACAAGACAATAGCAGACACATACACATCTGTGGATTTGTACTAATAGCTCGCCATTTTTAGTGTTCAACAATATTTGTTTTTGGAAATTAATCAAATGTAACAATTAACTGCTATTAGGTGCTAATTTGGGGGGCATGACAGAGGGAAGGACACATATTTTCCTCCCTGTTGGTCTTCATGTGTGACCTCTGACACCTTTTATGTGCCGGTGTCAGGTCAAGGCTCTTTGAAGAGCGGCCATCACAATTCCCAGAAGTGGCCACTTGAATCGGTCAGTTATTAACAATTGAACCCATGACGACATAACAGTCATACACATTTGACCGAAATGAATGAATTTAAGGTGGAAGCATGTTTGAACTGGGTTTTGAATCTTTCTGCCTGCGTGGTGTGTATATGTGCGTCAAGTGTTAGGGTCAACTAATTCATTTCATTTATTCTGAATGCTACATTTCAGAAGACAGTTCTTTAAGTTATTTAATAGCTAAATAGATGTAAAAAAATCTATTTTGTAGCATAAATGAAAATACCAATAAATACACCCAACATTACACTCCCGTAAGTGACACTTAATAAATGACTGAATATATATATAAATACACGCATTCATTTATTCAATAAGTAAATACTTTAATTTGATTTAAAGATCTTAAAAGGAGCGAGGACCAGTGCTACTTCATCTTCATACAAACAAAAGCAAAGATCAAACTAAATAATATGATAGTAATTCAGAAGTTTAGCCTCGATGTTCTTTATTCAGTAAGTGTCCAGTTGCGCTGAATCAGCTTCGATCGTTTGGTTGGCACCGTGCATTTGGCTGATCTGTGAAAAAAACAAAACATATAATATGTACAATTCTTATTTCTAATGTATATATATTTTTTAAACAGAACATTAAGTTTTAGTCTTTGTATAGCAGTATCATATCAGCTGAAGTCTGGTAATCATATTTTTGTCTGTTGCTGCTAAAATTATTTTACTACTTCTATATAATCATTCGGCTACACCATAAAACCAATAAATATTTAAGTGTTCAGGCTATTAATTCCAGAAATGCAGAATTGTATATTAAAAGGCTAAATAAACCCAAATTAGATAGGAGTAGGATAGGATAGGAATTCACCTTTCCTTTCAGTAACTCAGAATCAAGCTACAGGATTTATTAAAAATCTAAAATCATATCGACATCATTTCCGTTTTAAACTTAAACATGAAATATTTGGGAACTGTTAAAGTTATAGAGCCTTTGAGAAATGTATAGTCCTGTATTCCTGTGTCATTACTTATAAATAAAATAATTACTTATAAATATAAATATTTCTCCTGCTGGTGCCACAAAAGAACAACAATTCCTATTGTATTTTTTTTATAAATCTAAAACATCCCATAATATTATTACACATTCTACATATGGTTTAACAGCTCTGATAGAGACCAGCACCGATGATAGCCTGTTTGTTTAATAATAGTTATATTATCATTATAACTAGATATACACCGTTGTGTACTCTCCCAGATTTACTTCTCCGTGCTCATCGTTATTTTAACGCGAATCACATTTTTTCCAGCAAAGTTGTACACTTATAGAATAATTTATTCTATTCTGCATCATCACGTGGGCCTACCGTGTTATTATTCGATAAAATCCACTCATGTAGGGACCTTAATAACATTACAATATTCATCTTTATTCCCTTCACTGCCATTACACTCATTTTCGTTTTAGAATGTTCTAATTTAATCAGTAGGCTATTTCTTTTAGCGTTAATACATTTAGAAAAGGCCGGTCACTTCCTGCATCACATTCACAATCACTTTATCGGCATAGTTGGAGCATTTCTATGTATTTGACTGCATCAATTTAGAGGCTGTGTTTCTATCATATCATTTTATTGAGGTTTTATGGCGTTTTATGGAGTTTTCCACGTGTTGTGGATTAAGGGCCAGTCAGACCTTTTCTCAGGCCTGAGCCTCAGTGATGCTTTTCAGCCAATAGATGTCGCTGTTTAGCTCGAATAGTCTCGATGTTCGCTGACATGTTTGATTATCATTATTGCCTAGTTTTCTGCGATGTGAAATGTTCTAGAGGACACTGAATATTTGGCTGTTGCTTCCCATGATGTGCAGTAGTGTTTTAGAAAAGTTGTGTCGACCCAGCTCATCCTACACCCCCCCCCCCCCCCCCAAGCTGTTTGACTGTGCAGGCCTTGTACGGCCCAGAGGCTAGCGTTTGTGTATTATGTTGTACAAAAAATATCCTTATATGACTATATGGACGTATAATAGGACTAGCTTGCCTCTGTTATTATATTTAGAAGTCAAAGTTAGTTGGTCATTTATATCTCTAGCTCATGTGTGGCTTATAGAGGAATAAAATGAGAGATACATGTAGGTCTATATGAAATATAATTGATCAAATTTCCTTTTTTTGTACTTAAATTTAACCTTCAGCTTTAATTTCGTCATACATTATGTGTATAGGAAAATATAACCATAATCTAATTCCTTGTGTCAGTCTGGATTCTGCCAATCGTGGAGGCTGTAGTCTTAAAATTGTTGCATTGTAATAATACCAATAATTAGGATGATGCAAATAAAAATAATAAAACATTTTCTTGGGCTGCTTTGAAACGTTTATTTGAATTAAATAAAGGAGAATACAGACAAACTGTGACCCATGTAATCACGGATGCTCTGTTACAATTAATATTTGCACAAAAAAAATATTTTGAGCTTCTAAGTGATAAAGAATATTTTTCCTGACATACATTTTCAGGTCCAGTTTCTACGCAATTCTGACCTTTGCTAAATTTGTATCTGGAGAAACGCACACACACTGATTTTTTATTTATTTTATAACTCAAAATGCATTTTAGAGAGAGATTCTTTTTTATTTCTACTAAAAAATAATGCAACAAAATAGAAATCTTCCTTTAAACGCAGCAGTGACAGCTGTAGTAAAGTAGACTTATAACACACATCAGTCTTGTTAAAACCCTACGAATGAGCCTCTATGGCTCCCACACACAGGTGCATGTTTGGAATAACCTATCCCGGCGCCTGACGTCAGCGCGTAAACAATTACGTTCATTTCAAGTGCTAGTTTTGTTGCACGCAGCGTTGACTCTCCTCTGGGTGCATGTATAGTCTGTAGTTCTGTTTTTACTGGCGAAACTAGTCGTTTTTACTCTGTTTATGGTTAACATTTGGCACATGAATGTCCACCGTGCGCTCCGTTACGCACAGAGAGGAAGGAGACGTCCCACCACGTAAAAGCAACGTGACCCGCAGGAGCTCCGGGGAAGCATCTGCTTTTCCTAGCGCTGCTGCGGCTGCGGCAACAGCATCACACACACCGCTGCTGCGTGCTGCGCTTTGATCGTCCCCATCTCTCACAAATCGTTTCTCTTTTACGCATTTTTTCCTGCAGCCTGCATAGAAACGTAAGGACACCACACTATTTAAATCTACAGTCGTTTCTGCTGGTTTAAGGTTCGTTTTGTCTCGGTCTTCCTGCAAAGCTGTTGACCCAGGTGCTTCAGTCAAGCAAGGTGCAAGTTTGGAGATCACTGCCGGCTTCACTGCCCAGAACTGACTCTCTGTCCGGTGCAATCAGGATGTGCAGCTGACTGTGAGGAGACAGGGGGAGGATGGAGTGTAGGTATCTGCTATATATTCGTGATAACACCCTCTGCCAAGCTGATACGATGTGCTTTTGCATCACGTGGCGTCGAGCTAAAGCGTTTTCATGCATTCCTCCCTCCCAACAAATCCAAAATTTGGGTCTGCCGTATCTGTCTCCTTAAGCTCCTCAGTGGTGCCTTCCTCCACCCCTTCCTGCACCGACTTGCAGCCACAGAGGCTACGGCCGTGAGCTGCACGTTGCTCACCGCGTCTATCAAATGCTGTCAAAAACGATGCTGGGTGCAACTAAAGAGGGAGACGCATCATTCAAGCAGAACAATGGACACCAGTTCACAATGGTCAATGCATAAGCGGTGCGAAAATGTGTTTGAGTTTCTGTGCACGTCGTTCAGAGCTGCCTGTGTGTGTGTGTGTGTGTGTGTGTGTGTGCGCGCGTGTGTGTGTGTGTGTGTGTGTGAGAGAGAGTGTGAGAGGGGGTGGGGGGTGAGTAAGAGGAGGGGACCAGCGACGCAGCAGTTCCGCGCACACTTTCATCCGAGGCTGGTGAGGAGATGTCGGGATGCGGGAGCGGATGCTGGCAGCAGTGTCGCCTCGGCCTCGGCTTGTCTCTTGTCACTAAAGCAAAAGTAATGGCAGAGTTAGAAAAGGTAAAAAAAAAAAAACTCTTCCGTGGGTCGGATCAACTCATTGTTTCTCCCTGGACTCCTGGCTCTTCTAGTTTGGTTAAACTTGAGCGATGATGATAGAAACTTGCATAAAAATACTGAATGGACTTGAACCGGAGGTGCGGGATTTATGCAGAGTTCGAGGCTTGTAAGTATGATTTTTTAATCTTTTATTTGTGGATTTATGATTGTAACCTTGAGGCTATGAGACATGTAGATGCTTGGCTATTTGCTATATAATAATGATATTATTATAAATAAATTAAAAAAACCTAACCCTTATAAAGTAATGTATACACTATATATATATATAGATAAGTAAATAATTACAAAAATATTGTTAAACAATAAAATAATATTCCATTGACATTATGTTGAAGTAAAAAAGAAAATTGCACTTTTATATATATATAGTGAGCCCTGAAGTGATGAATGGCAGCAGGCTGCTCCAGCCCATATTAGCGGGAGCATCCATTGAGCGGTGATGAGGCGGGTTGAGTGGCCCCAGAGCTGGCGTTTATAAAGCAAACAGTTGTGTGATTGTTAGCAGAGCCTGGGAAAATGTCCCCTTGGCTGGGAGGTGGAGGGACTTGACGCCAGAGCCTCTTGTTAAGAAGACTTGTGTGCTCCCAGACAGCATTGTGATGCTAATGAGCACCAGCACGTTGTTGAACTTGATGTTGACTTTTTTTCTTTCTTTCTTTTGGACGTTTTTTTCTCCCTTTCTTTCTTTCTCTTTCCTTTCTTTCTTTCTTTCTTTCTTTTTTTTTTTTTTTTTTTTTTTTTGGTTACTTGTTTGTGGGAAAATCTTCTCCGGAGCTACAGTGTGAAATTAATTAATCAGGCCTTTGCTGTTAACTACAATAGAGAGCCATCACATTCTTGGAAACACACACAGTTGCTTTTATTTGGTTTTGGGTGTTTAATGTTTGGTGTTAAAGTTTATTTCGTCAAACCTGTTCTAAAGAGAGAGATAAAACACTTACTGGAATTATTTAGCAGAATTTACATTTTCAGAGATCTTTTTTTCCCCCAAACCAAAATGAATGCTTACGTCAAATTATTGCATATTTAAATACCTGATATTTTGTATTATAAATAAAGGTAATAATTGAATATAGACATGTATCAGTGTTGTCATTACATTTATAAACACAATAAATCATAAGTAGGCCTATAAAACATTTCGAAAAGGATTAGAAGATTCTTTCTTTCTTTCTTTCTTTCTTTTCTTATTTCCTTCTTTCTTTTTTTCTTTCTTTCTTTCTTTCTCTCTTTCTTTCTTTCTTTCTTTCTTTCTTTCTTTCTTTCTTTCTTTCTTTCTACACAGTGCAACAGGTGTAGGCCTATTGTAAACTGAATTGCCAGCACTGAACTATTAGCCTCTTACATCCATTTAAACTATAAACACTTAATTTCTCATGACACATGCAATCAAACATGTACCATTGGTCCTATATTCATTCTAAGGGGATCACGCTTTTTAAAAAAAATAGATTTAACTTAAATGTACTTGATTACACACAGTTTCGCTGAAACATATTAGGCTAACTAATACCAACATAATAACTAATATCACCGGATGTAAAATTCGGCTTATAGAAATCTAATATTTAGATATAACTAGTTAGTTAGAGTTTATTCTCCTCGTCAATGTGCCACTAATAGCAAAAATAAAACAAAATCCCAATTGTTTTTGCTTTTTGAATTCCGTTTGCAGATTTCCGTCATCATTTTCAGTCTGATTTATTTCTTTCTTCATTGAAAAAATTGTTAAAACGAGAAAACTGGTCGTTTCATGTAGATTGTTGAATGCTGAGGTGTGACTCCGATCAAAATACGAAATATATTTTTTCCACGTTTTATACGGTTACCTTTAATTTCTAAATGTATTTTCTTAGCTTTTTTCAGATCCTAAATAGGTTTAACTGCCTGAACAAAGCCACACTGTTTAAGTGTTTCTCTTTTCACCCTCCGATTTAAAAACAGCGCCGTGAATTAATTGCATTCGTTTCAGCACCAAGGACAGAGACTGTACTTTTCACTTAGAGGTGCTGAACTCGAGTCTCTTTAGTTTTCTTTAATACAACGGTTTTAAAACATTAAAAAAATCAAGCCTTTTTTTCCCAGCATATTTTTAGACTGCTTGTGCATATTTCTTCTTTTAGATTTTGTTTTGAAGTTGTGCGATGACAGAAACAAAAGCGAAAGAAAAAAAAAATGAATATAGCGTTTTCTAGCAAACAGCACACACACACAACAATAAAGCAGGTGAATTAATTATTCGGTGACTATAATATTATATAATATTTTAATTATTTAGATTTCTGAGACGAATCTGAGCAAGGCATAAGGGAGAGAATACGATATACACAGATTCCAGTGGAATGGAATGGAATGGAATGGAGTGGAATGGAATGGAATGGAAAACTAATTTAGCTCGTCGAGATGTTCAGAAGATGTTCAGCTCGTTGTCACTGCACACCTTACCGTACTGTACGTCGGTGACAGGACGTGACGCATGTGGGGGTGGGGGGTGGGGGGGGCGTGTTCACATGAATTCACGTGAGGCTGATGAAAGGAAGAGCTGAGAGTCAATCAGGTTAATGTACAGTACAATCATGTTTTCAGTGAAACACACACACACACACACACACACACACACACACTTTGACTTTTGACCTTAAAACATTCTACTCTAAATGTAAATGAAAATGTACTATTCTTTCTAATTCTCTACTTAATTTAAACACATTTGAAAATAAGATTTTGAATAGCCTACTTAAGCAAAGCAGTGCTTTGTAGGATATAAAAGGTCAGGCTTATTTACAGTAGTTATGGCATTAAATTAAAGTTGAGTTAATTTGAAAAAAGAAAAGAACATTTCTCGAGTTTCTCATACATCTCATCACCTTAGTAATTATCAAATGAATGAGAATGGGGTTTTTATTTTGAAAAGATTAAAAATATTTCCTATATATCTGCTTTTGAAAAAACCCTGCAGCCTGCAGCTCGAGGAAGCCTATGATCATTTCATAAAATGTCCCTATAGCTCTTTCCTGAAATATTTCCTCCACATAGGAAATATTTGCAGGCCTACAGCAAACTGTCTGATTAAAATTCAAATTAAAAAGAGGTCACATACACAAGCATTACCGTGCAAATATATAAAAGGCTCATTATGTTGCATTTGAAATGGAACTCTATAATTCTAAATAAAGTTAATCATTTTGAATAAAATGCTACCATACAGTGTGAATTGTTTAGAGCTTTATTTAACATGTACAGCTAAAAGCGACACCCTAACACATCACAGACCTCCATTATATACAGCAGCAAAGTCTGTGATGTGGTCCAAATGGATGTTGAGATTCACGTTTTAGTTAGTATTTGCATTGTGTTTATTAGACTCACTGAAATCGCTAATTAAAACATAAATGTGGCGCTTTTTTAGACTCGTTTTAGCCATTATGGAGAATACTAAAAAAAAATACAAAATAATAGAATACAACTATTTGTTTTATCTGTAAAAAGAAAATGATTTTTTTTTAGTACAGAAGTTTACATTAAATTGTTCTACTAACACTAAATCCATATGATTGTATTGCCCTGTCCTGTGACCTGCAGGTTGCCACCCTGCTCAGTAGCCTACTTGTGAGTCACTGCTTGCTCAGTGTTTCTATAACTTTCTGTCCTTATTTAAACAGACACGTTGTGGCTACTAGACGGATGGTTCATCGTCAAAAAAAATCCTTAAACATGGGCAGTTGTGTGATGTATTGCCCAAGGCCCGTTAGGTGACAGTGCAGTTCTTGCACACTGTTGCACTCTGTACCTCCATTTAAGACAAATCTGTTATGGTTATTTGAATATTGCTACTGTGTGCACGGTGCACTAGTTGTGGTGGTGAATGCACCATGGTGCGAGGAGCATCCTCTTAGTGGATGTTTTCTAGTGGATCGTAGATACTGTATGTGAAATTATTCCTCACTTTGTTTGAGAAGCTCTGGAGACCCCCTCATTGTATTTTGGAGGGCTCCTCGGACATCATAATGAGACCCAACTTCCATTTTGTTGTTGTTTATGATGGATCAGTTTAATAACATTTCCAAGCCTGTATCGTGATGTCAACGCGTTTCTGTGAATCTCCCAGACTCCATCCAGTTTCGACCTTATGTTTTCTCTTCCTCTCCGTTACGTCCACCCCATATCTCTCGTGCTCACCCATGTGTGTGCCAATGAGCATGCCTAATTCTGTGGACACCGCGTGTCTCCCCTGGCAGTCTGACCCCGAGCCCCCCGGGCGGTCCTCCGCCTCCTGCGCCCCCCCATCTGACACTTCGATAGCCGGGGCGCTTTCTACTCACTCTCATTTTCCCTTCCTCGGGCCCTGCCGCAGTGTTTTTGACAGCCCGGAATGGGAGTTATTCCTCGGTTATTCTTCTAAGGATTCACATGCATACAGCGATGGAGGTGCTGTGCGTAAAATAGGCTTTGTCTTCGCATATGTGCCGGCATCCCACATGGCGGAAGACAGGGAGCATGGTGGCTGGAGAGAGCCGGGGAGAGAGGCTCACATTCTGGACTGAGTGTAAAAGAATATCTCGGCCGCGTTCAAGCCTGGTGGATTTTTTAAAATAACTTTATATTATTTAATAAAGAAGCAACCATGACTGTCCGAATGTGGAAACTGCCGTTTCAAACACACTGAATACGTGAGTATGCTGTAAATTTATTCTCAATTCAATAACCCGTGTCACCCTAGTTAGGCTATTTAATAGAAAAAGCGGCTTCAGCAACATTTAAGAACCATTTATTGAAGGAAAGTGTAGTTTAAATGACCTGCTTTAATCAGCTTTATCTTGCCTTTGATATTATATGAGTTGCACGTTAGTATCATCTCAACAGAATTACCAGCAGTATTTTATCCTGACGTTTGTCCCGATTCTTATCAGTGATCTGCATTTTTTTCTGCAGTTTACGCTTAGCATTAGAGCTGTCTCGAAGATACATATTTATGGGGCATAATAACCATGTTTTGGTGATTTACAAAGGCTTATAAAGGCAAGTTTGTCCCGTTTCAACATGTCATCAACTAATCCAAAGTACAGTGACATCCAGTGAGGCTTTACTTGTTCCACTACATCATGTTGACATTTAGCTGGAAACCTTCTACTGTAAGCTATATACTGTATGCCTTTTGGTAGTTTGTCATGCTTTCAAACAATTCATGGATTAATCCACTCAACACGGAAACTATGGTCTATGCTCTGAAAGGGGTCGATGTGAGCTGGCATTTAAAACAACAATGAGGTTGTGTGTGAGGTGACTGTGGTGTGATCTTTTAGGGAGGCAGGTATTAACACTGTCTTTTATATCAGCGGTGTACTATCTCCAGGAGCTCAAACTGGACATGATATCTCATGGTTAGTGTGCACATGTACGCTATATTAAGGTTATTAGTGGCATGGAGCCTCCCTGTTATGCATGTTCATGGATGACAGGTGAATGTGTCATCCTCCTCCTGCAGCTGGATGACTTCACCCTGCAGATGCTCGTCAGGACTCAGGCTTGTAGTGGAGGAAGTTCACCGCTGGTTTTAAAGAATGGAAATGATGAATCATCTGAGATTTGTAGTAAACCCCCCCCCCCCCCCCCCTCCCCGAGAAGGGGTTACGTTTGTTGAAAATTATACAACTGACGATCTTATGGTGATGGAGGTTATGGCCATTGCCCATCATCTCTGAGCTATTCCAAAGCAGTCTGAGGACATCGTTTTCAATAAAATCACGCATTATGCGTAAAAGCAATAATAAAACAGGGTATTACCTATAACCTGCTTTGTGCATGCGTGTGTGTGTGCGCACGTGTATGTGTGTGTGTTAGAGATAGAGAGACAGAGAGACAGAGGGACAGGGAGAGCAGAAGAAGGAGAGAGGGAGAGAGAGGCGTACGCATGCAGGCGGATTGCAATGGCTCCATGTGACCACAACACAAGCAGCTCCGGCGGCGGCGGCGGCCCCTTTAAGAGACGTGGGTTAGTTTTTCTCTTTGGTTATCTAGCTGTATGAGTTATGTAATATCATAAAGCTAGAGAACCGAATGTATAAACTAATTCTGCAGTCATCACGGCGGAACCGGGACCGATGGTGGGGGGTGCTACCGGAGCGGATGGATGGATGCAGCCTGCACGGAGGACTGGAAGCCCGCGGCAGCGTCCGTGCCTCGCACCGAGAAACGCCTCCTGCTTCCTTGGACGTGTACCGGTGCAGAGGAGAACGCAACCCCACAAAAAAAAAGGATTCATAGCGTTATATTTCTCCAACGGGAGATGCGTGGAGTGACAGTACTTAGCAACCGGAGACAGGCTCCATTCATAGAGTGATGATGATGATGATGATGATGAGGAGGAGGAGGGCGACACGGCAGTGGTGCTTCTGCTGTTTCTCTTAACGGAAAACACCTGCCCTTTAGTCACAAGATAGCAGTTTATAAATAGTATGTTTTAGATGTTTTTCCGTTGCTTGAGTAGTTAGTTGGATGCTGATAACCAGGAGGTGAGATGAACACGGTTTGTAGCTGGGAATGCACCTGATTGGACGACTCCTTGCAGTCACGTGTTCCACCAGTAGCCCCCATATCCCCTTGCTGCTGGCCTTTCTATGTAGTATGGAAAAGAGCTTTAACAATCAACACTAATGCACTTGTTTGTGTTAGCAAGCTGCTGTGCCTCTGCAAATGCATGTTTAATTTGTCTCTAAAAAGTTGATGGCGGGAGCATAACTGTGCCATGCCAGGGAGGTGATTCATTTTACACCATACTGCTGGATGCAATGAGGAATAATCCAACTATCAGGTGCAATCCCAGGGTCTAGGATGTCTGCTGCTGTAGCAGGTACAGCACAGATCGGAAGAATGTGTAGGAGGTCATCAAAGTAATGTGTCACAGGTTATGAAGTGGCGAAGAAGACAATATTGGGATTCAGTAGGTTTGTCAAAGGGATCATTTTATATCCCAGGATTTAGCCTGATTGATGCGCTTATTAACAGCAGCTTTCAGGCCTCATCCACAAAGAGGATAGAATGCGTAGCACTGCTGAGAAAAAGGCCTGGGGGACGTCAGGGAAACATAATGTACCCTTTTTTTTTTTTAACAAATTGCTGAAATTGCATTGCTAGTTTAGCTACATTTGCTCATAAGCAGGTGTTCGTGGATGTGGTTTATTCTCACGGGATGAAAACAACATGCTGTATTTTACTGTATGGACTTGGCGCACACACAGACACACACACATACACATGCACACACACACGCACACATACCACCAATAAGTTTCCATTGCTGACGTACAGCAGCAGGCCGAGCAGAGATTTGGGATGCAGTATTAGGGGAGAGCAGGGTCAGCTTGGTCGTCCAGAGACTTGTCTGATTTTCAGACCTGTTTTATAATGCTGTTTATGCTGCATATCATCTTCTCCCTTCTCCACTCCATCCGAGTCAGAGAGGAGCTCCTGTCGGGTTCCAGCACTGCCTGAGTGATAGGTTACACTCTGAAGTGGAGCCTGTTGAATTTTAAACAAGCCAATTCTGTGTTAGCTGCTAAACAGCTACAGAGCTGTTCTGCAAGGTGGCTCCGCTCTGCATGGTGGAGAATGTGTGAGTGTGTAGCAGTACAGAAGCCTGGTGCTACTGTTAGTAGGCCCCAGCTTACTGCGTCACAGAGAAGGGCAGGTGGAGAAGGAGCTAGCATGGACCGAGCAAGGAAATACTCGCTTTTGTGGCAACATGCTGCTATTTCACTGTATGTGTTAATACACTCTGTGAATATATGCCAGAGTTGTGTGCAATGTGTAACGATAGGCTATAAACCTCAGTTGTCTGCTATTGTAATTACGATATTAATGGTAATTTCAGGTTATTAGTATGAGCTGTGTCTGCAGTTCTACTTTTAGTAGTTTAATAGAACATGGAGCAAATGAATGTTTTCATCAAGGAAACACTGCAGGAGTGTACGGATACCTATGCCTCAATTGTAATGTGACAGGAGCCAGTAAATGGTCATGTCCCATTGAGTCAACTTTTGAAATGCTCAGAATTAAAACTTGTATTGTTTCAGCTGTAATACCATTTTTGTAGTGGCAGTCATTTTGGTGCAGGTACAATGATTTGATAAAAGCAGAGTCCTGATTTCAGGGCTATCCGTGTGCAGAATTTGACCAATATCTCTTCTGTCCTTTTATAAGGGTGTAATTGCAATATTAAGATCAATCATTAATAATACAGCATGGTTCCATTTGATTTGACAATGGCGTTTTGTGCTATGACTTTCACCAACCGCCACGCCAACAGCACCACCCTCCCAGCTTTCGCCCAGTCGCTGTAGAAATTAATGCATTGCTGAGGGTTAATAAATGGAGGAGATGGGGAGAGCCCTTTGAGATTGAAATGCAGTCTGAGAGGCAGGCTAGACGTCAGTTTTCCCACATTAATATATGTCTGTCTGGGCCCTCTCCACCATCAGGAGGAGGCCCTCAACACCAGATGGAGCCCAGTCTAGTCTACGTCTAGCCTACCAACACCTGCCATAAGGCTGCTTTACACTTCCCATTGTCTTGCACGGTGATTTCTCCATTTAAATGTCAATTTGGAATTTTATTGTTAAACCAGCCCAGATTTATTCTGCATGCTTTTATGATAGAGGAATTAAAGAAAAAAAAAAGAAGGAGTATGATGAGAGAGAATAGGGTGGGAAATGATGTAGAAGGAATGAGGTGAGAAGATAAGAGAGTAGCAGAAATGTGTTTATGCATGCATGTCATGCATTTCTAACCGACCTGTCATGTCTCTAGCCTTTCCTGCTGAAGCGAAGATATGTGAGGATGTCCCCCCCCCACTCCTTCTCTGCACTGTATTGATAATGTTGAATATTTTCATTTGATAGTTTGGGGTGTTTGAAAGGGGCGAGCACTGTTTGTTGACAAAGATGTGGGAACAAAGCATCCATCCTGTACTCTGTCCTATACACAGCAGAGCCATTGTTTTAGGTTTACAGCACAGCTGCATTTCCAAGCTACCATCCTATAGATGTTATCTTGTATGTCACACCTGGCAACTAGATTGTGTGTGTGTGTGTGTGTGTGTGTGTGTGTGTGTGTGTGTGTGCGCACATGTTTTTGTTCAGTTGTACATGTGGTTCTCTGCATGTTTTTAAGCGTATGGTACTGAACGTTGTCAGTGCCTAATTTTGTCTCCACAGTTCACAATAAACATGACGGCTTTCTGTTGATTACAGAATTTCTTTACAATGTGGAATCAGTTTGTTTTTTAGTCGACCGTAGGCTGTGCTCGAGATCGGGGTGTGTGACTTGTATTTTTGCAAAATCTGGTTCTCTAAATTATGTATTCATGTCAAAAATTACTGAATTTCTGATTCAGATTACTTCCTGGTATTCTTTTCCCATGGTTTTCATCATTTTATTATGTTTGGAGAAGTGTTAGATTTTACTTTAATAAATAGCTTTAACATATTTAATTTAAGCTATATACACTTGACTGGTATTATTATTATTACTATTATCATTATTATTATTGTTATTATTATTACTATCACTTTTGTTGTTAATATAATTATTATTGTTATCATTATTATTACACTTTGATTCAGATCTGAAACTATTTATGGTTCATGGTCTATTTGATTCCATATCACCAAATTCCATATATTCCAGCGTTATCAATTTTCTATTATCATTTTACCTTGACTTGCAATGGCCTATATAAACCTTTTCTCTGAACTTATGAATTCTGGGTTTGGTAGCCTAGCAACAGCCTCTGACCCATGCAAGGGAAACAGAAAAAAAAATTGAAAGGCTGACGTGGAGGCTTTAAACCCGCAAAGGACATCAGGTTTCAGCGGATGTAATCTTTGAGTATTTTGTGTAATCGCTTGTGAAGTGTGTTTGTGTGTGTGTGTGTGTGTGTGTGTGTGTGTGTGTGTGTGTGTGAGTGTGCGTGTGTGTGTGTGTGTGTGTGTATACGTGTGTGTGTATACGTGTGTGTGTACGTGTACGTGTGTTGAAGAGATTGGTATTGTCATGCATTTACTGCAGTTTAAATAAGAAATATGAGAAACTTTCCACACTTAACTCTAACAATATAACACTGCTGGGTTTTTTTTTCTTTCAATATTACAATCTGTTCATTACTATATTAGAATACATTAAATTATTCTTTTGTCTACATCAAATGTGCAAATAAAATTCATCGTCATTAATTACAGTAGATTTACGTGTTTGGTGTTTCCTGTTTTCTTTTTACAGTTTAATTTATATATTTGAATGTTTGTCATGTAGTGTTTACAGGCCTAATACTATTTATGTATCAATAGAAACCCATAACATATGAGGAAGTGTCTACAAAAGTATCTATTTCTATTTGACAAAAAAAATGTAATAAATCATTTGTGATTTAAAATGTTATCTCATTTTATCTTTAAGTCAAAATATCCAAAGTCTTGTTTGCAAAATGTCAGTTAATATTATATTATTAATAAAAGTAGAATTTAAAGATAAAAGTCGATTGTTAAATCGATGTAACACACTGTGCCTCAATGGTTTCCTATAGAGGATTTCAGTTGTGGCCGAAATGTTCTTTGCGGTGACATTCGTTTTGGCTCAAGAGCATCGTGGAAGAGAAAGTAAAGCTGGATCAGTCACATGACCTGCTGCAGAAATGGACCCTCTCTCAACTCAATGCTTTATGTTTTCTGCAGGAGTCTGTGGAGTGCAGAAAGAAGTGCAGTCACACAGAAATACACACATCCCATCTGCAGGCCTGCGTCTGAAAAGGCAGGACAACAGGTCAGAGGAGACACGCACCCCCTCCTGCTGATGAACAAGACTTCATCACCCCAAAGCCACAGGTGAGACCTCAACATAATCCTGTGCTATCTCACACTCGCACTACAAAAACACTTGAACTTGAACTATTCATACAGTACTTTCAAATAATTACACTCAAACTGGTCAACCTGTTTGTTTTGAGGCCTGAGAAGTCGCACAGCGCTTTTACAAGTGAGCATTAAAAAGTCCTGATTTCATCATAACTTATCTCTTCACAAAAGAACGTGCCTCTCATTCTTTGCGTGTGCACGTTCTCGTCTGCTTCCCTCACCCTCTCACTCGCCGGCCTCTCGCCCCCTGCTTTATAACGTCTGATCCAATTTGTTAGATTCTTCGGTTTTGGCAGATAAGACGCAGGGTGGCCACTTGTGTAATCTATATTTTAATTCCTTTGTCCATGCTTTTTATCCCTTTAAGGGTACATGGGTAAGAAGGGGGGCCTTGGCCTGGTGTGTGCGCAAGGTGTGCTCATGTGGAAAGACTGCCAGGGTGGCTAAGTCCCTCACTCCTCTAATTCCTTCCCTCCCTCTGAACTCCCCCCTTACTACTTACTTTTCTCTCCTCGGCTCTCTGTCCAGGCCTTGTACCCTCGTCCACACTTACACTGAGAGAAACATCTCTTTTTTGGTTTCACTATCTGTGTTTTAAGTTTGGTAAAAAGTTTCAAGATGCACCATAATAACTTTGTGAATTATGCTGCACTTCTCCATGAGCACCTAACACAGACAAGTAGCCATATTATTATTTTTCACCAAATTCCCCCCTGATTATTGTGACGACAAAGTATTTATTTTATTGTTGAAATGCTGCAGATCGTTGGCTGTTTGTAAAATGACATATTAACCACTTTACCGTGATATATATGTTGTTATAAACTAGTATCCACAGAGACGTTTGGCTCCAAGTGTCATAGTTACTCCGCTAACTAGTTGTCCAAACCTTGTAAGCTGTGGGTTTTTATAACAGCGCATAATGTTAAAGATGATAGACGGCTGAAACTAGAACTAGGTGACTCACTCGCTTTCCTCTCAGCTTCCCTCTCAGTGTTGAGTGACACGACTAAAGATTACCTTTGCTATTCTAACAGCTGCTGTAGCGGGCCATCAAGGCCGAGAATGCTGCTCAGCTCGTGCATGTTCAACCTCCTGCAGAGAACAAAGTAGACGGAGTGATGGAGGGAGTGTTGGAAAGGGGAGCAGAGGGAGATGAAGCCCCATCCGCAGAGATTGAGGTCCGTCATCGGGGAGAAACAGAAGAAGTGATTTTTTTTATTTCCCTCCAGGGTTAGATGAGCGTTCTGTGACATTGGCCTATTTCTATATCAGCCTGCCCCCCCCCAGAGAAAGAGTTGCGTTTGAGAATCAGACAAGGGAAGATCAGAGGAGATTTCACAGCCTGTGGCTATCCTCCTCCATAGCGTTCGACCACCTCTTAAACCTCCTTCGCTTCGCTTCAACTCGATAAGGGCTGCCGGTCTACTTAGTCAATATCATATCCACAAACTAGATAAATCGATGCAAACAAGCTTCGGTTGGACATGAGCTTTAGAAGTGGAGGCGTAGCTACAGGCTAAATTTGACTCAGAGACGCATCAATCCAGAAGTGACACTCCTCACATCCTCTTTGTATTCATAACAGCAATTAAGAGCTAGCACGCATGGGTCTGCATTCACGCCTCGTTTTACCCTTACAGGACCCATGTGCAATATGTGCATTTGTTACAATTGTTCGTATAGGAAGCGCGGGCCGGAGGATGTGTGTTTTCACACATAGCAGTGTTGCTTCCACAGCCGAGCACTCTCATGTATATGGAAAGACTCGAAGAGAGGGTGGCGGTAATCCGCTCATTTACAGTACCTCAGATCCGGTGTGCCATCTCTCTCTCTCTCTCTCTCTCTCTCTCTCTCAAACACACAAACACCTCAGTGTACCGTATCTCCTCCCCCACAGCCCCCCACCCCTTTCCATCCCCTTTTGGGCTCATCTTGCCATCACCTCTCCAGCTCCACCACCCCAGAGAAACCAATTCAGACTGCTGCTCCACACCGTCATGGCATGTTGGCCAAGGGAGATGGAGTCCTTTCAGGTTCTCGGCTACAACCTCCCTCCCTCCTCCCCTGTCGCTGCCCCCTCGCTGCTTCTCAACATTTCCTCAACACGCCTGGCGTATCAGCAGGGTAGCTAGACAACACGATAGGACTTCTCCTGAGAATCTGTTGGAGTTATTCTGCACATTATGTGACCTTTTAAAGTTTCTCTAAAATTGCACGGGGGTGTGTGTTTTATGATTCCACTCTGAGACTGCCTTTGCATGGTTATACTGTCAGATTAGTAAGAGTATCTGAAACAAATGAAGCCTGCATTATGTGTTTAAACAGAGTGATTTTGAGGTTTATCAGTAATAGGTTATCTTTAATGGCAAAACCAAACACCCACCGCCCACCCATGGCTTCTTAAAGTTGCCAATCTGCTTTTAACACCCCGCTGTTTGCTGGGAATTATTATTTTTTTTCTTACTAGGCTTTCAAGATTTGTATACATAAACTGCGCTGCTTGGCTGTTCTTAAAAGTTGATTTGAATTATACCCTCTGCATTATGCAGCTTGATAGGAAATAAATCTCTTCAAATGAATACACTGGATGGGGAATGTGTGGGGGGAAGGCACTGAGTGTAGAGTGGTGGCGTATGTTAACATAAATTAAAGTCTATCTGCAGAGGGGCTCAGAGAAGGAAATAGAGAAGAGAATGTGAGAGTGAGAAAAATAGAATTGGATTTGAAGAACAAAAAAAGAGTTTGAAAAAGAAAAAGAAACTCATGAAGTCATGATGAAGTGTGAGAGATGAGACAGGAGGGCTGGTTTTTATGTTACGTTTTGGTGTGTCAGTACAAACACACATAAGAAAATGAGTTTTATTAGTGACTTTTTGCAGTGGTGCTGGTTGCATTATTTCATAAGTCACTTAGCTGCGATATTTTTCTTTACCTCCTTAAAGGCCTGTGGCATTTCAATGCTAGTGGCTGAATGGCGAGGTGGCTGTATTAAAGGTTGGTGGTGGCTGCGATGGTGGGGTGCAGCAGGGTGACGAACAGAGCGCAGGAGGGAGGGACGGGGGTCCACTGAAAGGCAGCAGGCTGCGGAGTGAATGGGAAAGGGGGACCAATAGAGGGAGGGAGGGGGGGCATTAGCGGCGGAGGCAGGTTGGGGGTGGTGGGGGCCTCCATTGGTTCAATGCAACGGCCAAAGCAGCTGTGAAAAGAGGTCTCTCCTTTTTCCCACGCCCAGTACGACGCAGAAACCCTGCTTCAGCCTGCCAGGGTCAAGTCACATTTCTAATATATACACTGGGCCTGTGGACTCGCACAATGCATACGCACAGCTCATTTATTTTATGTATGCACACAGACACTTGTATGCACGCAGCGAGTAGACAGCCTCTCAGACAGAGACAGAGGTGGGGGCCGCTGCAGAGAGAGAGTATTATGACACTGATTTCTATCCCGTTGGCACTATTGTTTCGTCTTGGATCCTGCAAATTAACAAGCTGCAAGTGACCAAACACACACACGCACGCACACGCACACACACACACGCACACACACGCACACACACATGCTAAACATCACTACATTTGCTAGTCTAAACAGTTTAAATTCCTGTTTTTAGGAAAAGAAGTTCAACAAAAACAGCATGAAAAATCGAAATCAACATGAAGCAATTAAAAAAAATTTTTTTTAATTTCTTGCAATGAATACCGGTACATGTTTCCCATTAAGACATGAGAATATCCCAAAGTCCTCTTCCTATGGTTGGACTAATATATCTGTTGGTGTCTTCACTGTATCCACCCATAACTGCGTCGTCCACCCACCCTCCTGCCGCCGCATCGCAAACCCTTTTCTTCTCCTCACACGTTTACGTCTCAGCCGCCATTTACAAACTATAATCATATTCCAGGGAGGGGGATGTAAACGCTTTGTCCCGAAAGACCCCCACCCAGTCCCCCACCACCACCCCAGTGCCAGATGCCCTGCTGTATTGTGTGGGTGCTGGGGGCAGACAGGCAGGCAGCCCCCTTCGTCTGTCTCTCTCTCTCTCTGCACCATGATGTCACCCTACTTGTCTGTCTGTCTGTCTGTCTGTCTGTCAGGGCCTTGACAGGATCTTGAGTGTGGGAAGGAAAGGCGTTCAGGATGGGAAAGGGGAGGTGAGGGTGGTAGAGGTTCAAGGAGGGGTTGAGGGGCGGGGGGGTATGGGGGGTTTGGAGGGGAATTTGGGGGTTTGGGACGAGAGTGTCTGGCCTGAGAGGTCAGCAAGTGGACTTGAGCAAGTGTGTGTGTGTGTGTGTGTGTTTGTGTGTGTGTGTGTGTGTGTGTGTGTGTGTGTGTGTTTTGTAGGGGGGACTCTCCGAGCAACTCCAAAAAGAAGAGGAATTTAGATGAGTCCGATGGTCTGTGTCCTCCAATAATTCAGTTGTTCAAACTCCTCAGTTAGCCACACAAAAGGTCTGAGGATATAAAGAAGAAGGGGAAACAAAAGCATCTGTTTTTACTTTTCTCTGTTTGTTCATTATGGATTCCAGCAAGTATTTCCACAATTGTGCAAAGATGTAGCAAAATCCTGACAATTTGAAGCGCATATTGCCTAACAATTGCAAGAGACAGCGTAATGCATGCTGTTACATTACATCCTGAAGAGTGGAATTCAGTGCTCTCCTTGAACAAAACTCACGTCTTTGTGAAATTATGTGATAGAGGAGCGCTTCAAAAATAAATTATTAGTATTTCCTTTGTATTTTTCTTTAGACAGGGGAGGCGAGGGCAACAATAGTTCAAACACCTCGGTTAGCCACACAAAAGGTCTGAGGATATAAAGAAGGGGAAACAAAAGCATCTGTTTTCACTTTTCTCTATTTGTTCATCATCGATTTCATCAAGTATTTCCACAATTGTGCACAGATGTAGCGAAGTCATGACGATTTAAAGCTCATATAGCCTAACAGACAACAGACAATTGCAACAGACAGCGTAATTCATGATGTGATATTATATCCAGGATATTGCACATGAGAGAAAAATGTAGTGCTCTCTTTAAGTGAATCCATATGTTTGTGAAGTTATCTGATAGAGCAACGCTTCAAAGTGAAATTATTAATATTTCCTTTGTATTTTTTACAATTTTCTTTTTAGCTATAGGAGGCGTGGGCAATTTTGGTTCAAACACCCAGGCTCACTTCTGGACCTGTTCCAGGATTACTTCCTGCACGTGTTTCATTATAATAAAGAATGAGAAGAACTTTTTCTTAAATTCTGAAGACTTAATGAGCATAAAGGTAATAGGTGCCATCACATAATAATATCTATATATATATATATATATATATATATATACTGTAATAGTCTGCTTTGAATAATAATTTGTGTTTTTCCCCAAAAAGTTCAATTAACTCATTATTATTTTTTTAACGTACATCTACAGATGGGAGAATCTGAAATCATTGAAAAAATAAAAAATAAAAAATCTATTAAAATGCAAATATTGTTAATATCAAAAGTTTAACAATTAGACACGAGATGTCTCCTTCTTCAGTGACAAAGTTCATCCTCAAATCCATTTTCACACCACACATCTGTATGTTAAATATTGGACCATGAATGGCCTTCAATCGACTGGTGTTGTCGTGTTTTTTTTTTGTCCTTATCTTATATTACCCTTTTATCTGCACTGTCCCTTTGCTGTTGTAGCGCTGTAAATTTCCCCGCTGTGGGACGAATAAAGGTTTTCTGATTCTGATTCTGATTTAACTCTGATATAAGGTGAGTGCAGACAAACTTTCCCCTTTCATTAGATGAATGTGAAAACAGCCTTCTAGTGTCAAACTCTGTACATACATTATTCCAAGAAAATACATTCATACAACAGCACATTCCCTGTCATGGTCATCCACCAAATAACTCACGCACTCCAGTTCTGATCACTTTAAGGGCTACTTTGGCATCCAACAGTGAACAAAATGCTCTGACCTTGTGTTATCATTAAAGAAAATGTTTTATGACTCCTGAAATGACTTTATTGAGAATGAAGATTTTTGTCGGACAGCAGAAAAACGCTGTTTACCGCTCACCAGCAAACACAGACAACAGGCACCTTTTCCAACAGGTAAACATTTACTAGGACACAGACACATGCCTTTGTCATTCATCCCCTCTGTATTTGTATCCCTGCCTTTGTATTTCTTCCACCCAATTGCTCTTTCCATCTCTTGCTGTGTCTTTCTCTTTTTCTCTCTCTCTGGCTGTGTGAAGAGGTGATAGTATTGGGAGACAATGGGAAAGACTCACTTAATTAGCTGGACGAGAAGATGCATTGTGGCAATTACTGAACACAAAGGGAGGGGAAGGTATGGCTCTGTAATGTGCTGCTGTGTGTATTTGCCTGGCTGTTGTAGCCTGGAGTGCAGGCAGGCCTTTATAGGGTAGAGTGAAAGCAGTAACAATGGAAGACAGGATGTACTCCACACATAGAGCGTTTTCCAGTCCTTTTAGGGCTACAAACAGGGACAATAGCTGCTACAGTCTCTTAAAGAAGGGAAATGCATAAACTGCATTCCCTCGACAGATGGATAATGGAGCTTTCAATATACAGGCCTGATGGCTTTGGGCTTTCCAGATGTACTTCTTTGTATGGTTTTGTTGTGAATCTTTTGGTAGGCCTAGCTACCACTTTCTAATAAGGTACCCTTTATAGAGATAGCTTTATGTATGTTAATAAATAATTAAATACTGCTTAATAGGTGTATATCAGTTATATGCATACATGAAAAATAACTAGGGCTGCAACTAATGATTATTATTATTTTCTCAATTAATGTTCGGGCTATAAAATGTAAAAAAAACAAAAAAAGAAGTTAATCACGTGTTAACAAACTCCCCCAATCAGTGATTGTCATTGCTTGGCAACCTCATCTAGCTTTGAATTTCTCCACCTGTTGAAGAAGTGTGCGTGGGGCTAACATATTTGGTAGTTTGGAGGGTGGAGTGGAGCAAAGACGTAAGTTAATCGATTAAATAGTTTGCTACAAAGTTCTTGTTTCAACGTCGGCTGAATTTTTTTTGTTGTTCGAATAATAAATGACTCCAAATGCTTCAGCTCTAAAAGCAACATTTGTGTTGCCAGGTTGTGAAAAATCTCACTGGTGTTTATCCTCCTCCAGGATTACATACTACTGCAGCTCTAGACGAATTAACTGTCCAGCCAACTGGCAATCCAAAAGTCTTATTGGCGGCTTTTAACTATATATAAACTCGTAAATTGTGCCTTCTAAGAAAGTGTTGCTGTAGTGCTCATGTTTGACCTTGTTGGGTAACACACGGACTCATTTTCAAATTTTCTCTTCCCTTGTCCATTCATCCATCCTCTCCATTTCTATTTCTGAATGTCCTGTTGCTGTGCACCAAACTGGACATGCTACTTTCTATTTCTGACTGGTGATGAGTGGGCCGCTGCTTGGTGCCACTGCGTGTTTTGTGTGTGTGTATGTGTCTGTGTCTGTTTAGAGTTGGGTCTGGCAAAGAGCATCTTCCTCTAGTGGAGTGGCCTGAGGGGATTTCTTTCATGAAGTCAGATAACATCCAGGCGACCCCCTCTTCCCTTTTTTATAAGAGTTCTTTAACCTTGATAAATGAAGTAGAGGCGGGTAGGGAGGGAGGAAGAGAGGGAGGAAAAAGTTGTGGTGGGGGATGAGGGGGTGATGGAGGGAGGAGAGATAGAGGGAGAGACACCAACTCCCTGGCCGGCTTGCTCTCAGGATCAATAACGTTCGGAGAGCTGCTGAGCACTCCTGTCTGGCAGCTCTACCATAGGGGATGGAAGGAGCGGAGGGAGGGAAGGGGGAGGATGGTAGGGAGGGAAAGCAAGAAAAGGAGTGTTGAGAAGGCCTCTCTATCTCCTTCTTGTCACCCTTTTTTGTGAAGAGAGGGAATCGAGGCAGACAGCGAAGTAAAGATGGAAGGATGAAGGGATGGAGAGGAGCATAGATGGAGGGGAGTTTAAAACCGTGCCACCCACCCGCCTGCCCGCCAGGAAAACACACACACACACACACACACACACACACACACACACACACACAC
>CALSBV010011200.1:15318232-15368279 GCA_943590825.1 Bovichtus diacanthus
ACACACACACACACACACACACACACACACACACACACACACACACTAAGGTCTCCTTTTACGGAGCCACAAGGTTACAGAGTGTCGATACAAACGCGCACAGTCCTCCGACAAATGGGATTTGGCATGTTCAATCAACAGTGCTGCCAAATCCCTGTTGTTAAGTATTGCAGAGCCATATCTGTCTGCAGTGGGCCTGAGCTATGCTACCTGGGCCCGCTAACTGTCCCCTAAATATCCTCTATTACAGTCCTCTGTAATAGAATTACCGGCTGCATTTGTCATTGGATTTGAATAGGTGTGTGTGCTGTGGCATAAATAGAGAACAGAGAGGGGGTTTTCATATGGAGCACTTGTTATAAAAAAGGCCTCTTCCACCAGCGCCTGGAGGTCATAGACACCTGAGCTCTTTTCCTCTCTTCTTTCTCACTCTTCTACTTGATTTCCTTGCTTTGAGTTTAAGTCGCGGGTCTCCCTCCTCTGCCTGTCTCTCCTGGACTTTTTCCTGTCCTCTGTTAGACCTGATCCTTTCATCTTCCCTCCCCTAATCCTGTGCTAGAGAAGCCTTCTGTTCACCCCTCCGCCGCTCACCATTAGTCTTTTTAACTCCATGCCTCTTCTTATTTTAGCGTATCCCTGTGCTCCTTGCATTGCTTTCTTCCTCTTTCACTTTTTCTTTACCACCCCTTTTATCAGCCCTACCTATACTTCTTCTCAACCTCTTTCTCTGTCTCCTGCATCGCCCTTCCTCCTCCTCTCTTACTTTCCCCTGTCCTTAATTAAGTTAGTGATCAGTTGACTGCCCCTATCATTGGTAGAGAACAGGTTGGTCCTCCCATCCCAGGAGGGGGGTACATTGTCTGTGCTGGTTTACCAGTGTAATCCCCCCACCAGGGACAAAGGGCAGTACCCTACCTACCTCAGTCACCCCTGTAGGGCATTAGCCCCCTGACGAGAGCCGTGCCCCTGCCTGCCTGACACCCCAGCATCACAGCACTCGCTCTTTCCTTCTCTGAGGAGGGCAGTCAGACTCCATACTGCTGAGCGTGAATGCAGATGGTTAGGAATAAGGGAACATGTGTGAATGCTTTGGGTGAAAGTTTAGCTTGTTGCTTTTACTCAGAATCACCCAGAGTTCATCAGAGATAGGTGTACATTTATGGGATCCCTTGATTCATATTTCCACCACCTCATAATCCACCCACACACACACACACAACCACATAAACACATACAGAGGTACATCTGTTTTATTAAGATCAGGAATTCCTGCTCTAAACCTCCATACAACCCCACACACCTCTCTCCCTCTTTTTCTTTTTTCTCTCTCACACACACACACACACACACACACACACACACAGGGAACAAGTAGGTACGGTTGCTATGGCAACGGTTGGTCCGAGTTTACCAGAGGGGAAACAAACAAAGTACTGTTCATGAAAGCAGGTTGTGCTGTGCAGAAGGAGCAGTGATACTCTCTGTGTGTGTGTGTGTGTGTGTGTGTATGTGTGTGTGTCAGTGTGTGTGTGTGTGTGTGTGTGTGTGTGTGTGTCAGTGTGTGTGTGTCAGTGTGTGTGTCATGTCTAGTGAGTAAGTGATTAGATACATGCATACTGCATCCTTTTATATATGTGTCCTTTTCATACCTTCCTGCTACTATAGATCTGCTATTTTATAAGTGTTCAGTGGGAGGTAGACGTTCAGTGACTGCAGCTTCCAAAGGCATTTGATTAGATTTCTATGAGCCCATATAGCAACAGTGTTGCCTTTTGTATGTGACGTGTAGCCGCACATGTTATATAACAAAGCTGAGCATACTTTCATCTTTTGCATGATTTTTAGGCTGCAATTAATGATCATTTTCATTGCCAATTATTGTCTTGATTTAATCATATAAACATTTTGTCTATGTAACATCAGAAAACTGGTTGAACATTCCCATCCCAATTTCCTGGAGCCCAGGGTGATGTCACCAGATGTTTTGTTTTGTACAACCAGCAAACCCAGTCTAATCGAATCTAATATTTAATTTAACAACAGTAGTGGATGGTGACGCACATTAATTCATATTAATTTTCTTTTACTAATTTTCTTTGAAATTCAGTCAGAATTTGTGCTACATTTGGATGGAAACCTGACTCATGTCTATATCTTAGTCACAGCCGGCTGGTTCAACGCTCCGTCTCTTCTCCCTTACAATTATATACTGTATTTCGTTTCTTCTCCTGTCCTCTGGAAAAGTAATTCTCGTGGTAGTTGGATGTGACATCATCCGAATCACAAACGGCAGCAACATCAACAATTCTCATTTTCTGTCATTCCCCTTCCTCCACTCTTCTCTACTCTCCCTCTTTTGAGGCGTATGAACAAAATGCATCTAAACTCTGAAGCACCATACAAACCCGCTGCGCTTTTCCCATAAAAATGCCACCATGCCTTCCTCGCTCCGTCTGTGTCCCCACCCCCTTTAATGCCTCTTTAGCCCTCCACTCGGCTGCTTGAGTAGTATTTATTGCGCAGTCTCTTTTAGTTTCAGTTTCTCCTTTTTTAAAAATGTTTCCCTGAAACAAACAAGTCTAATGCCATGGGGCAAAACACCCCCAACGCCACCACCTCCGCCCTCATTTCCCTCTGCCCCTCGCTCCTTCAGCACTGACGAATAGACAAACGTACTGTTCTCTCTCTCTTTGCCTTTCACCTCTCAAACCTCCCTCCATCCATCCTGCCGGACGGGTACAATGCAGGCGCTCTATCCTGGGGCAGGGAGAATGCAGCCCTGAACTAACAATATCACCAAGGCTGCCTGAATGCCGCCGAGTCCCATTGTGCTCTGTCAGAGGGGAGTTAACACCCATGTCTGAGCCCAATGAATAGTATTATTGTGTCTGAGACATGCACCGCACCCCCGGTCCCAATCCATGTCCCCCTAACTCAACTCGCCCCCCTCTCCCAAACTTGGTTCTCTTGTCCCAACAGTGTAACCCCCCCACGCCACTCCCGCACCCCCTTGGCTCTTTCCTTAACAGACAGCCCTAACTCCCAAAGCCCTGCCGGCCCACCAGCTCTAAACCTCCGCACTTTACTTCTCTATTCCCCTGGCAGTTGTCCCGTGGGTTTTACTAAATTTTTCAGGCCTGCAGAGGGGTGGAGAGAGGTGGACAGAAGGGCTGTCACAGCTCTGTGGTGGCTGTGGCGAGGATATTTTAGAGATTGTGTAGTTGGTGCGGCGCGGTGCAATGTGGGGTGGTGGGGGTTGAATTTGGCCATGGCTCTTTCTCTGTTGAGGAACACAATGGGACCATGAATCCTCAAAGAAATGTCCCCCCGACTGCTATTATCATAAGAAGAGGGCTGCTGAACCCATTTAAATAATTCTAGATGATACAAAAGCTGAGATGTTTTCTTTGACAAAGTTTCTTTAGAGCACCACTGGTCTGGCCAAAACATTTCCATTCCTTCACACTCACTATGGTGCAAAGAGAGAGGGGTGAGGGAAGGGTATTTTGAAATAGTCTTGTCAGTTTAAAATGTTGCTTTTGTTTTTTTATAACTACTAAGGGCAAATAAATGTACAACTCAGTGGGCTTGTGCGGTTAAGAGAGAACAAAAGAGGGTGGTTGTTGAAGAGAAACTTTTCCTGTAAATATTTCTAATGTATTCTATTGATGCCGTGGTGATTTTTATAATGGGCCCACTCTTGCTATATTTTGCTATCTGCAGCACATCAGAATCTAATAGCTGAGAGTACCTTTGGCAGGCAGCATCTCTCTGCCTGACACACTTAACTCTCAGGCCTCCAATCCCTGCAGTTTCTGCTCTTTAAGGTTAGCAGGTTCACATTACCGGCTGAGAGAGGATGCCAGAATCCTCACCCCCGACTTCTTGCTGATCAAAGACCAGGATTGACATTCAGAGTGGGTAAAATGCTGAAAGTTAAGATTAACTTGTTTTTTTTCTCCATCTCTGTCTCTGGTTGTTTGTGTACATCAGGAAGAGGAGGAGGAGGAGGAGGCAGTGGAAGAGGAACAAGAGAAGCAGAGTGGGTGGAAGGATGGAAGGAGAGAAGGATAGAAGCAGTTCGAGGAGGTGGTTCGAAGCGGGTGAACCCAGAGCAGGTGAACACAGCTGTGGATCGCCATGGGCTCTCTGGCTGCCCTCCTCCTGTGGCCCCGGCGCTGCATACAGGGATCCTGGGGAGCCGGCAGGGGCCAGCCAAAGCTGCGGCAGAGTGGGCAGGCTAGGCCAGCCAAGCCAGGAGAGAGGCAGGTGAGGCGGGTGAGCCAAGCTCTCATCCCCGCCGGCTAGGAGCCTCTGCGGCAGAGCGGAGCAACGCGGAGCAGCAGAAATCAATACAGAGGAGAGAGGCTAGCAGAGGTTGCCCAGCACCGCCTGCAGGCCTCAGAGCCCAGGGACCAACCACCACCACTGCTCCCAGCTCCTCTCTCCATCTCTCTTTCTATCTTTCTCCAACAGTCCCAGCATCAGCCAGGGCCAGGGCCCTAACCGCCCCACACGCAGTGTGTGTGTCAGTAGGTGCACATGTGTGTGTAAAATAGTGAGAAAAAGGGAGAGGGAAGAGGCAGAGAGAGAGAGAGTCTTTGTGTGTGGTTCAGCCGGAGGGGTTTTTGCTGCGTCCAACACCACTTGATAAAACTTTGTCAGAGAGACACGGAGACAGCGAGGGAGGGAGAGAAACGGAAGAAGAATAAGACAGGACGTTGAAGGTCGCTTTTCTTCCAGCTCCCTCCCTCTTATTACTCATTCCACCTGAACTGTTTGATAAGGATCCATCGGAGACGCTACACAGGACGTTTTTGCTCAGTCCCTCTTCCAAGCACGTAGCGCACAATATTCCTAAAATCTCACGAGCCAGGATGAAAGGACAATTTGAACTTTTTCTCTCATCCACTGTATCAGACACAACCTGTCTTTTCGCCTTAGATTTTCTTACCCTCACTACAGCAGCTCCCATCAGAGGATATGGCAGTGCAGTATTGATCTATAAGGTGGAAGAGAGGAAGGAGGGCTTGGGCTTTCATACATCTCTCTCTCTCTCTCTCTCTCTCTCTCTCTCTCTCTCTCTCTCTCTGTGGAAATAGCACCTGAAGTCCACTTACTGCTGTGCACCAGGGATCCCATGGCAGCGCAAGTGAATGGCTGCTAATTGAATGAGAGATGAAAAGGACAGTAGTTGTAGCTGCTCAGTGTCTCCCTCCTACTACTTGGTTTTTCATCTGACTTTTTTTTCTCCTCCACATTTACAAAAGTCCTTCTCCACACAATGAGACTCACTCTTCAGACGTTTTAGCAAAATTGGTGGTGACTAAAGAAATTTGGCAAAATCTTCAGGAATGAAAATACTTGGCTTCAGCGTAGAGGTGACAGTCTTGAGTAGAAAATACCTTTTTCATGCAGTGGCAGCAACATCCGGCTGAAAAAAAACTTTTGAGAGGTCATGCAACAAAACATACTGTACTGTACATATTTGTGGACTTGGAAGGACATTACAGGACAGATGAACAGTTTTTGCCAGCATGAAAACTTGCAGAGGTTACAACAGGATGCACGCCTCTTGGTGAGTACAATGTCTACATTTATTTACTTGTATTGTGGTAAATAAAACCAATGATGTTATTCTGAGAGCCACATTGAACTAAGCAAGAAAAACCGGAAATAATAAATAAACTCCCCCTGGTAACAGTATTATGATAAGATATCATCTCTGCTCAGAGTTGTATGTGTGTTTTTAAAGTGAACACAGACATATTATGTTGTAGTTGATCTCCTCAGTCAGCTCTCAACAGGAGCCCTGGGCTGTGATCATACTGTCACTGACTGTTGGAGGAGTTCGTTGTTGTTGCCTGTACCAGGGAGGGTATAAAGCACAATTCTCCCTCGCCTGCCAATCTCCTGGCACACAGAGAGAGACTGGCGCCTCTCTACGCCTCAGCCTGGCAGCGACCCATGCTTACAAAATGGCCGATTCCTGTCTGCCAGCTGTCTCCTCAGCCAAGATGGCGCTCGGTCGCTTTTTAATGCCCGCTGTTTGCCATCTGCCCTCTAATTGTTAACGGCTATGCAAATATCTTGTAATTGCATTTGCATGTGCTTGGTACTTAACCCCTCCCCCTCGGTTGTAAATAATAGCCCTATCGTAAAAGGGAAAAAAAGGATACACAATCCTGCGCGGTTGCTGATTGAATACACAGCAGGAACAATTAGCAAATGAATCGTTGCGCTCCTCTTTACTTTTCCTTAAGCTCACCTTATGCAAATCACTGATGGCGTGCTCTTGCTTTTGATGCTAGCTGAAAAATGGAGCGTCACCCTGTCTTTCTTTCAGCGACTCATTCGGAGACGCTCATGTGTCTTCTCATTGTGTCATATGTGACATCTGTGGTTGGCTGCATTACCAGGGTACACTGCCTCCTCTGACAGGCAAAGCCCACACTGTAAAGGAGAGCAGGAGTGAGGGAGAGGCATAACATAATGACCTCATTAGCATGCTCTGCACTCCCTGCTATAGGCCCTGGTGCGCTGCTGCGCCGTGGGACCCACCGGTGTACGCCCTTCTCACAGCACTCAGCATGCAACATTGTGTTCTCCCCACACAATGCGGCGCTTCATACAGGCTTTATTACGCCTTGTCAAAGCGCAGGGGGATCAGGGGTATCAGTGCCGAAGCAGCAGGATACGGGCTGTGTACGTGGAACAGGAGATGTATTGGTGCTTTATGGTCTTAATGTGGTGTTAGCTGTTCTGATGGATCCTCTGTTGTTGCTGTTGTGCATTGACATGTGTGTTTATGTTTGTGTGTGTGTGTGTGTGTGTTTCTGGGTTCTAGAGTTGTGTTTTTGTTCAATTGTCCGTTTCATTGTGAACTCCCGTGGCATTCGTGGCCGTTTTCACCTGTCAGTGCTAATTATTGGAGAGAGCGATTTGGTGAATTGTCTGTGTCCTGGAAATAGGCTATCATCCACTCTGAAGACCTGCTGTATGGTATCTGTTGTTGGTCTGTAGTGTAGCCTTGAACTTCACAGCAGGGACTGGAGGACAACACACACACATCCTCTTTCTCCCTCAGGAAGAGCCCATGACAAAAGGCTAATATTTCTAAATAGCCGCTTATGGTACGTTAAATCACAGGTAGTGTTTTGTCTTTAAAAGCCGTGTGGGGATTTGAAAATAAATGATCTTTTTAAGTTGTGTGGTAACCGCTGCTGTCATTTACCAATCCACAAAAGCCTGGTTCACCCCTGTTATCGTCTTCTCTATCAGACTCAGGCAGTTTTAATCAAGCTTCTCTGTCTAATCAGCCCATACTGACACTGATGAGGCTGAGGTGGGAAGCAGGTTAGTGTCAAGTGCCCACGCTAGCTGTAGTTAGCCTGGAGGGGCTGCAAGCTACTGTATCATTTTGTGGGAGAAAATGTCAGTCAAGAAGACAGACAGGCAGGCTCAATCCAGATTCGAGCTCGATTTGAATTTATTTAATACATTTTTTCTTAACTTCACTTGTGTGTTTTGTATTTAGCTTTTTTTTCTCAGGTTAATAAATCATGTGCAAGTTAAGGTTTGGTTTACAGTGGAAAACTAGCTAAGTTTCAGAAAGAGTTCTAAAAATAGGTCGACAAGAGGGAGACAGAGGGTGAACGAAAGAAAAATATAAGAGGCAGACAGTGGATTTAAAAACGATTTAAATCTGTCAAATAATCTTAAATGCGGATGTTTGTGTGGGCACTATAGAAGGGTGTGGTTTTCTTGATGGAGGGAGAGGGATGGAGGACAAGCCCAGGGAGGTTGGTGTTAAGTCTTTCTAAGAAGAAAGAGTAGTTTGTCTGGTTCATGGGGGATAAACTAGGTGGAGCCCTTTTATTTCTCATTTGCATATTCTTATCAAACATGGGGTTCTATGAACCATATGTTCTATGAAGCAACAGATGAACATAACACCCGACCACGTATGCTAGTCAGCCACCACAACTTTCCCATACACGCTAATGCACACATACCGTATGAACACATACGCACACACACAATCCATATCACGCAGGTATGAATGTGTCCATTCACTCTTGCTCTCAGGAAAAAAATGGACATGCACCCAAACACCATCTCCTGCAGAAAGCTTTTATGGTAATAACGGTTATAGCCATGTGTGTTACTACGCTGCTGCAATTATGCATAATTCAACACAAAGAGAACCGGCAGGATGGCACTGTAGACCTTGCTTTAGGTGGATGTACTGCGTGTGTGTGTGTGTGTGTGTGTGTGTGCGTGTGTCAGAGTAGAGTGACAATATCAACTCTTTCCATTCTCATAGAATTTAAGTGCAAAGACCTTCAACAGAAACACCACATGTAGGACTCTTTCACATGCTTGAGGCCAAGCTTGAGGATTTATAACCAAATGATTTACACAAATATTTTTTCTGTGTAAATGATGAATATTAATGAAAGAATAGTAACAACTTTTTGTGACAGACAAAGAGTTAGTTTAATACAATGGTTGCATGTTTAAAAACATAATGAGTGAAATGTAAGATCTCCCAGATCAAATTTGGTTATGGCCTCACCCCTGAGACAGTTTTATCAAACGGTATGAACCCGTTATTTAGGGGTGTTTTCACTCATCGTTTTTGTGGAGCAGCTGGAATGTGGACTGTTCATTTGTATGTGCGATTGTGGTCCAGTCCGTTGCAGCTTTTCTCATTTAGACTGCCCATTGCTGCTTTTTATTTGCTTAGGTATTGATTAAATGTGTTCCACCCACTGAAGTAATAGTTGCTGAAAGCATTTACAGCCATCGCTCAATTCATCCTGGCCCGCTCCAAATGTCTTTCTTTCTTTGAGATAAATAAGTGATCGGTTCTTTCTTGAAACACTTCATCACTCAAATGAAGTGTTTTGATGTTTCTTTTTTTATTACAGCACAAAGTGTAAATTTGTCAACTCCCTAAAATGAAGATTTTCCTTTTATGACGTTAACATTGCAGTAATTGTTTTGGTATGTGGAGGTAATGACATTTTACTTTGAAGAGATTGAATAATGTTTTATTTTGAAAAGATTGCTAATCCCAAATGATCAGAAAAGTCTTTTAAAAATAGTTTTTCCTTTTTTACATGCATATACTGTATATATAAATAAATGTATATCAATAACAATGTAAATATACAGTATATCAATAACAATGCTCATTTTCTTTGCCTTCAAAAAAAGCTTAATATTAAACCCATTATTTCTGACGGATTAAGTGTTTTGACATATTGTAATCTTTTTGAAAATCCTGACAATTAAGATATCAATTTGTTAAACAGATTGCCTCTCTGAAATCAAATGATATATAAAGATATTTCTTTTGAGAGCAGCGTCTCTTCCTGCTTCTGTAAATAACAACAACCATTTTATTTGTCAAGATGCATTGGTAGACCAATATAAATTAATTTCATTGATATTCAACCAAATTCCTTGTGTTAAACTACCCTCCTTAGGAAGTAATTCCTGAGTCAAGTGCTGCTGCCACTACTGCTGCTGTTGTTTCCTCAAAGCTGCTACACTGAGCCCCAAGTCTGATTATAGACTCAGGGAAAAACAGTCAGGCATTTATCCAAGTCACTGATTATGTCATTTCAACAGGCTGCAAATACTCAGACGGGCTAGACAGCTCTGAGGGGAGAATTATGAAGCCGTAGTGGAATGGAGGCTGTATGAAAAGGAAATGAAAATGGAGTAGTGCTGTATGTGTGATTAAACTGCCTGCTCGCCTGCAAAAGGCCACGCTGCTGTAGCACAGGCCTGAGATTTGGCCGTAATGAAAATGTGAAGGTGGAGGGGTTTGAACCCCCTCAATGACGTGTATGAGCACGCACACACTCGTACACCCTTACACATACATTATACAGCATACGTATGTGCACAGGCTGAATGGTTTGTATGCGTGAGCCATTGAGAGAGACTGCAGATGCAATTCGAGGCTTAAAGCAGAGAGGAATAATATTGTGCGGAATCAAAGAAAAGCCTCCTGAATTGAAAATAAAACATTCGGATTAATGTTTGGCAGGTAATTCATACAAACCACAGAAAATCTGGGGATTGTTGTCGCCCTTAGAAATAGACAGACAGGACCATGGCGGCCACATAAATATTAAATTGCACCATTCAGATGCAGAGACGGCATCCCAGTCATCTAGCGTGGGAACAGGATAAATGATAAGGGGATGAGGGGGCTGTGCAGTAGAGGGGTTTGCGGTTAGTTCATGGCTAGACGCCCCAGCTGCACTGACTTCCATTCAGAAATGGGTTAGGAGGGACCTCAGGGGTCAAGGTCAGGGGTGTGGGGGGAATCAGTGCAGTGTGTGTGTGTGCGTATGTGTGGTTCATATGCTGTTCATCCCCGGCTGGCTGGCTGGTTGGCTGTAAACTGCCTCTGTGTTTGCTTATTTTATAAGCTGCTTCTTATTGCTTCGCTTCAGGGACAACTTGAGCTGAGAAACAGGGGAACCCAACCCCCTTCAGTCAGCCTCTGGCCAGTCTCCAGCCGGCCCTGAGCCAAATCGAGCCAGAAATCAGTCCTGCAGCCCAGTCAACCCCCTGGTCAAACACCCCCCGGTCAAACGCAGTCAAACCCAGTCAGGCACTTTGACAGCCCCCCGTCTGTCTCAGTCTGCTGCCTCTTGTAATTTAACATGTCTGCTCGGGGTTCATCGTATGTGCACACCACAATCAGAAATGTCCTTCATTATATGCACCTGTTATGTACCTGTTTTGAATGCTTCGGTTGGAAGGAAACAATTTCAAATCATCCCATTTTAAAATTCAGATCGCATTTCTGTTCTAAAACAGTGTGCTGTATCTTAGGCTGGGCCATTTGCTAATTTCATTTGTTGCCACGTGTCACATTTTCTTGATGAAGCTGCCCATCGATAGCAATCCTCTTTATTGGTGAAATGCAGCTGGCCACTGTATCATTGCCATTTCATCAAATCATCTGAGAGGCGAGTGCGTGAGCTTGCAGCACGTTACGCCTCTTTAAAATAAACAGTGTAAGCCCGTTAAGAAGAGGGACTGCTGCACATGAGGAGAGGAATGGAGACAGAGGAGATGTGGAAAAGCAAGGACAGAGGAAAAGAGGAGAAAGGGGAGAGATTGAGGGGAGCAGAGACACAAGCTAACCCACCCTGCGGTAGCCTGCCTCCATTCTTCATCGGGGACTTATGCTTCATTAGACTGTCTGAAAGAAAGACCCGCTTTCCCTCATCACCTCAATAGACTAGTCCCCCTTCTCTTCCATAGCCTGGAGGGTTCTCCTATAAAAACCCACCTCCCTCCCTGTTTTCCTCCTCATTTCTGCCTCCGTCTTCTAATCGTCTCAACTCGCGCTGAAATCAAGCTTAGTAACGGCAGTTTTGTGAGCCCCTCTGGTCTGCCACCCCCCTCCACCTCCTATCATCCTCCGATCCCCACCAGCTCCCCTTCTCTGCTCATTCACTCACCTTGGTCAGACACACCACCCACCCACTGCTTAAATCCCTATCAGCATGTCAAGTAAATGTCTGCCCAGCTGGGGTTGACACACACACACACGCACACCCATGCTGAAATATAAATGCACTGCACACACAATCTTTTGCTTGCTTCTGGGGTTTAGCCTTCCTCCCTGCTGACCCTTTTCACCCGTGTTTTGCTCTCTTCCCCTTCTCGCCGCCTCTCTTTCCCCCTCTGCCTCTCCTCAGGCACTGATCTGACAGGATGGTTTGGCTAGCTGACTATATCTGCAAGAGGTTTATCACAGGGCTTCACCACGCTCCACTGTTGCCTACCTGTTTTTATTTTCAAAATTAAAGTGCTTTTTCCAAAAGCCGCTCTATACCTTAGGCCACGCTCACCTTTACATCCCATCTATTTGATTAAAAGGTTACTGGAATCCCATCCTCTAAATTTGTTACAGTAAAATCTGGTCATTTTATCTCCTAATAAAATCTGCAGCCGATATATCTGTGCTGTGTGTTACGGAATAAGGTCTCATATCTGCAGTATTTTGAAGACACTCTACTACCAAATATCCTTGCAGGGTTTATTTATCCCAGAGGGAAGCAAAAAAAAAAAAAAACTTCAACTCATACTACGCGTACTTTTGCACTACCTCCGTTATTCCATAATTTATTTTGAACAAAAGCAGCAGGATAACATTGAGATTAAGATATTAAGAGAGCTGGAGAAAGAGCTTTTGCGTTTGAGTCTCATGAGTGTTTTCACATTTGTCTGCAATTGTGTTTATCTTAGCATCTCAGTTAGGACAAAGTGGTTGCCTTGTTCATCTAAATTGTCACAAACTTATTCTTGATCAAATCTCCAAACAGCTGGAGTCTCAGTCTCACGGGTTGTAAAGATTATTTGCGTTTATTTAGCTCTCGTTGTGCTTTATTTTATCCTCTGTCTCTGGTTCATACACTGCTGATGTCATTAACATAAAGAGCTCCCCTGTTTCTTCCCAGAAGGAAGTGACCATTTCCCCCTCCTCCCCTCTGCACTACATTTCAATCATTACTCTGATTTTTGGGGACAATGACGAGCACGGTGCATTCTCAGCAGTTGCCTCTGTCAACGTAGCACAATCTTTATGTAAATGTATTCAGATGCATTCTCAGCCCCGCAGACCATCATCTCTGCTGGGTGGTGGTGGAGGCGGTTCAGTCACATTTTCTCCCGTAGCAGGCTAGCAGGCTGAAAAACGTGCAACACGGCTGGTGAAGCACACGGCAAGGTGGACCCCTGCCAATGCGCATGAGAAACCCCTATTAAACCCAATGTTTATATCGGGGCTGTGATTTACAAATGTGCGTTTTCTTGCCTTCAGACATGTGCACCCCCTATGTCGTTCTGTTTTTTCATCAGGCGCGCAGCAGACAGCAATAGAATTGCGGGGACGGGGTCCTTTCTGCCTGTGCACGGCGAGATGGGAAGGGGAGGGGAGCGAGAGAGCGAGAAGAGGAGGTGTGTGTGTGCATTTTCATCTTAGTGGGTGCTCTTCTCTGGAGCCCAGTGCTCCGCTCATATTGAGATATTTCCTGAGCGCGTTGACACAATTATGCACACACACACATTGTTCCTTTGTGTATGGCTGTGCTCCTCAGCTCTGGTTCATCTCTAATGTTCTGAACTTGACTCTCAGCAAGTTCATTGTTATTCATTTCACTGTCATCCTGAGCGCCCTGTGAGACTGACTAAGTCTCCAGCCCAGGTTTCCCAGGCAGGACTGTGTTTGTCACACGTACACAGGCCCACACAAACCTATTGTTTCAGCAGCAGGATGCCTGTAGTCCTCTGGGTAAACGTGTGTGCTGACAGTATCAGAGGACACAGTGAGACGGTGCAGTTTGTCAGTGACCTGGTTCTGCTGCATCCAACTACTGCAAAGTTCAGTTCTCAGGTGATTTAATGCAGGTGTACAGAGTCATCTGTGTAGGATTATGTTGGCGCAGAGGGTAGATTTAACGTTATTAAAATCTGATTTTAAATTTAGCTGCTAATCATTTTAATCTGTGTTCATTTACTTAGTTTTCTGATATCCCTTGAAAACAAAAAAACAACCTATTCAGGCTTCTTTTCTCCTCTTTTTCTGTTGCCCTTCACTGTCTTTCTTTTTTTTTTTTTTTTTTTTACTTTCTCCGTCTGGCGCAAGAAAACCAGGGGCTGCAGTTTGCTTAGCTGAGTCCATAAAGAGGCGTTTTAGAAAGCTGTGTTAACAGACCAACAAAGCTTTAAATGTGCCCCCCTCTGTGAGGGGGTGGTTCCCATAGGGATGTAGCGTGGTGCTCCATTGGTAGGCCTCTATCCGGCCTCTCATTCAGCCCAACGCTCAGTCACGGCCACTTATGGTAGGAGGGAAAATCACACAATTCAGCCCGGGCCTGATCCAATGACATGTTTTTTTTAAATGAGGTGGCTCTATGTCTTTGTTTGGGCAGTAAATTCAAGTCCAGACCTGAGCAGGTCCTGCTGAATAAGATGCAAGGCCATGGCCAGGCACAACTTACAAAAAAAGCACAGAGCTTGGCTTCTGTTGAGGCAGTGAATAGCGCTCTGCTGTGCACTTTTCCTCACTAGAACACGGCTGGTAGCAAGCATTCAGATTCTGAGAATTTATACTAAAGTTTCATTTCTTATTCCAAATGACAGTTTTTGCAGTGTTTTGTGCAGTGTCGTCTATATAAATCTTGTTTAAAAGATTTGGAGTGAAAGGTGCAAATGTGCTGAGGGGACAAGCTCAAAACTCTTGTTTATTTCTAACAGAATAAAGTGACGGTCAAAAGAAGCAGCTGTTTGCCTTTTCTAGCCCCTCCAGTTGTTTTTTTCCAGGGTCATACACAGAGAGATTTCTTTCTCTTTAATTTTCACCGAGCCTGTGTCTTTTTCAGAAAAAGCCACACCATATATCACACATATATGTGCAGGTGTCATACGGTGTGTGTACATCTGTGAGCGTGCCAGGCGCTCATTGGCTTGTATGTTCAGGGGTGAGGACTGTCATTAAACTGTCTGCCTGCATCACCAGACTCAACCATCACCCTGCCTGGCTGTCCATTCTGCTTCTCGCTGGGCCCTCAAACAACACACACACACACACACACACACACACACTGATTCACTTGGCCATCAGCCAGGATTCACATACACAAAGCATACAGTATGTCTACTCACACTCGACAGACAACTGATACAAGATTTGGAAGACTGACATTAATACTGATATTTTGATATTAAAGCTGCAGATAGCTTATAGTTTGTTACAGTATTTTGTTTGTTTTTTATTTCATGCCAATAACATCACAAACAGACAGCGTTCCCACATAGAATATAGACCCTTACAATGAAGCAGCGTCTACTTGTGAGCCCTCTTGACGAGAATGTGAGCAGTTCAGCTGAAACGTGATTCTTATTTTTGATTTTCAGATTATTGCATTTAAAGGATTCTCAGAGCCAGTATTTTACAACAAACAAAGATAGAGAAAAATTTGAAAAAAATGAAACTAATTTTGTCTAAACAAATATGTATTCTTCTTTCTTCTCCCTTTCAATCATCTGGGGACCCTTCAGGTTGTTATAGAGGCCCCTTAGGGGGTCTCAACCCCCATGTTTGGAATGACTGGTGTAGCTCATTGTGTGACACTATATGTTTACACTGAAACCAGAGTAATGAAAGTCTTCTTGGATGGATTTGTAGTTTCATAAGGCATGGTTGCAAATGCAATTTCTGGTCATTTTATTTACTAAATAATAACAACAATAAACTAAATAATTAAATTAATTAAAACTAGATAAATAAATAAAAACGCTAAATAAATAAATAGAAAGAATGATGCCCAATTTCACAAGAGGCCATTATTGGGCTAACACCACCACACACTTCTCTGTTCCAATGAATCCGCCTGCCTGGAGGCTGAAGTACTCTTCTAGCCCCTCACACAACCAACCCATCAGCCAGACTACTTGTCTCTGATTTAGTCCGACTCTGTTCTTTGCTCACGTTCAAGGCTGTGGTAATGGGGAATTAGTATGCAGAGAAGCAGACAGACATCTCTGTGGATCTAATAGGTAGCCAGACTGGAGAAGAAGACTGGAGTGTATGGAGGGGGGGGGCATCTCTAGCGGAGAGGGAGTTAAGCATGGCCTCTCCCTCACTTCTCCTCCTCCCATCCTCCCTCTCCCCTTTATCGCCTCGTTCCCCATGCCCTGTCCCAAACCTTAATGGGACGTCAGACGGACCGCCTCGCCTGAATTGAGCAGGGAGCGCAGCCTCCACCCCCCCTTGTTGTCTCTCCAAAAAAAGAGACTCCCCCATCCCCCCTACCTTCCCCCATGCCCCTCTTGCACTTACACAGCTAGCACCCATAGCTACTCCCCTTGGTTCTCAGGGCTATTGAGGGGGTCCCAGACACCCTCCACTCTTCAGCCCCTTCAGCCTAACTCTGCATAAATTAGGCATGTCTCCCTGGTGTCTCGTCAGCCGGTCAGGGCACCCCTGTCCCCGGGTCTGCAGTCTCCCAATCTGCTGCTCCTTCTCCCCTCATGCTGTCACCTTCTGTCTCCCTCCACCTCCCCCATCTACTGTATTCTATCAATCCTCGACTTATTTCGACCAGACGTCCTCAAGCTAACAGAGCTCCTTTCTTCACATCTCATTTCCTTTCTTGTGTTTGTAATTTCTTTCAATATCACTATCGCTTCCTCTCCTGCTTCTTTTTCGTCAATTTTCCTCTTCTTCTCCCCCCCCCCCCGTAAATCCCTTGACTCGCTCACTCCCACCTTCCCTGCTTTATATTCTCCACATTCTCTCTATCTAGCTCTACTTTTCTTATTCTTCCAGTACTGTGTTACTCAGATGAACCAAGTACTCTCCTCTCCTCTCCTTTTCAGCCAGGATATTGTTTACATCTGTCTTGCTAATCACTGGCAGAGCCTCTCTAGACCTCACAGATGTTGCAATAATACAGGGGATTAGCAGGCTTAACACTGGGGCTTATTTGGGGAGTTTTCCCGATGGCCTGGCAGTGAAGCCCGTCAGCTCCTCTGAATTTGACCTTTTTTCTGTTTCACTCTGTACTGAGATCCTTCAGTCTCGCTTCTCTTTGATTTGTGATTTTTTATTTTTTTTTACAAGCGTCTGGCATGCTGATGTTGTTTTATCCAGATTGGTGCTCTGGGCTCTAACTTCCTGCAGCTACATCAATGCTTGGGTTAAATGCAATTACCGAGCTAAGCTGCTTGACATACTGTATGATGGGGAGATTTAGCAGCAAACAATGCTTTTTTTTTTTAGCTGTTCTTTTACCTGGTGCAGTTTGAATTGCAGCATTAACACTACGATGTCAGCTGCTTCCGCTGCTCACCATGGTGACGCTTGAATATCCCCAGTCTCCTCGGCTCTCCTCTTTAACTCAGTGCTGAAAGATAATTAGATGGCCTTCTCAGACTCAGCATCTCTGCTTCTCCCTGCGTCATGCAGTGCAACCGAGTCCTGTTTTATGACCAAGCAGACCCTGCGTCTGAGACTGTGTGTGTATGTGCGTGTTTGGGGTCAATGTATTTCTGTCTGGATCCTAATCCCAAAGGTGATATTAGTCTGGTAGGGGGCAACCCATCCCCCCCCCCCCTCTGTGTGTGTGTTTATGTGTGCGTTTGTGCTGCAGGCGTTGGGGTCAGCCAGGAAGCCCAGACAGGCTCTACCTAAACCTTTGACCCAGGACTGTCTGCTAGCTCAGGGGTCATGCACACCATTGATACAGACAGCTGATAGACGCACAAACAAACGCACACTTACATGCACAAACGCACAACCCCCCCCTCCAGTAAACATTAACAGTTTGGTGTGTCTGGAGAGACGATGACACAAACAGCGTCATCCCAGCTGGTTGTATGCAGAGAGCGCACACGCGTCTACATATGTCTACTCCATGCATAATGTCTAATTGAATGTTGTTTAAGGACATCGAGAATTAAAGGACTATTTTCTGGACTAATTGCACAATGTAATGAGTCTTCTTTTCACTAATCACTCTGTTTTTCTTTGATTTCACAGATGCAGCTGGTCAGGAATGCAAACATGGAGTTGAAAAGCAGCGATCTTTCTCTTGACAAAGCACACACGCTGTCTGTAGCCTATTCCTTTGAACCCGTTTAGCCCGGGCCACATATGCAAAATGTCACCTCTACACCTGCAACAACAGTCAGTTAGACTCGCATCATTAGAGTCTGATTGTCAGACTTTGTGGATGTGGACAGGTAAGTTGGAGCCGCTTCTAAAAGGTAAGTTTAACAGATTGAATCAATTTAAGAGCCGTCTGAAGTGTAAAATTGTGCTGCTGAGCAATATTTTCCAAAATTAGTTTCATTAGACATGAATTACTATATTTGAGAGCAATTTTAGGTCGGAGATTGGATGAGACCCCAAGGGGGCCTTCTTTTCACGCAGTAATTTACATTCAAGTATTTGACTGGAAAATCGTTTGACAAGAGTTTGTCGCTGTTATTATGTAATTACTTTTCTCTTTTCTGTGGGACATTATGTACACATACATAGCCTATTTATACAATCTTTTTTTATAGTATAATGAACTCATTTATTGTAAAATGACTGCAGAATCCCAAAAGTGTTGCACTGATATGATAAATATATTTTCAATAAAGTTGAACAATTTGTGAAATAAAAATCTGTGTAAGTTGTTTTTTTTATATATTGCAGTAATGTGTGTTTTGTTTAGCTGAGATTATATTAGCTGAACCTTACAGATAAAAGATAAGTTTGGTGATATTCTACATTTTTATTGCTGTCCAAAGCCTGATATATGTTATTCCTCTGTGCCATAGAACTTTGACATTGTTGTCAAACTATTAAAACACATCCGTGAGATATTTTCCTTCATTACAATGAACATAGGCACTGTAGTTCAGTCAATCCCATTTACTGTCCTAGTGCCGTGAATACTTAAAATACTCCAAATATGTATTCATTTGCTGCTGAAAGTAGTCCCTAACAAATACAGTATTTATTCCCGTTTGAATGACGTTTGCTAAAAACTACAGTAGTTATAGACATTTGTTGTTGGCCTTTTTAAAGAATATGAAACTACAGTATGTATTTGTGACCTGTCTTCAGTGGGAACCAATGAGGGCTGAGAGACACAAACGGGGTAAGGAAGTCTGAAAGTTTTAAGAGATGATAAACAAACAAACAAACATCTAGAACGTTGCCAGCCATTGATGCTTCATTTACAAGTATCATCTAAGATGTGGCATGAGAAGCTGTATGAGCCTGTTCACTTCGATTACTCTGATTATTCCAGCAGTGGCTGAAGGGTTGGAAGGGGAACAGTTAAACCTAGTGGCCTAAATCTGTGGTGTCAATTAGGTGCCTTTGTGTGTGAGCAGCAGGGGTGTTGAAGCGAGTTGCTGGAGCTGAAGGAAACTCTGAACAATGATACACATTCATAACCACACACACACACACACACACACACACACACACACACACACACACTGGTCCTATGTTTTGTGGGGATCACACCTCCTTTTGTTTTCCCCCCCAACAGCCAGTAGAGGCGATGCCCCAGTGCCCCCAGTGTGCTCCACTGCTCTGGCTGAAATGGGCTCCCTGCTCCCCCTCTGCCCCCCACCCCCCTCTCCCACACTCTTGCCCAACAACACTGTCCCCTCGCTACTCCAGGTTCCCAAACCCTCGACTGGTCCTGACCTGAAATTAGGGCCAGGCAAGCCTCCCTGGGCCGGCCAGCATAAAAGGCTGGTGTGTGTGTTTGCGTGTGTGCACCATGGCCCTGAAAGAAAGTAGGAGATTATCCCATTCTGTGTGTCCAGTCACCAGTGCAGTATTGACCATGGTGGGCCACCCAGGGAGCGTCCAGCCAGCCGTGAGATGGCCTGATATACATGCTTACTGGCCATGCTAGATTCCCCCACTAACACCAGGGAGAAGGCCAAACCCAACAGGGTGGACGCTTTCTAAAGACACTGGAGTCTGTACGCGGAGTGACCCACCCTCCTCACCCGCGCACACATGCACACACCCACACACACCTCAGCGTAGCCGCTGTACAGTGAAAAGACATTGCCATCAGGTCGTTTTCTGTGTCCTGTGAGGCGAGGCGGAGGTCATTGGGAAGGTGGAAAACCTCTTTAATGGTGGGAATGATACCATAACACCTATAGATAGAGTTACGGATCATGTCACATACAGTCTGTATACAGTGTAGAACTCTGACAGCAAGGCCTGCAAACTCCTGATGGTAAATGTGAAAACCAGCGTGAAACATTTTTAGCTTGTGTTGAAAGATAGAATTACTCGTTTCTCTTTTTTTAGTACCTATATTTATTCTTTCGTTTTTTTGTTTATTACGTCCATATAACATCCTTTTGATCACTATAAAATGTATTGTAGCCCGTTCATTTTCCTGTTTTTTTACTGATCTGTGCCTCTTCAAAAACAGTAAATACAGTAAAAGAACACATTAATATTTTATATGTAAATGTTTTAATTAAGCCCCTAAAGATGGGTCATCTCATTTTTCGAGGAGGTCCTACACATAATACAAATGACGCAACAACATTAAAGTGAAAACAGACAACAACAATTAAACCGTTAAACATACGGACAAAACACAAACAGACTGCATAAAAAAAGGTAAATAAATACAACCGTTAAATGGCCACAAATTAGTTAAGGAAAGATGTTCATTAATGTCACGGGACATGTACAATTAGGCTCCAAATAATAGAATTAAACTTCGAGCTTTTACCTCACAAACATACAGATAAATGATTATGAACACAGCCTCTCAGAGTTCATTAAAAGTCTTTCTAACCTGTCCACTACACTGGTTTGTAACAGCTCCCTGCGCTGTAAAAGCAGCTCATTGTTGCCTTTAACAAACCCCCAGGGGTCAACTAATTGTCTTTTAATTGCTCAGATGTTTATTTGTGGATGGGAACTCTCTAACATGGTCCGTTAGCAACACAAAGGCCTTTAACAGCCGGACAGAGCTTAACAAAGCTCACTAGCAGTAAAACAAATAAGAGAATTATAAGGAGGAGTGCGTATCTTTTTTACTGCACGTGAACTGCAATTAAGGAGCTTTTGTGTCATAAAAGCGCAATGAAGATAACGTAGGTTCATTTATTCTTTCATTGTTTTGCTTTGTGTTGGAATAAACAGGCTGGAATAAATGAACAGGCTTTCCTTTAAAAATATGCTTTCTTTTTAAATGTAACATTGACAAAGTAAAATTCATTTATATCGTGTTATTTCTGTGATGTGAAGAATAAAATATTTTGCAGTCTTGTGCTGGAACAAATGTCGGCCTTTTGTTGTTTTTTTGAGCATCCTTTGTTTTACACACACATTCTCTGATTGGTTAAATTTGCTCTCGAGGCAAATCACACAAACTGCACAGGAACCAGGAGAGATTGAATTAATTAAAAGGAGAAGAAGAGACGAATCAGCCAAGAATGATTTTACCATAATAAACAAATGTTATCATTGGTTCTGATGAATAAAAACTGTCGTGTGAAAATTGCACTTACGTCATAATAGTCATAATAACTATTGCTAGGTTTCAGAAATGATGCAATTATATTTCTAATAGTTGAAACACTGTAATGTACTTCAAAATAAAGTACATTTAAATTTTCCAAATGGGTTAATTAAATAATATTAATTGTCCGTCATAACACAGAAAGAGCACACTAGTGTGTGTGTATTCACGGCCCTCAGGATTAAAATGAGATTTATAATGGGATCAACTACACAAACACTGCAAGAATACACAACAATATACAATTCTGTTTAACAAGAGTACATAAAACCCACCATAATATAAAGCCTCTATTAACATAACACACTCCAGTGTTAAATATACATCTATTTATTTCACATTTACATTATACTTATTTATGTACTGACTGTGAGTTCATCCACGCAATAAGCTTAAATGCCTGATCCCGATTACATTCAGGCAATAGTTACGAGGTAAACTGCTGGAGCCAGAGCTCTTTAAAAAAACAGGAAACAATGTGTGTGCCTGCCTCCAATGGGAACACATGGTAAAATGTGTATTATGTAAAATAATAGAGCAGAGTGGAAAAATCTGCTTTTTTTTACATCGCTAAAGGTACATACAGTTCACGTGAAATTACTTTTTACTTCATTTTAATGGGTATCCAAGGAATTTGAGTTCATGGAGTTCAGCTGTGGCCCACTGATACGCCATCCCAGCATGCAAACATACAAAATTAAATTATTATGTAAGCGTTCTAATTTCAGACCCCAGTGACTGTTCTCACATTCACGTGTAATGACAGGCTGACTTCAGAATCGTGTTGATGTGGTGTTAGAGCGTAGGAAAGCAAAGATTTAAGGGGAAAAGACCGTGGATGAGATTAAGTGCACTTTAGATTTTGTTTGGGAGTTTTGATTTTGGTTCATTTAAAGTGTAAAAATTATTTAAATTAAATTCCAGTGCTGTTTTTTTAATGTTCTAATTTTCTCTCATGCTCAATAGCTCTGTGTATCTAGATGTGTGTATGCATGTGTGTGTGCAGGGTTCGTCTCCCTGTTTTCCCTGAACTTGGTAACCCCCCCAGACACCTCATAAAATCTGTAGGCTCAGCCCACGGTGCACACAGAGAAGCAAGGTTAAGGGGGTTGCCAAAAGGGGGTTATGGTGGAGTCAGGACATAGATGGGTGGGGGCTGCTTTAAAAAGTCCGAGAACTTGGAGCCTAGTTTTTCATGCTAACTGCAGAGATGCTATTGAATGTGGACACAGGGAGCAGAAGGTTCACAGGACCCCGGCCATTCTCATGCAAAATCTGTCAGAGCCTTCTCTTTCGTCCGTCCGTCCGCCGCCCACCCACCCCCCAGCCTCGCAGGAGAAATACATACATGTTTATAAATGGGCACACCCTCACTGAGGCCTGGGTAGGGTGCCCCTTTCTTTATATGTGCTTGGTCTGCAAATATGTTAAGTTACATTGGAAATAAACCCATTTGTGAAAACATAAAATGACAGTCGCACACAAAATAGGTTCGCTGACATGAAAATTCATGAATAACGATGTCTTCTTGCAGCTGACGCGTACAAGGCCAGATTTTTGACCAAACGTGTTATATTTTAAATATGAAGTAACATGAATTAACAACTCTCACCGGAATTGTAATAAAGCATTTTGCGTCCGCAGCCTTCACACAATAGAAATACTGTAAAAGGAAGGAGAATGCAGTGCTTACTATATCGTCATAATTAGTTAAGAGAGAGGAGCGCTCCATAGCTAGCATTAACACCCATCTTAACTTCCCATGACCTTGACACTACCTTGACAGGCATTGGCATACAATTGACCTCATTTCCAGACTGATTGTGAAAAATAATTTTGTACCACATGTTCCAACAGGCACACATTCTATTAAAATTTCTATTTTGGCATGTCTATTAAATCCCTCCCTGATTCTTATTCCTGCTCGTCTCCACCGCTCACCTCTCATCTGTTTCACCTGATCCGGAGATCGGGGGAGTCTACATTTCATTTAGTGTTGAATCTGTTCAAATGCCAAGTGGTGAAAATGTCAGCTGCAGTACAAGCACACACACCTATACATTTACTCTCTTTAAATGCAAACACTGCATGCAAATGTGTTGCCCCCTCAGGGCTCCAAACAGTAAGGATAAGCACATGCTGTGTGTGTGTGCGCGCGTGTGTGTGTGTGCGCGTGTGTGTGTGTGTGTGTGTGTGTGTGTGTGGGTGCCTGGATTTATGTGCTCAGATTTATGCGCGCTATAGTTTCACAACCTGGGATTGAAGGAGTCTCCATTTGTATGTGTGTATGTGTGTGAAAGTGTGTGTGTTTGTGCCCCCTCATCTGCACTTGGAGCAGCCGTTTGGAGCCTGTATTTGATTGAGTGAAGGCCAACGCAGCCTGAACACTCCCTCTAATGGAAGAGTGGAGCCCAGCAGCTCAGTAATGCACTGACCTCAGAGCTTTTACACTGCTGCCAGCCGATAAGTGGCAATATGCTGGATCTTATAAAATTAACAAGACTGAGCTATGGGGAGAGGGAGCTCCGAGGTTGTGCGGTGGGAGAGGATGACGCTCCTATAGCACTTGTAAATATCCGCATGCATGCATGGAGGGATTATAGCTGCTCTTGACTGAGTTTTATAGTCACGGCAGCGTGATTTGCTATTTTTTCACATGTTTCTTGGCTTTTTTCGAAGGCAAATTTACGGGGAAACGTTTACAGGCCCGTTTACGTTTGATAAAATGCCTCTGAAGGCTTTTTAATGCTGGTGAATTTATGGTGTGGAACCAGGTGCTGGAGAAGCTCACACTGAGCTGGCCTTCAAAGTGAAGGCAACTGGATCCCAGCCAGTGTGGCTTTTGCAGGGCACCACAGGGGTGTGAACACGTGTGTATCTGCATATGTTTACTATGCATTCCCTCCTCAGCCTCCTGTGGTGTGACATCCACAGTATAAGCTCAAAGTCAAACAGTACCTATGCCTGGTTATGCATTTATTGTGTTGTGTAAAGACGGCCTCCTCTAAACAGAACAGAACGTTTTAAAGAGCTGTGAAATATATGCAAAATGATATTACCGCCGCAGCCACTGTCTCGCCGCATCCACATCTTATTTAGTTGTGAGAAAGGCTTTATTCCTGTGTGCCTCCCAGTATAACCTCCTCACCTTTCTCACACAGGATCAGGCTGGGTTTCGTGTGTGCGGGAAGGCTGTATTTGTGTGCATTTTTGCCCATATACTGTGCATTTGTGTGTGTGAACAGCTATTGTCTGCCAGCACTCCAGCAGGGGCTTCAAAGTGAATTATTCATGCGAGATTTGAATACATGCAAATGGTTCACTCCCCTCTCTTGGCACAGATCCAGGTTACCTATGGCAACGGCGCCTTCAAGAAGCATCTTTCCTCCCCTCTTTCTCCTCCTCCTCCTCCTGCTTCTCTCAGACACCCGCCCTCCGACCATGTTATCCACCCAGTGGTATTGTTTCGATTGTTGCAATACCAGGCTGGGTGGCTGTACACTGTGGGGTGGCAGGATATCCCATAATTCCCAGTCAAGGTCATATAGGCAGGAAAAGGACGAGAGATGGAGGGATGGAGGATGGACAGATGGAAGGAGGGCAGAGTCTCTCCATCCAGCTGCTCGGACGTGAAGTTCAGGAGACGACACTCAGCAGCTGGTAAAGGAGGGAGACGGTTTCAGGTGGTTAATGATGCTATCACCAATGCGACAGAGCGGGCACACACTCACCTCCTATTCAGATTTAGTCACAGCTCATGCGCACTAACCAGTGCAGCAAAACAGGATGAGCACAGAAAAAATATTACCTTTGAATGCAGAATACCATAACTCAAGTATCTTCTATATATATATATATAATATATAATATATATATATATATATATTTGAAACAGTAATCAGAATGTCACTAATAAAAGAAAATGTTTTGTATTGTGCAGTAGTGTTTCATCAAAGGATTTTTATGTTTCATGTGTGTGGTGGCCTCGTTGTCTTGTTTAATCAATTTGATGGAAGTGTAAAAAATGCTATTTACGTCCTTAATGTATAATGTGTGATTAAAATGTTCGATAAATGTGTCAAAGAAATTGACATTGATATTCTTGTATTTGTTCATGTTTACTTATAATTGCTACTAATTTCTGGGTATTTTTGTTGACTTTGAAACAATTTTTTTATTTTTTATTAATTGCTTTGTAATGTAGTCCATATAAATACTACAAAAAAATAAATTATTCAAAGATGGGGCATACGTTCTATTTTCTTTTTTTTAAATCTGTTATTTCTCTTTTAATTTTACTATCATCATCATTTTGTTATCAAACATCTGTGTATAAAACATAAAGGTAAAGGTAAAACATTACATTAATTATCCATGCAATGTTTTTCTTGTGTAATTGGCCTCTGAGCTCTTCTGTTGTATGAATGTATTTCATTTTGTTTAAAACACATTTGCTTTGAAATATTGACACATGAAAAGTTCAATCAAGAGAAAGTTTGCCAAGAATGTTTTGAATAAAACAAAAGACAGAAAAGTAAAACAACAATACGAGTGTCTCAGCGAGCAGAGGGCAGGTCAAGTTCAGGCCATGAGGTGATCAGAGCCTAACTAACCTCCATGTTGGGCCAGGATGAGAGAACAGACTCAAGGCTGCCATCTACTGAAAGTGAAGAGACACACACACACACACACACACACACACGCGGGTCAGATGTGAATAATCAAACCGATACATTAGATATGCTGTAATTATACATTATTATATACGAGATATTGAATAGCATCATTCGTTCATGTTTTTAGGCCAACTAAAATGTACCCTAATCCTAATCTTTGATGGAAATGGGTGCAAATCACAGACACAAGGAATCATTGTCATATTGGTAATGTAATTAAGACCCCGTTTTTATATGAAAACTAAAATAAAAGTCACTTATTGCACCATTAAGAGTGTAAGATTGTTGTGCGGCCAGTAAAAACCTATTGTAACCATACCATATCTAGTCCAATTTCCAATTTAAGACTTCACTGTTGTGTCACTGATTTGCTTTGCTTATCTCATGGCCCCCTCAAGTGGACAAAAGGACGCATTGCTCACGGTTGAGGATGGACACTTTATTGAAGGGTCAGTTCAACTTGAAACTGTCAAAAGGTTTGTAAATACTGCATCTTTGAAATGTACATTAGCAGTGAAAGTACAATAACTCTTTATTCACATGAAAGTTATGAATGAGCATAGTGCTTTGGCATATTTAGATTTCTCAAGCAAACAACGCCGTGCTGTCAAGTTAAAGCAATGATGCACATCAATGTGGACACAGTACAAAAATGACATCGTCATAACATACACATCAACAAAATCTGTTATATAGATTAATTTCTCATACATTTGATTAGCCTCCACTTATTAGACATTTTAATACTATCACACCTCTTTAGTGGTGGATGGACAGTGAAACTGTGCAGTCCTGCTGACATGATCACCCCCCTACAAATCATTCGCTCTGTCAATCTCAAATCAACCTAAAAGTGACACCATGAGAACGTTGAAAATTAAAAACTAAACATATTGCATAATCGCCCTTTCATTGCAAATCATACCCCTGCACAATAGCAACATGATTAAAATAAAAAATAAAAATTTCCCTCTAAATTAAAATCAATAAAACTGATTAAAAACAAAGTTCTCTCGGTTGGTACTGGATTCATTTGAAAGAACATTGTAGATATAAAAAAGTGCAAGCATTATCTTATTACCACAACACAAACATAGTGCTCCTTATCATCCATCAAAAACTAAACTTTTCTTTATCCACTGTTCTCAGAAAATCCCTTTAACCACCGTGATGGCAATGTGATTTCGAAACAGTTAAGATGTGATTGTGTGAACAACGATTTAAAAGACACTTCTATTTTGTCTCCTCACTCTCCGTCAGTGAACGGTGTCTGTGCGTTTAACAAAGTGTGAGAAGCTGTGTTTCTTTGTGCACGACAGATCTCCTGTCTACTCATCCTCTCGTCTGACATCCCGTCTGAAGGGAACAGGAGTGTGCAGCAGGACGGCCCTGCGCCGACTGAGAGCAGAAACTTATTATTGCCAGGTGAGAGGGTTGACCACCTCCACCACGTCCTTCTGTGCTTTTTCATCGTCCCAAACGATTCAGTGGGCGAAGTAGCCGTTCTGATGAAATTTGAGCAGCAGGCTGTGCGTGATGTCAAACGTGGTGAGGCTAATCCCCACGGCGATGGGCCCTTTCAGCCAGTTCATGCTCAGGCCTTTGTAAAGTCCACGTATGACTCCCTCATGCTTTACGATCTCCCGCATGGTCCCCAGAATTGTACCGTACGATGAGCCGGTAACGCCGGCTGTCTGCATGCGCCGACGTACCACGTCCAGAGGGTACGAGGCAGATTGTCCAATCAGGCCTGCGCAGGCACCAAAAGCCAAGCGCTCATGGGGGTATGGCTGGGGTTCCTTAGTTTTTTCTAGAGCGAGACAAAAATACATTATTAGAGTATTTTTATTCCGCTAAATATCTAACAATAAAAAGACATTTAAAATGATCAATACCTGCGTGCAGCTTTTTGAGGGTCTCATATGTGAAGAATGTGATCCCTGCATATGGGATGACACCCATGATAGTGGGAGTGAAGCCTCTGTAAAGGGTCCTGACACCCTCCTCTTGGGAGATCCGCATAAAGACGTGCATGATGTTGCTGTACCTGTCCCAAGATAAAGCGCCACACATGTCATTGTGTACCAAACTGTACCATTTAACATTATGAGTTGTAATGCATTACTGCCATGCACTGCAGTGGTCCATTTTATCGTAGTGGCAAGTGAACAACCTCGGTACACAGTAGTGGCTGGGACTGTAACAAATGGGATGGGTGCTTACATTTCTCTGGCTGTGACTGCCATCCTGGCTCGCACCATGTCCAACGGGTAGGTAAGCATAGCAGCAGTGGTGCCGGCCAGAGAGCCAGCCAGGAAGCGTGGGAAAGGAGGCAGAGCTCTGAAACAAACAACACAATAATCTGTAGTAAATAATAACAACAATACAAAGCCAAGAAGCACCGCCTTGCGGTTGTATGCCTCCGCCGACCAGTCAAGTTGCAGTTTACATCCTTGTCCGTCCAAAATCACTTCATCATTTTATCCTATTAGACATTTGTGTGAAATTGTCATAGTCACCGAATCAACTCTTGAGTTATGGCCAAAAACATGTTTTGTGAGGTCACAGTGACCTTGAACTTTGACATCCAAATTCAGTTCATCCTTGACTCAAAGAGGAGGTTTGTCTCAGATGTAATGAAATTCCCTCCAGGCGTTCCTCAGATATCGCGGTCACGAGAATGGGGACGTACACAACCCAAAAACATAACGCCGCCGGCCTCGGCTGTAGTCGGCGCGGAGGCGGATTGAAAAAGGAGACTAAGAGTCTACAGCCATGCCAGAGTCTCTGTGAAGCTGTACTTTGACAGAGTGGTGCTTTGAGCTAAATGCTAACATCAGCATGCTAACATGCTCACAATGACAATGCTAACATGTTGACGGTATTTCAGCCTGAAAAGTGGTGCAGTTGTGAACCGACAAACATCGTCATCCCTACAGCAACGCCGCGAGCGTGGCTAAAAACGTATCCATTTTTAATATTTAAATAAATAAATCAAACATTACTCCTGAAAGACAACTTCTCCACTCACTTGCCCTGGTAGCCGTAGTAGCCCCCCAGTAGTTTTTTGTACTGGTCATGCGAGGAGAACTGGATGGCAGCGTAGGGCATGACCCTAATCATGGTGGCAGAGTTCCCCCTCCACAGGCTGAGCAGCCCATCCTTCATGTAGGAGCAGTAGATGAACCTGAAGGCCTCCTGCGGGTAGTGGATATGTTGGGTTAGGAGCAGAGATACACGCCCTTTATGTTTCCCACATCTAATAATCTAACATGATCATCTTAATATGTTCAAGGTGCACAATCAAGTGTAGTTTTTAGGATTGAATGAGTATACATACACGTTTGCGTACGGCTGTGGCATGATGGCATAAAAAAATAATAATACTGGAGCAGAGATCTATCAGATATATTCTGGAGCTCCAAATACGGTTGTTTTTGTTATTGATCTTTAAATATATATATATATATATATATATATATATATATATTAACAAATAAATAATTTAATAATTGTTTAATATATAAAATGTCAAAAAGACAAACATTCCCCATCCTAATATAAGCATAAAATTACTTTTTTCCCATCAAATGTTTTTTTTTTTTTTTTGTATGCATTATGACAATAAATAAACTGTCAAAATTGTCACAGATTAATTTCCATTATTAATACATTCTGCCGTTTAACTTTGTCCCGGCCGCAAGTGTAGCGACATATTAATTGATAGAAACCTGATCTCACCTTAGCTGAGAATCTGTTGGAGGACACTGTGAAACAACAAGAAACACAGTGAACCTCGGGGTTAAAGAACACACTCTCCCGTGCAGACTAAACATGTACTAAGAGGATTAGCAATGAGTTAAGAACAGTAACAACAGCCAGTGAAAACTCTGGAACAAACAGAAAGACAGTAGTTGCTTTATCTTCGGAGTTAATACTCAGAACAGAACTTAAGTCACTTACATAAACAGTAGCCTATTTTCTGCACTAGATTATGATTTCGTAACGAAATATTTCTGAGGAGTTTTGTTCTTGCCTTGGAAAATGATCTTGGTCCGATCCAGAGGTGCAATAACTGTTTTGGCAACAGCTCCAGCGAACGCCCCACACAGCAGGGAGTCCAGCGCCGTCCATCTGGGCCTCAAGTCCTGTTTGTACACACAGACACGTTCACATTGCGTTACTTAAGAAGACATTTTGTGACATTACAGCGATATCTGCACAACCTTACACTGGTTATTAAGTGTCGACAAAGAAAGTAAGTTTAATCTCTTATTATGCAGCTGTTCTATCCTCAGAAACATGTAATGTAATGTCAGATGGTAATCAGCACAAACACTCCCGTCCCGTCTCTATCGCTCAGCAAAGTTACTCCCACAGAACAGAAGAATCTGCATGTGGAATAGAGTCAAGAGTGACACAACCGCTATGAACCACAAGAGATAACACCGACTGGTGCTCCACTGAAGCAGATGTGTGTGTGTGTGTGTGTGTGTGTGTGTGTGTGTGTGTGTGTGTGTGTGTGTGTGTGTGTGTGTGTGTGTGTGTGTATTCATTCTCCTGGGAGGGACAGTTGAACCCAATAAACAATCCCGCTAACTGATAAGAAGAGCATATTGCACAAATAAATAAAACAAATGTCACAATCTAAACCGGAGAAGGTAAAAAAATACAGTTTTGGATTTCATTCACTTACACGTATAATTAGTTTTTAACTATTACAGCTTACCATATAATCAATAAACTTTCCTGCCTAACTATAAATACTGTGTGAGACAAACTGCTGCTAACTTTGTTGAAAGTTTTCAAATGAAAATGAGCTTTTGTTTAATCCACTGATTAAATCTTAAAATAATGAGTTTAAGTTTTATTAAAAAGAAAATGTTGATATTCATTTTCTTGTATAGCCACTGACAAACCCTGACCCTGTGAAACTAATACAGTAAACAGCTGTCATGATACTTCTTATTCAATGTTACTTTGTTAACTAAGGCCAGCTTTAGATTACCTGGCACCTCCCTGCTATTTTGAGCTATGTACTGGTAGAGACATGTCCTTTGAAAGTATGTGTAGTACCAGGAAGGCTCTATGTCACAACAACAGCTCCAATACACCGAGAGCAGCCCGAGAGGCACACAGTATGGTTTGCTTTAGAGTCGATTGTAAACAAATCATACCACAAAAGGATACTGGAACAATTTCACAAACGGTGCCTTTAAAAAAAAAGAGTTTATGTTCTTTCAAAATGTATTGTTAAAAGTATAACACTTGAGACTGACATATCTGCCACAGAGTTTCATTACTCTATGGTCCATGAACTGATTTTGACACAATTTCCAAGTTAAGCTTTTGTAAACAAGGTCAATAATAAGCCTAATGCAGTCAATATGTCTCGACCCCAGCGGCTCTAATGTGTCATAAGAGGTACCATGTTGAATCATTTGCACTGGAGCAGAACATTTGAAACAAAGCTCACCTTTGCTTGGCTGGAGGGTGGCAGAGGCAGCACGGTGGCCTCGGGCACTGGCAGACGGCTCTGATGGTCGTCCACACGGTGGGCCATGTGTGCCCTTCACAGAATACCAAAGGCTGTCAGACACTCAGGCACTCATTCAGGAAAACCCACTGCAGATGAATATATGTGAAGAAAAAGAAATGTAGGAGCACCTGAAATGACACTTGAACTTTATTCTACTAAACAACAGCCCCGCCGTGTCGCACTGCCCTAATCATAGGCGAGGACGTGATTACAGGCGGACACTCCCCTACACAAACAGCCTGGCTTTGTAAACAGGGTGTTGCATTACAAAAAGCTCTGCTGGTCAATCGGTTACTTTACAGCACATCTAAAATGCACTGTATATCTTCATCAAGCATCATTTGGCCCAGTTGTCAAATTCCTAAAAAGCAATGGGTGCTGAAAATAACATAACATTGACCACACCTCAAATAAATAAACTGCGAATCATAGTTATACACACACACAGAATGAATACACATATGCATCGGTATGGCAGTTACGTCTAGATGTTCATTGATGACTGAATGCTGCATTTTGTTACCTTCGTTTGTGTTTAAAAGGACCCCGTGTTTACAAATCTACGATGTGATGAGTCGCCACTGTGCCCTGCAGATCCTTGCGCACATTTCTTGTTTTGCTCGCTGGAGGCCAGTCAGTCGCTCTTAAAACTTGCAACTCGCTGCTAAATGACTGCACGTCTTTTCACGTTGTTGACGTTTCTGAAGATGATTGTAAACGACAGGTGTCAAGCTGCAGCAGTGCGCTGTCTATTTATAGACGACGCCTGCGAGGAAATTCTGCCTCTGCCTGGTTCTGCGCACAAGATTATTTGGGCTTTTCAAGGTCTTAAAAGAAACTGGAGCAACGTATGCCAGTATTTTGGACTACACTTCCCATGAGCAAGTCACGTAATTATGATGAGATCTCGCGAGTTTATCTACAACATTGGGTTGCCAGTTTCACTCATATATAACATCAAATGTTTTCAAGTCTGTGGTGTTGCCTTGATTAAAATACCGGTGGGCTACTTGTTCATGCAGACATAACATTTGACAACACAAACAACAACCACAATTGAACTAAAGCTGAAATAAATTCAACAACTTTAACATTACATGCTATACTAACCGACTAATGAGTTTTCCACAATTATCCATTTCAGAGGGTTAAATAACTGACTTGACTTTAACTTTTAAGAAATACTTTGATGTGGACATCATGGGTGGCCCATAGTACTCCATATAGTTAGCTGAAACGATTAAAGAATATGTTGGGTTTAATGTATGTTTTGCATGTAAAACCATATTCTGACTGATATATATTGAAGTGAAAACGTTTATATTTTTCATTGAAACATAATGAAGAAAGAGTATAATGTCCTACAAAATCGAAATTATTCAAAGCACCAGTGGCTCTAAATAAAATAGCTGCACCCCTTGGGGCAATTAGTTATTGAAAACATTTTTCTTTAATTATAAATGTACAGGTACAAAACATTTTATTAAGCCGCATATCTAAAAGTCAACTTTATTTATACAGCACCTTTCATACAAACATGCAGCCCCAAATTGCTTTTCATAGCGAGATTAAAACCACACAAAATTAAAAAAAACTAAAATAGACAACAATAGATAAAACATTTCAAGACTGAAAATTATAACAATAACATCTTGATAAAGTCAATAAAAATAAATACCAGGGATAAAAATTATATAAAAAAACAATCATTCAAAATTTTAAAACTAAAGCCATAACATTACCCCACATTAAAAGCCCCATTAAATGGATAGGTCTTTAATTTCCTTTTTAAAAATAGCAAGAAAACGTGGCATACTAAACAATAACAACAGTAACAGTGATTAACAATTGTTAGTCAAACATACATGATTAATGCTTACTAAAAAGAAGAAAATCAAACAAAAGCAATGGATTGGGAATTTAGACGCTTTGGTTGTGGGTTCTACATGACCAAACCTGGCAACCCAGGAGTGTGGCCATAGCGCTGAAAAACTTGTTGTTGTCGGGGAAAATGGCGTCAAACGTAGAGGCCCCGGAGCGCTGGTACCTCGCCCTTCTCGGCTTTGCGGAGCATTTTCGAACCTCCAGTCCTCCCAAAATCCGACTCTGTGTGCACTGTCTACAGGCAGTGTTTCAGTTTAAGCCTCCACAGAGGATCGAGGCCCGGACACATCTTCAGCTGGGCTCGGTTCTCTACCACCACACCAAGAACAGCGAGCTGGCCCGCAGCCACCTGGAGAAAGCGGTGAGGGACGTTTGATTTAGGAAAGAGCGGGGATGCGGCAGAGAAGGGGGACGGGTGTAGGCCGCAGTAAGAGAAAACAGCAAACGGCGGAAAAATCTTTTAATAGCTGTTTATCCAGGAAGGTTACATTTGTATAGAAATTGAACATTAAGATTTCGTACCTGTATTTTGTGAAATATTCTGCCCGGGTCGGCCGCTTTCCTTCTTTCCCTGCTGTTAGCCAAATAAGCCGCTCTATGGGATTATTATTGGTTCATAAAGATAGCGAACACCGACAAGACGACCCTAACCCTTTTAATGTCTTGTATTGCAGTGGTTCATATCTCAACAAGTCCCTCAGTTTGAAGATGTCAAATTTGAAGCTGCCAGCATTTTGTCGGAACTCTTCTGCCAACAGGTAAAATCATCACTTAACGTTAATTAATTTGTGTGAGGTAGAAGCAACATTAGCATGTCTGCATAAATTCATCACTTCTAACCACAAGGTGAAATTGACATACAAGTCATGTCAATGGTGTGTCATGGTGACGCATGCAGCAAATGCTGCGTATTGTTATTTATTATTGAATATTGGTCCTTTTGAATTCATTTTCAGAATTTGGTGGACTCTGCAAAACCCCTCCTGCGCAAGGCCATCCAGATTTCACAACAAACGCCATACTGGCACTGCAGATTGTTGTTCCAGTTGGCGGTATGTATTCGTGCAAACGTATGAATAGGGGTGACATTGTTACACTCACAAAGTCATTTTCATACACAGGTCCAGCAATGTCTGAGTTGAAATGAGAACACATTCAAAACATCCGTGATACAATTCTGGTGGTTTGAGCACACCTTTTACTTTGTATGTTTTAATTAGATTTGGCAAGAGTCCAGGCGTAGTGTCCACATAGCTGAAGAGTCTCCAGCAATGACAGGAATGTTCATATTTATTGCCTCTTTCAGCAACTTCATACACTGGAGAAAGACTTGGTGTCAGCGTGTGACCTGCTGGGGGTTGGAGCTGAGTACGCCCGAGTTGTTGGGTCAGAATACACCAGGTAAATATCACTCAATCATCTGATGATTGCATATTTAATGCCTTTAGTGGTTGGCATCTGACACCTCAAATTTTTTTAGTAAAAAAAAGTAAAAGCCATTTTAAAGACACATTTCACCAGTTTTGAGTAATTGCATTTTAACACGTATTGCTACCAATACAACTGTGGCACAAAGTGTTTATTACTATATGATTGATTGTTAGGAATTGATGGTGACAAAGCTTACATGGTGTTTTATTTTATTTTTATTTTTATTTTTTGGCTTTTTAGGGCGCTGTTTCTCCTCAGTAAAGGAATGGTGAGTCTTCTGCTCTACTTTACTTTGTTAAGCTATTTTTGCTTACACCATGGCAGTACAAACAAGGATTTATTTCCCAATGCTTTTGTTGCATATTTAATTGTTGTTGTGTATATCAATAAGTTAGTAATACCTATACAGCAGTAATAGCTGCTGATGTTTTTAACATGTGCGTTTAAAAAAATAAATAAATAAATGCAAGGAACAAGTTTATCAAGTTTTGATTGTGGTGATGATTTTTTTTTTTTTATCTTCTAGTTGCTGCTAATGGAGAGGAAGCTTGGGGAGGTCCATCCTCTGCTCACACTGTGTGGAACTATTGTAGAAAACTGGCAGGGAAACCCCATCCAGAAGGAGTCCCTGAGGGTGTTCTTCCTGGTCCTACAGGTCACACACTACCTGGATGCTGGTCAGGTAGGAACACCAGTCTGGAAGTGTTGGATAAAGTGGGACAGACACAGAGAAAATGTGTTGATCAGCATGCATGCATACATTGATTACATAAACAGATTAGGGATGCTAAGACTATTATAATGTCTGGTCGTCTCAAACTACTTTATGCTGAGATGGGATGTAATCGTCATGTCTGCGTCTCCTCAGGTGAAGAGTGTGAAGCCGTGTCTGAAGCAGCTGCAGCAGTGCATCCAGACCATTTCTACACTCCACGATGATGAGATTCTGCCCAGCAACCCAGCTGACCTCTTCCACTGGCTGCCCAAAGAGCACATGTGTGTCCTCGTCTATTTGGTAATACCACTTCCCTTTTCTTTGCCACATCATAAAAGTTATAATCTCACAAAATGACACCAAGGCAAACTGCTGAATTCTGTTCACCTGTTTTAATCCTTCTGAATGGGTTTGTTGCACTACTCTGAAAAAAGAGGAGCACAGTCTGGTTTTTAGTTTAACTTGGGATAGTCCATAAGTGGTTTATGTCATGTAGTCAAGTACCCACCATACATCAAAAAAATGTTTTCAAAAACTCTTTCTGAGCTTGTAACTTTGTGTGGGAACCATTTGGAACTTGTCATCAAATGTCATCAAATTAAGTCTGCTTTTGTGCTTTTAGCCTTCTAAAGGATGCACACTGTTCTGGTGTCAAGACTGTTTAAGACAGGAAATGTTTTATGTCTTTGGCTTTGGAAATAATAGTCACAAAACTCTTACTTACCACAACCAAAATGCATTTTGATAGGAAAAGAGGAGCGCATCAAGACGAGAGGCCTTCTGGCTGAAGTTTTTCATTATTCATTTAGGTTGCATGTAAGATGCATGTAATAACTTTTAAATGAAAAGGAAACCAAGAACAAAGCCTTTATAAATGACACACTCAAGGTTTGAAAAGGACTTGGATTTTGAATAAAGTACTTGAAATGCTTGACTTTATGCTTATATAGGATGTCAAGTCTACATACAAGCAGGTGATACATTTTGAAACATGAAACTTTGTTGTGTTTTCCCTTTTTTATTTGTTCACCCTTCTGTAGAACCCCGTCATGAAACGTAACTTTAGTTGTTTATAGCGCAATAACATCTAATTTAATGTGATTGAGTGCCATAATTGGTATACTGTGTATATATACTGTTTGTGCTCTATAAATATGTAACTTACCTCACTGTGAGCTGCTGGAAACTCTTGAAAATAGCACCTCGTAATGCTTGAAAAGTGTTGAATATGACTTTTGAAAAGGAGTAGGAACCCTGTGGATAGTTTGACAGAACTGCAGATATTTGGTTAACATGCACATTATCATAACTTTGTTCACAGAGATCAATATGTACTCCTCCATATCATTTTACAGGTGACAGTCATGCACTCCATGCAAGCAGGTTATCTGGAGAAAGCTCAGAAGTACACAGACAAGGCTCTTATGCAACTAGAGAAACTAAAAAGTGAGTTACCCAACGTTTTCCTGTGCTTCTCTAAACATAATTTAATCTATATTAACAACTTTATAATGTAAAACTGTGCCTTTTTTTTTTTTTTTTTTTTTCAAAATGTAAAAAATTATTTTTGTTTTGTGATTCACCTTTTTAAAATTCTTTTCTCCACGTTTCAGTGTTGGACTGCAGCCCCATCCTCTCTACCTTTCAAGTCATTCTACTGGAGCACATCATCATGTGTAGACTCGTCACGGGCCACAAGGCCACTGCATTACAAGAGGTATATTGTCACTGTATTCATGTTTCTTTTGTGTTTTTAATATGTCTGTTGTGGAAAAGATGCCGTCCAGCAGCTTTCTTTTTAAGCATGTCACAGAAATGAGTTTGCATGCTTGAATGAAAGTGAACATTGACATTGTTCTGCTCATCCAGATCTCACAGGTGTGTCAGCTGTGCCAACAGTCCCCCAGGTTATTCACCAACCACGCTGCTCAGCTCCACACGCTATTAGTGAGTATTTTCAACCTAAACTCTCCTAAACATTTGTGTCTGCCTCAAGGTTACTATTGCAAGCCAAGACAAAACACAGAACGTTTCAGATCATGGTCCCAAGTTCAAGTAAAATAAGTTACACTAAAGTAATATCCACTGTAAACAAATTGAGACATTCAGAGTGCTCTTCTTTCTGTTTTACTGAATTTTTTAAGTTGAAAGAAATTGTTTTGGAATGTGGGAGTCATCCCACATTCAAGGATTTCTTGTTCCAAAATACCGCATCTAATTTAAAATCAAATCTTTAAGGGATTTATATTTTTTGCAGATACCACAAATGTATTAATTATTATATTATTAATATATATATCTTTTTTTAATTTTTTTTTTATTCAATAATAAACACAAATTAAATGCATGTTCAATGTTTGATGAATTTAAAATTCAATAAAACATTTCACATTTTAGAAATATGGAACAATGCCTAAATCCAAATTGAAAACCAACCTGAATTAAAAATGTATAACAATGAAAACTTAATGGACTTGTCAGAAACGGTAAAACACAGAATGCTGCCTTGAGAAATAAACGGCAGGCTTACATTCCAAAAGCTCTTATTCTGAAGAAGCCACATTCTTTTCAATACTGTAACTTTATCCCTGTTTTGGTTACATATTGATATGTGTAATGGTCGATCTATTCCTCTTGCCCTTGTCCTATCCCAGGGTCTGTACTGTATCTCAGTGAACTGTATGGATAATGCAGAGGCACAGTTTACCACAGCCTTGCGGGTGAGTACGTGGGGATTTTGTTTCTCTTTTCAGATAAGGTCCCCAGTATCTTCTTTTCTTCTTCTTCTCTTTTTTTATTAGCGTCTTCTTTTACTCTCGGCTGCAGCTGCTATCTCCTTATCTCAAAGATTACCCTATTGTTGTGTTCCAGCTCACCACACACCAGGAACTGTGGACGTACATCGTAACCAACTTGGCGAGTGTCTACATAAGGGAAGGGAACCGACACCAGGAGGTCAGTGAAGTAATAACGGCCGCGTCTTTAAATTACAACATTGTAATTCAATGAATCACTTCAAAAAGAAGTGGTTAGTATACATCATCCGATAATTAGGGATGGAAAAAAGTAGGCCTACACAGGTTACATTAATGCAGCTGTTTCATTATGTCGGAGTCTGAACACTGTAAAATGTCTGCCTTTTTTATTATTTTTAAATGTTTTAAAATGCATAAATTACAAAAGTTAAATGCATCAATCTGGTGCACGTTGAGGGCAAAATTAAGAGGAAAATATTGTGCTGTAGTAAACAATTTATTCATAAACAAATTGGTTGTATAGATGACGGCAAAAAAGTTAAACCCACAAAGCATGGTAAACGAGACGGGGGCGGGGGGGGCGCGTTTCAAGACGGGTCATATGGGTTGCCGATATCGCCGCAGACCCCCTTACGCACAATCCGCCCCATTAATACTTGGTTCTCGATTCCCATTCCATATCATGTTTGTGGTTTGCTTCTTTGTAGATCCTGATCAACACACTAGCATGTCTGATGGTTTCTAATAGATATATGAGTCACAGAGTAATAAGAAATCGCTGCAAGAAAAAGCCAAATATACTTTTAAGTTTGATGTAATTTAGAAAGTGTTGCCATTACAAAGTTTCCACTTTGGGGGTACTGTCCACTAGATGTCGCCGGTGAGTTATATTTTCAGCTAATATGTCCTACTCAGCACAGTAGTTTGATAACAAAATGTGTGAACCTTGTCTTCTTCTTCGTTTAAGAACGCAGTCAGTGGATTATATTTATCCAAGATATAAGCATTTTCTTATTTTTGAAATAAAGGAAACATGAGGGGAGGCAACCCTTTTAATAATAACTAAAAAGGTGCACTTTTAAACTTATTTCCCTTTTTACTTCTTCAGCTGTACAGCCTCCTAGAGAGAATAAACCCAGACCATAACTTCCCAGTAAGGTAAGCGGCAGAAGAAGTTTTCCAGTTTGTGTGTATGTAACACTGCACAATACATTAAAGTAATGCATTTTGTTTGTTTAGATTATGAAATATACAACCTTTGTCTTTGTCTTGGATTCAGCTCCCATTGCCTCCGTGCTGCAGCTTTCTACATCAGGGGACTCCTGTCCTTCTTTCAAGGACGCTACAACGAGGCCAAGTATGTCAAATCTTAAACTGTTTTGTGCAAACACAGCTACAATTTCACCCTGTGCCTGTACATATTTATGTTTATATTGTCGTGTTGCAGACGGTTCCTAAGGGAAACCCTAAAGATGTCTAATGCTGAGGATCTGAACAGACTGACTGCCTGCTCCCTGGTTCTGCTGGGCCATATCTTCTACGTACTGGGCAACCACAGAGTAAGACCAATAAATGCATGACAAATTTGCATGCTCGTACAAAAGTTGATTATTTTTAATCCAGCACTATTTGGGCTGTGAATTGGGTTTAACAACAGGTGTTGGAACAACTAGGTCGCCAGACCAGCAACTTTTTTGTCTTTTAAATTGAATCAAGATTAAAAAAATGTTTTTCTAATTTTCACATTTGCACTTCTTCACACCCATGAATTTCCCATAAGCAGCTACTGCTACTTTTGTAAAATAAAAAACGTTTTTACGGTTTGTAAAAAAAAAAAAAAAAAAATAACCCCCCATAAAATATCCCCCCTTGTTAGCTCTTACAATTAACTTCAAATGAAGCTTAATGAGGCGTCTGTTGGTAAACACAGATGCACATAAATCGGCTTGTTATTTAGGTTGAGGCCAGATGAGCCAAAGACTTAAGTTATTATTGTGGGATGGCCAAAATAAAGAGTAATGCGGTGAATGAGGCCAGCGCAGAGTAGCTGACTCATCCAGAAATTAAGTGTTCGGACGTTGCAGTTGAGGCTCGGAAGCATCTTGTTGTGCATCAGAGATGGAACAGATGAGACAATCCCTGTTCCCTGACAAAACTGTTGCCCTTTTTTCTTTTTAGGAAAGCAACAACATGGTTGTACCTGCCATGCAGCTGGCCAGCAAGATCCCTGACATGTCTGTTCAGCTCTGGTCTTCAGCACTGTTGAAAGGTAAATACTGACCTTTTCGCTTATCTTGGACGTCATTTATGTTCTTAGATTTGGTATTTTGTTAAACAGTCTTTGCAGGCCTTTTACTGTCAGAATACGTTGAAGCACAAAATCTCTGATCTCAAGTAATGAGCTGTAGTTAAAGGAAGATGTTGACCATGTGTTGCGCTTGCAGACTTAAACAAGGCCCTTGGGAACAACATGGATGCCCATGAAGCAGCCCAGATGCACCAGAACTTCTCCCAGCAGCTGCTGCAGGACCACATCGCTGCCTGCAGCCTCCCTGAGCATAACCTCATCAGTGTATGTAAAATAGATTACCGTGTTTCTTAAAGTTTACATCTCATTACTCCTTATTTTCACTTTTCACTCTTATCTATTATCGGTGTCTACGTTTTGTAGTGCTGAGATTACAGTCTTTTTTTCGGTCTGTTTTTCAGTGGACTGATGGCCCTCCTCCTGTCCAGATCCAAGCCCAGAATGGCCCAACCACCAGCCTTGCAAGCCTGCTATGAGAGACCTTCTGTCTCGCGTATGGCGGTAGCTGGTACATTATCACAAGCAACAGATTGATGCCTATCAACCTGCTATCGGACCACTGCAGCTGAGATTTGAGAGGATTTTTAACAGGTCAAAGAGTTCAGGCCTTCACTTTATTAGCTTCTCAAGATTGCTTCCTGATTGTCTGCTATCCCTTCTTTATTTGTTGTAAAGCAATTACAACTACTGTTGTACATGTATTTCACACTTTCTGACGGCATGGATGCAGGGCAGGGTCGGACTCTTGATTAGAGTAGTGAAGGACACATAGCGACGTATGAAAGGGCTTCTTTGCCTCAGATATAGAGAACCCTTCGCTACGTTTGCCAGGTTTCTTTTCCATTTGTTGGAAAAAAAAAGGAGGGGGTAGATAGGGGGCAGTAAAGAAATGTAGAAGAAATTAATTTATTCATGTTGATATTTTTGTATCTGTTGGTAAATATTTTACATCTTGCCTTTTTTTGTATGGATCCTGTTTGGTTTTTTTTTTTGGTTTTTTTTTTTCCATGCATGGAAGTTACTGATGTGGACTCCCTGTACGATATTTTCAGACCTGGGTTGCTAACAATAAATTCTTGGTTGATCTTTTTTTGCACAAAATCCATATTAGAAAGAATAGAGACATCTTGTAATATATTTTCACATAATAATCAGTTGAAAAGTTTCACGATACAAATTGGCAGTGTACATTGTATTGGGACGGTGCACAGTTCACTGTGCGCACTTCCTCTGTGGACCAGAATATGCCTCCAATGTTTAAATACTTCTGAGTTTTATATCATTTGGTGGCTGTGAGGGTTGCCACACACCCTTTAAAACAACACATTTACCTGATGTATTTTTTGAACTTCCATATTATATGAATTCCCTGTTGTATTCATTTTTTAAATCAGGTTTAGACTTTTGGAGCCTACAGTAATCTTCAGATATTCAAAAGCGAATTTATTTTATTTTGTTATATTTTAATTTGTCTTGATAGTTCTACTAAATGGTTTCTTTACAGTATGTTTGTATAGATTTGCCACTCGTTGAACCTTTATTGTACAGTGACATTTTATAAAGTCAATTTAGTAAAGTGTGATAAGTATTTTTAGCTATCCTGTGTAGAAATCTCAATGCTTGGTATTTAAGGCACTCTGTAAGGACACAGTTTAGCTTGAGTACTAGCCATATTCTATCCAATGCCTATGTTTTTAATGCTTACATTGTTTTCAATAATTTTCCAATAAAAATATGATTGAAAATTTGTAATTTACTGATTTAAATATCAGTTTGTGTACATTATGCTATTAGATTGTTTTTTTTTTTTTTTTAAGCCATTCAGTGCATGGGTGCTGACTACTTAATCCTGTTTAGTGGAGCCAAACTGCCACTCATATCACTGAAGTCTACCACTTTAGCAGAAAAAACAATAGGAAGTAAACTGAGTAGTGGTAGCTGTATGATGCTCAGTAGTTGGTTGTCAACTACTGCTATAGCAGCTGAATGAGTGGTGAGAGTTAGTGGCGAGCATGTTTTTGAAGTAGCCTGTAGGTGGTGCTAGAGTGATTAAATGCAAGTAATTTTACTGTTAAGTATTTTCTTCTAGAGAAACTATGCACAATCTCAATTTCAGGGCCAAATAATGTAATGTATATATATATATATATATATAACTTTATGAACTTTTACTACAAACAAAACCTGGGATTTCTCGAAGAAAATATATTTAAAAGCCACCACTATGTAAACCTCTGGGGCTAGAATGTACCACCAAAACAATTACATCACTATAAATTTCAGTGGTTAATCAAATTGACCCACTGATACTTTCCAAAGAGAATGTATAATATGAATAATTTGTATATAAAAACAGTTAAAAAAAAAAAGTATGTTCACAACAGTGTTGTTCTCTAATTGTCTTAATTATGTTTGATTCACTCAGATCTCTCTGTGTCAAATAACTATTCAAACAACCGATTGAACCCATAATATAAAGAATTGGAGATATTGTCATTTGAAACGTTACTTCTCAAGTGGATTCAACAAGCTAATTGAGGTTTGTGTTGTAAAATAATAGAATAAGTCTATACTCAGCAGTTTATGTATCATGTGGGGTTAACACTGTACAGTTACAAAGCAGGACCTGGACTTTGTGCTTATCAAGAACCATAATTAAACTATCCCAGTTGACGGGGATATTTGTGTCCACCTCCATTCCTATAACTGTTAAATGAATTGGTATAAACAGGTGAGAAATTAGAAGAAGGCTGCTGCTCTCATGCCTCATTTGCCTCATGTAGCAGGCCCCATAGTGCAGCTTGAATAGGAATACACCTGAGAATACTTCCTCCATATTTAAAGGACTGCCTGTTTTTCTGCATAGGTCTGCAATTAACGAGAAATAATAAGGGGCTCTCAGTTAGTGCGGATAACCACAGTCCATCCATGTCACATGATGCTTTTGTGTCTCTGTGTATACTTCAGGAGCAGACTGTACACCCTGAACACAACAATGTAGCTCCAGAATGGATAATGGCTCTCAGAAAGGTGTCTCTCAGCATAAACAAATGCACCAAGTCACACCATATCATCTTGTTTAATGGACTTGATTAAGTACATTAAAATGATTTGCTTACATTTAAACTACACAAAACTCCTGCTGTGTTGTCACTGAAAACACCATGCATTTATATATTCAGATTCATTAAAATAGTACTATAGGTTTATGTTATGGAATAATTGCAATTGTATTTGTTGAGAAAATCCTCACTTGTGCCTATAAACATATGCATATACAGAGAGAAGTGGACATAAGGAAGCCTCAAGACTTACACTAGGTGAAAAGTACATACATTTAAGCACCAAATGCAGGAACTCACAGAAGTGTTACTAACTACATGATCAGTAATAGATAGTAAAACATCTCAAATGAAAGGGTCAAATTGATACATGACTTTTTATGTCTGCCTCTTTTTCTATAGCATAAGTTGAAGTGTCTTTATAAAGACTGCAAGAAGTGTAAGTGGGAGAAACTAACCAACGTACCTATTCTTCAGCAGAAAGTGGTTAATTATTTATTTAATTTTTTTGTTTTCTTGTAGTAGGCCTAGAACACATAAACGTATATGTCATAAGCAAGCACGTCATGGCTGCTCAAGCATGTAATACAATCCAATCAAATTCAATTAGTACAAAAATAGGTATCATACAATTAAACTGGGGGTGTTTATTTATTTATATACTCTTCAAATGTGATTAATGCAGCAGTTTAGGTTTTCATTGAATATTTGTCGTGACTCTGTTTTTACTCTCCCTAAACGCAGCACTGTCCTTCTATCTCAGCAGTTGGAAACTTAATATTTCCGAGGTGTGTATGAACGCAGCATGACGCCGCCTGTGGTGGCTCATTACATTATCTGGCAACCGGAGTGGCAGCGGACAGAAGAGAGGGGATCCCCGGGATTTTTACACTGAAGCCAGCGAAATACTGACATCAAACATCTGAAAATCGCTGGGGGAACTCGGTCAAGCTCCTCCTAGACTTCGTAAGTTCATGTATTTCATTATTATATAAACTAATCCAATATTTTAATTTTCAATTAAATTATGACGACGAAGGGAAGTTTCTCTTTCGGTGTTAGCAAAGCTAACGTAAGTTAGGCTAGCTAGCATAGCTTGATCTTAGCTAACGTGCAAGGTACACCGTGCGTGTGTCGCTGAGCTAACGTTACACACATATACCTACTGAGCACGAACTGCCAAGGAAAAAAGTCGAGGAATATTTAAAAAACTTCCCCGGCAAACTTGTATTGGGATGCACTGATAGTAAGATATAATATAAGTTGCTATTTTTATTTACACATAATGGAGCTACAACAGTCTGAGACAAAACAGTCATTTTCTGGATGTAATTAACGCTTGATAATTTGTGAATAAATTTAGCGACTGTCTGAATGGGTAGACGAGTGTCCAGGGAGTTAGCGTTAGCAGGCTAACTTAGCTTGCTAGCTAGCCTTTTAACACTAGCATCTCACTGAGATGGGGTCGATTTCATTGTCTGTCGTGTATCGCTATTTGGACGCGTGCAGACATCGAAGCTACATATCATAATATCTATAATCACGTTGAAAGATGTATATGCTCCAGTGTTCAGTTACATACTCAAATCTATGAAACCGTTCATAACCACAATAGGCAGTTAGCTCGCGTTAGTTAGCCACTGGTTTTGTAGCCGGACAGATGGACAGGTTGTTGTTGGCAAGCCAAGTTAACGTTAGCATGAGATAGCTTGTTGTTGTTGATGGGTTAGTTGAAAATGGGTAGCTTTTCTTTTGGGCAAAGTTGTGTCACGGAAGTTTATGAACATCATAACAAGTATTGTCCCCGCTTTTTGCTAAATCGACTGTTCCGAGCCGTGGATGGGTCTGATTATGGCTTCATGAGCCATTGATCTCAGAACTTTGTCAGATTAGCTCAACCGTGAAAGCCTTTTTATGGAGGCGTAATGGTGGACGGTGGTGCCTCCGTCAGGGTGTGTGTCTATTTGTCTGTCCACGACGGGGTAGTAGCTATCACCCACGCCAGACTATAGACAACAAAACGCCTACTTTGTGTTTTCACCAGAATATCAATGTTTCTGTAATTGAGATAAAATTCACGATTTTATATATGTAATGAGGTGTATTGCGTTCGAGTCTAAGGGCATGGTTTATAACTACAATACCTTTTCATTTCCCGTTGAAGTCAAGCATTTGGAGGCATTACTGTGATATTAATAATTTGATGTCAATCGTGAGATAAATCTGAATTATTAAGTCTTGTAATGACTCTGTAGGGACTTAGCGTCTAGGTATTTTTAGGCAGTCACAGCATCTACAGCAAGCTAGCTATGAGCCATGGGTCATGTTGTTTAAGTGGTCACTTCAAGTCAGTTTTATATTCACCTGTCTTTGAAGTGTTTAAGATGAACAAGAGTGTTTGTATCCCCACCGCTGCTGAACAAGTGCCCTCCTTTTAGAGCCAGCAGACAGTTGGCACCCTTGGCTAGTGATGGGGGACACATGTCACTTTGCGTTTTTATGATCGGCCTTGGATTAGCCTGAGGAGGGGTGCCTCTGATGGAAAAAAACATTCTGAGAGTGTGACCAGACAGACATGACTCGATATCCACTCTTATTCTGCTGCATCAGGACTGAAACATTTTTGATAATACAGCTGTATTTTTCACCTTCTGTATTTTATTTTTGACTGTGTCACAGGCTCAATGGTAAATTGCTCGATATTGCCCTTGTTAAGTTTTATTATGGTTATATTATATACTATGGTATTTGCAGGTCCATCCTTCTGGGATTTAATCTTTGCGCTTTGAGTTTTGTTTTAGAGTTGCAACTTGTGCAGTTCAATACTAATGTCGAACAGTGGGCATGATTGTGAAGAACCGTAAATGTTTACAACCAATTCATAATTATGTTACTGTCAATATACCTTTACTAGATTTACTCGCACCACTGTGTTTTTGCTGTCACTTTTTAAATAAAATTCCTGAATATGAGCGACATTAAAATAGAAGTCACATCTTTTTCACACAACCATGACCCAACAGTGAATCGTGGTATATCTATTTCGAAGGGAAATCTAACATCCTCCACATTATTCTTTTTTTATGACCTGTTCTAATGATTATTCAAAATATTTAAACCTAGTACTGGTGATAATTCTCTGCTGTGTAATATGGCATAGCTCTTGCGTCCATCCACATCCGTCTGTGGTGTTATTATAATAGTATCTGTGTAGCTCACTGTAGGGCACAGTTTTAACACAGCAGTTAAGAGTCAGGTTAAGTGTGAGCCCAGTCATTGTAAAAATGCTTACAGGAAATGCTGGGGAAACCATGAAGTCTCTCTGAAATTGACCGGCTTGATGGTGTCAATGTGGATGAGAGGTGAGGGACCCATTTGTATTGATGTCATCAAGAAAAGACTTACTGTAGGATTCTTAGCTTCATTGAAACAGTGGTAATCACTTGTTGTGAATCAAATAAGATACAAAAGTGAAAGATGCTGGTGAAAGTGAAAATCAAGGGGGTAGTTCACTTGGTAGCTTTGCTTTGATTTTCTGAGTTGTGTACAGCCTAGTGCTTGTCGTGGTATCCCCGGCGCAACGGTGTGCAAGCCAACATTTTCGTCCTCACAAATTGTGCGTAAAGCGCGAAGGCTCAACAAGTTGGGCCGCTTGATTGCGCACCTCTGAAATTTGGAATTAGGCGCCTGCTGCACGTGCAGGGCTTGCAGACATGACTGCCACAAATAGTGATTATAAAATCAAATAATTTAATTAAGAAGTAAAATAACAAATTAGAAAGATGGCCAATTTGTTTGTAAATGCTTCAAAAGCAGGAGATCTCACAAAGATTTACTTTGGTTTAGATAATGTATTCAAGTCTTCTAGGAAGGGCAGACATGCAACGCTTAAGCACACCATTCACAAATATAGGAGAAAGGACACAAGCACATAAAGAGAGAGAGAGAGACAAAAGGAGAGTTTGAATCCCCTGGAGGATGACGATCCAGAGCCAAAACATCTGGAATGAGGTGACCATAGCCCGGGTAGAAAGAGGGGTCCCTGGACGGCCGATGGTCCAACACAGAGAAGCCTGAGTAAAAAGAGCGCACAAGGGGCAGAAAATGGGGAAAGAGAGAGAGGCTTGTGCTAGTGGGACAAGAAATAAACAGAGGTTAGAGATGCACTGGCCTCCAGAAAATTTACTGTATTTTTGTCAGCAGGACAATTATGAACTATAAATGCTAAGCTTAATAGATACATTGAGACTGATCAGCTGGAAGGATAATGATAACGGGTTAAAAGCTTGACACAATTAAAGAATAAGAAACTAACTGATAGTTAAAGTGAAAGAGTTTTAAGATTGGATTTTTAAAAAGACCTCAACAAGGTCAGACTTTCTGATGTAAGGCCCTGCGGACTTCTTTTTGACTCTGGGGAGCCCTGTAATAATGGATTAAATAAAAGGTTTAAGGAGATCAGACAGGTATGAAGAGGTGTATCCATTAACAATTTTGTAAAAAAAAAAAAAATTGCAAATTTTTCAGATCTGAATGTTTTCTTGCCTTTGAGAACTGTCTTTTGTTTTGTCAGTTTCCCTGTTTGTTGCGTCAAATGTAAGAGGACAGGACTAGTCATAAGGGCCACAGGGTCCCACCCAAAGGCCTTGGGCAATTCATGGAACTGGAGGAGAGCAATCTTCCAATGTTTGACTGACTGAACTATTTCTTGTTTATCCTGTTGGACTCCATATTAACTTAAGCATGTGTCTATACAGTATGTGATCAACTTTTCTTAGACGGTAAGAGGGACATGCATGGACTGATGAGTTTTGATTTCACCACAGACAAACACACTTTGAGTTTAGACTAGTTGATATCTTCCACCATGATTCCCATACTTGATACTTTTCTCCCTGACAGTAACTTTACTTGCTCTGCTATTTGTGTGGCCAAAGCCCCATGAAATACTGGCCCCAAGGTTCAGGCAGGACATGCATCATTGTAGAATACTTCTGGTATGCCTTCAGTAAATAGCCACCTGCTGACCAGGTGGGCCATATGGCTTGTGTTTGTTCTTAAGAAATTACCCTGCCTACCTGTAAAGTCACTATTTTCATTAGGAGGTAGAGAAAGTCAGTGGAAGTGTTTTCTTTTGTTTAATGCTTTTAAACATGTAGTGTATAAGAAGATTACACAATATAGGGTGAGATAGCGAAGAGTTTGAGACAAACTCAGTTAATTTCTCAGTTGTCATTTGACAGTGGTTAGTCGGAAGAATACGTCATAATCAGACAAAAACTGGACAGGCACAAATAACACCAGGCCAGCTGCCAGCGGTAATTTGGCACATCTTGTGGGCTCTAACGCACAAGTAGCTGGTTGAAAATGTATTTCCACCCTGACCTAAAATATTTAAAACAACATTTAAATGCATGAAAACTATGTAGTATTAAATGAGTGCCCATTTCTGCTTTGTATTCCCTTCAGTGTCTAACTGTATGGCTCAACAACATTTACTTTAGAAAAAATCTAATGTAAAACTATCATTGTGCTGCATTCCATTTCGCAATGACACTCTTTTGTTTTATGTTATAAATTCAGCACACCCCTTCTTTACAGCGGTGCGCTTCCGTCCCGCATGGCGGGTCACGGTTGGCCGCTTGCTTTGGGAGAACTCTCCATGCCGCTTGCCGGGCGTATTTCCTCCGTAGTGTTGCGGTGTGACCGGATGTAGGTCAGCATGGAATGGCCCCGGGTGACAGTAGCGCTGTACAACAACCCTCGCTTGGAGGTCACTGCTCGGTGCTCGCTGTGCCACTAATATTTTGATGACAGTTTGGTGTGTCTGGACCTTAAAGGATGCCGGCTAAACAGCCGCCAACTTGTCTCTGTCTGACCGACCACATCTCCCAACTATATACATTCAAATTTTGGTTCCATTACTGTTTTTGCCCACAAGTGACAACCCACATGACCAGGATTGTCTGAAATCATCTGGTCTGATGTTACCAAGACTAATTGCACATTTACAGGTTATGGTATAGTAATTTCTAATGAGTTTTTTTCAGTCGGACTGTACCAACTGCTTCTGCTTTGTGGCCAATGCTGACAGAGCATCTCTCAAACTCTCAGTGCAGCAAACAAGTAGACAGGCAACTTGGATGCATGCAGCCTCAAGGCATGTGTCCAAGAGGGGACAAACTGAACTGACTGACTCCTTGCCACATGGCTGTTTTGTGTGGATTGTGTGTACATGTATTAGTGCATTGTCATGCCTGGCCTAAAAGTAATCAAAACAAGTGTCTATATTGTGACTATCGAGTACAAATATTTATTGTCGTCATTTTGTTAAACCACCGGCTTGAGACGTGGTTTGCGTTCTGCTTCTCTCGCAGCTCTCTCCCTCTCACAGACGCACTCTTTTCGGACGAGTCTGTGTGTGTGGCATATATATATATATATATATAGATAGATATATAGATAGATATCTATATAGATAGATAGATATCTATATAGATAGATATCTAGATATCTATATAGATAGATATCTAGATAGATATCTAGATAGATAGATATCTAGATAGATA
>CALSBV010011200.1:15368289-15391657 GCA_943590825.1 Bovichtus diacanthus
TAGATAGATATCTAGATAGATAGATATCTAGATAGATAGATATCTAGATAGATATCTAGATAGATAGATATCTAGATAGATAGATATCTAGATAGATATAGATATATATCTATATCTATATATAATCTGGGAACAGGGTAAGGGCCTGGAGACAGCGAAAGAAGTTAAGCACCGAAGCAAGTTTGTGTTTAGGTTGGAAGCGATAATGGAAGATGCCAGTCCCCATTTTGAAGAATACGGTCAAACTAGCCCCCAAGTTTTGCGTTGCATGTATATACTAGGTATTACAGTAAGAGCGTGTAAGTAATTCAAAATAAAATAAGCAATTTCCCATTCTTTCAATGAGTCAGTCAGTCTGTCAATAATAAATACATAAATCTTTTTTTTATTTAATTTTTTCTTTTTAAACATGCCGGCAAACAGTATATCAGATAAACATTTTATTTCAAATGTGTCAATAATTAATCAAACTTAATTATAAAGAATACATTTCCAAAGACCACTTTGACTTCAAAATGACAGGACACCCCCTCAGATCAGATTAGAAGAATGATCACGCTGGTAATAATCATACATACCAAACTGTTATATTATTACAGGGGGGGGGTGGACAGGGTGGACAGGGGCTGGATGAAGATCAGGTGAAATGTATAGTATCACAAGAGGTCAGCAATGGTATAAAAGTCCTGAAATGGTAGTCTTTTTGCCAGGTGCTGTGAGGTGTTCCACATACTACATTGATTGTCTTCTGCCACGTCACACTACAACGGAAAAGAATGACCTGATTATCATTCCTGAAGCTCGCTGTCATTACCACTGCCCCAAATCTGTTGGATGAGTCCATTATCAGGCTAATATCATGTAACCTTTGGAGGAAAATGACATGATACAAATCGTATTTTTAACATCACCATAATGACTCTAGAATTAAATTTTGGTCTTCATATTTTAGACCAGCAGGAGTCTTCCCAGAATTCCTGTGTATGATTGCATAGTATCATTGTTTTATGCTTATGAGAAATACCCTGGATATTCAAGTATTTTTTTTTTTGCTGTATCTAAATTAGATAAAACGAGTGAAGGTTTGGAAGTTTTTAAGTGATACTTGAGACCTGAAAGATCACTCTAAAAAAAGTTTGCAGCTTTTGCTTGAATTCAGTTGCAATGGATTCCAACAGTGACTGTGGCAGAATATTTTTTCATATTGTTCAAATAAACATCTCAAAGCACTCCTGCAACATAATCCTTAGTTGGTCTGCTCCACAGCTTTAAGGAGGACAATAATCGCATGCAGTGGCAGTAGGTTTAGCCTTACGAGCCGTTCGCAAATACAGATTCAATAGCTAGGACAGCAATAAGATGGCAGTCATTGTGAATGCGACGTGGTGCTGTAGCCCCCTCCGCCCGCAATGCTACAGAGACTCCAAAGGCCCCCAGCGGCACTACAGAGGATAGTTGAGAAAGGCCCAACTTAATGCAAATTGATGCTATGCTAACGAGGCGAGAGCCAATCACGCTCGTTTTATTGCCCACAGAAACAGGAGTACAGAGTTGTTTACTACTCGCGGTGGCTTCAAGCACAGATACTGGTCCGCAATGCCATTCAGTCTTGCCCGTTTGGTTGCCATTGTTGGAATAAAACAGTTTGAGCAACGTCTACAATGTTTTAAAAATAAACTATTCTGTACGTGGTGGCTCCGTCGGAGCACAGCTGTCCAGTCAGAGCAGAGTATGTAAATATGAGAAGCCAAAGACTGCTTACTACTATACCAGTCATGATGCTAAAAAAGGAAGGCATGGTAATTTGGAAAATGATTACCAGTCGGTGGGCATTGATGATCATGAAAACAAATACTTGTCTACTGACAAGACACACAATGGAGACTTTACTCTGTCTTTGCGTTTTCTGTATATAGCCTTTTAATTACATTTTGTAACCACTTTCAGCATTTAGTTGCACGCTAAGCTTGTGAAAGCTTTGCTTAAATATTGTGCTTGTTGTACTCATTTGGCTATACATGCAGAACTTCAGAAGGTAAAACCCCATGATCATAGACCATTACCACAGATAATTAAAATAGCATAAACTATGTAAACAATTTTGCAAGTTGCACTTGAAGTCTCGTGAAAAAGATGCTTGCCATCAAGCTACATTGTAGTTTTACTTTTTCCTATCGTTGCCAATTGCCTAAACAAGCCTGGCAAGTTATGGCACATCATCCGACTTAGTCATTCATTGGATCTCCTTGAAAAAATGCTTTGTTGCCAAAGAGTAATTACTTTGGCAAGTTTTTTCTGCATGCTGAATGAGGGAGTTGTTTGCCTATGCCATACGATATTTTATTGACGGTATTACTACATCTTTTATATCGCTTTTTTTTTTGCAACAAGTTATTGTGCAATTGGTACTAGTCTGTACATCTAAGGCCTTTTTGTTTTTATATGATTTTTTTTCATGTCTGTCTTTTGATAAAGTGATTTTTTTTATTTGATAAATCAAAAATACAGTAAATGCATGTTCATCAAGATAATGCAATCAAGTCACATGACATTGTCCTGAAGTCTAGGCTAGGAGGCAGGCAGGAGAAGGGGATGACATGTATGCTACTAATATCCCATTTTTACTTTTTCTGTGATCTATATCGCACTATGAAAAAATACAGTAATTTTCACCAGATAACGACAAAGTACCTGTTTTTGGTCAACAGCATCCTTTCTGTAGCTGAAATATTTCCATACAACTGATGTTTCTTTTTGCAACCAAATCTTCATTTGGGGTTTTTCTCCTGTTCCTTGCTAATTTTCAGGTTTTGGTCGATGACTAGTGTGGCCTGCTTTGGCTTTTTGATAAATTGATTAAGAATGATTATGATTGGTGGTTCGCTCTTGCAGAGCCTGCATGTCACTCACCAGCAACAAACTCAAGTGTGCCCAAGAAGCCTTAAATCGGCGTAAAAGATGTTCTATCGGACAGATTCTGGTTTTCCTTTGTATCAAACAGAAAAACAGTTGTTGCATGACGTGTTTGAGTTCATTTGCCTAACTTGACATTGCATTTTTTGAGATGGGATTTTTGTGCATTCACACATCCCAAAGTCAATGCTGAAACCAATTGTGCAGCCATATATATCTATACAGAATGTTTTATTTGTTGCTTTTTAAACTAGATTAATCCCTACTGAAGAGGATCTCCTGAAAGTTATGATTGACAACTCCAAAGTATGTGGCAACTTGTATTGTGTGTACTTTAGCAGGTTTTGTTTATCGACAATGTTGATGTGCTGAACTCTTATTTGTCTTGTCTGGTGCACTGTATTTCTTTGCACCCTTTAAGCTCTTTTTTCCTCCCACTCTGGTCACTTCCTGCTACCATCCATTTCTGAGAAATGTAATCTGATAGCATTCTGCGTGTGCCCTGGCTCTCCAGTCTGTATGTGGGTATGGGCTTCTGGTTTTACAGGATTATGGAGTAACCATTTGGAAGCAATTTGGCTGAAATTGGAGATTATCCCTGTCTAGGGTTTTTGAAAACATTTAGCTGTTCCTTTTTATTATAGCTAGTAAACATTTGTGGTTGAAAATGTATCCAGTGATTTGAGCCTGGTGAAAACTACTTCAGAAGGTTGACATGAGATGTTAGGATGCTTTACAGCGTTATAATCTAGACATCCCTTATGTCATTTAAAGTTCAGTAAATGATGTTCTGTTAATGGTGTGAATCAATTACTGAAAATATTTCAGAAGGCTTTTATGCATTGCATATGTATGTGCATGCGTGCATGCCAAAATCCCAAAGAGATGTGGGAGTTAGTTCTCTGTTATAAGGATACGTTAACAAGTACATCAGTGTGTCTCTGTGTTTTTAAAAACAAACAAAGCCATATACGTTTAAATGTGGCTATATGGTCATGCATTCTTGTGTGCTTACGTATAAAAGCCTGGTTTGCACTTCCTGGACTTACTGCTGTTGTCGTTGTCACGTTGCTGAGGGAGAATCCAGGTGGAGACATGCGCACACACACGCACACATACACTCTGTGTGGATCGGGCTCTGCCTCTCACTCGCTCACACACGAACACACACACACACGAACACATACACACACACACATAAACACACACAGAGGCAGCCTGGCAGATTCAGGGTTAAAGGCTTCCATTTTGTTAGGTAACACCCTAATGGTCTGATCTGTCAGTGGCGTTAAAATGGCAGGGGCTTAACCCTTGGCGTTCGGGACACAACCAGTAGGGGCACACACACACTCTGGGCTGGCCGAGCCTACAACAGAACAACTGAGGAGGAGGAGGAGGGGAGTGTGAGGCAGGGAGGGGTTGAGGGTAGGACGAAGAGTGAGCAAGTAAGCGAGAGAGAAGACAAGGAAGAGTATTTTTCACTTGGGTACAGTTAGATTATGGCTCAGCTAACCACATGCGCTCTGCGCTCTTCTCCCTCCCCCAACCATGGCACCATCTCAGCTGGGTCCCTGCCCCCACTCCTAGTTTGGTGAGCACAGATTAGCATTGGTAGTCTGGCATTTTTTTTCTTGTTAAAACGATATCCCTAAGGTACTTTACTCATTGATAGTCTGAAATGATTTTGTAATTGGAAAAAACATATTTTCTAAGTAGGATAAGACATAAATAAAGCAGTAGGAGTAACCTTTATGGCAATGAGCAGTAAATAATAACCTGGAATTTAAGATGGTCATCATTTTATATCTGCTAGTAGGAAAATTGTCAGTTTGAGAGATTAATTCAATATTACAAGGGCCAGGATCCCTTAGCCACACAAGAAAATGAGTTGGCGCTTTGCTGTCTTTTATTGGGCAATAATAATCCATACATGTATTGCTTTTTTGGACAGTATACTTGTTGTTTCCCCTCTTATTGAACCCTAAGGACGCAGTTGAAAAGCCTCAGTATTTTTTAAATGGATGTTAATGTGTTGGCTGGCTGGGTTCAGTCCCAGTGGGGAGATCATTACTGTGCTGGAGATGAGAGGCTAGCATGCTACCTGAGGGGATGCGCCTTTTCCATTGATCTGCTCTCTATGAACTACTGGACACAAAAGGAGAGCGACTGAGAATAAAACGTTTCTAGTGTCAGTTTAGGTCACAAGATTTCCATTTGCTTTTAGGCAATTGCATCTTATCCTGCCACACTACACACAGGGATGGAAGCTTTTCTACAGACACATTATTTTATAGACAAAAAGACTAATGTTATGTTAGCATATACAGCCCTTATAGAGAAATGCAAATGTATTGGTTTGAGCAAACCTTCTTTGAAGCTTTGTTACTTTGTATGGAATCATGCAGCTTGGTACATAGCTTTTTTTTTAATTAAAAAAAAAAAATGTTTTTTTCATATAGTTTTCTTTTTAGATTAATTTCAATGAACCCATCCTTTTTGTTTTGATCTAAGATTTGCTCTGCCCTTAGGCCTTGTTATTCTGGGAGAAACGAGGGGGACATTCATCTACTCCTTCTCCATAGTCTCCTGAGAGGAGCAGACACAGATCACTAATCACTGGCTGCCTTCTCCTACTCTTTCTCATCCTCTCGCCATTTTCGTTGCTGTTGTAGGTAATGCGTTTGTATATCAAAGTGATGTATCGTCTTGATGTTTGCCCGTTACACCGGCATACAATAGTTCTATAATGTAGAGAACGTTTGTTCAATGTGTCAACATTATGCAGATGTATATGGTGATGTATCTGCTCAGAGTTCAGTTTGTTTTTAACTCAAGGTGCTTTAGTCTCCCATAGACGGGAAGCATGGCATGCAGATCAGATGTGAGGCACCTACAAAAAACAGAATGTCCTATGTTCGGAAGCAGAGCATTTATGCACCTGATTTGAAAAACAAAAAAACAAATCTGTCAGCATTTAAAGTTCCTGTAACCTGAACCCCACCTCGAGTGCATGGGTTACATGTGTAGTGTAAATCAAAGAACCGTTATGTGACTTGGCTGGCAGGCTTGACGGTATGAAATGGATACTGATCAACTGTATTGGACAGTAAGAGGCAGAACTGCTACTCTGGGTTGCTGAGTCCCAGGCAGTGAGGTTTTGGTCTACCAGTTCCCTCCAAGTATCTCCCTATGGAGTTGTTGATGGACAAGTCGGGCTTGTTTGTGAGATTGTAGTGTCAGTTTCATTTGGTTTTACAAGCTGGATGGATGAAGCTGTGCAACCATTGGAACTGGCAGGAATGCTACTAGCACTGATTAATTCAGGATCGTTTCTCAGTTGATTGCCAGACCGTAGAATACAAATTCCTAATGTCCATTTTATAAAAAAAAAAAAACATACAAATCAAATGTGATATAAGAAACTGAATTGAGTTAGGTGAAACTTTAATCACAAACATGGAACTTGACTGAACGGTGGTTAGAAGCTGTCCTCTGAAAGTCTAGTGATAAAATAAAATGATACCAATATGTTGCAGCAAGGGCATTTAGTCTTGTTGCCCTCCCTGGCTCAACTTGGACGAGAGAGAGAGTATCTTTGTCTCCATCATAATGGGTTTTAATTTTGGCTCATGGACCTGTGTTATATCTGTTTGTCCCTACGTCGTCTCCTGTCATCACAAATACTCTGAGCAGTGCAACACTATCTCAACACCTGGCAGCTTCAAGTACTGATGCCATGTATTTTTTGCACTCCAATCCTCTCAGGTGTCACTGTGAATGGCATAGATAGACTCTTGTGTTTGATGGCTGGGCTTACTCTAGATCAAGGGTGTCAAACTCATTTTAGTTCATGGGCCACAAAGAGCCCAATTTGATCTCATGTGGGCCAGACCAGGAAAACCATTGCATAATAGCCTATAAATAACAACACCTCCAAATTGTTCCTTATTATTGTAAAGAAGTACAAATACATTCTGGAAAAGTTCACAATTGACATATAATGAACAGCCTGAGATATCTTGAGATAAATAAGTGCAATTGTAAAAATATGTCTGTTTTTTCAGTCTACTCACTGTCATTACATGTGCATACAATTTTACAGATCACAGTGGATCTACAAAGGCAAAAAACATATATTGTGGAACAATATAATACTTTTACTTCTTACAGTGCACCACAACAACTAAAGTGGAAGCTATTGAGGAAGAAGGTTAAGTTATCAACTGCATTTACAGTACTGCAGTACCTTCGCAATGGGGTTTCACCAGTATTGTTTTAAGATAGAAGTCTGATACAGATTATTTTGTTCTGAAGCTGCTGATTGGAATTAATGACTTTGCAAAGTTATCCAGTGGGCCGGATTGGACCCTTAGGCGGGGTCGGTTCTGGCACGCGGGCTGTATATTTGACTCCCCTGCTCTAGATGAATCTCCGAGCAGGGAGTTTCTTTGTCTTTTTCACGTGTTCAATAGCTCTTAGTGTGAGTCTCCTATAACCCGGAGGTTGTGAATGACCTCCTAAATCAGACAAGATAAACCAAGGCCCTGAATAGAAAATGGGCTCCAGTGAGTGGTGGTCCTTCACTGAAGGCTTAGTGAGATGGAGTGTGATGCAACAATGAGGATGAGTACACAGATTCTTCTGTCAGTCTCAGGTGTGTACGTAACACTCATAATCACAACATATGCATGGACAACAATTTAATTTGGTCTCCCCTCTTGTTGCTAAGCAGCAGTGCATCTAGCTTGTGAATCATTGGATTTATGAAGCTATCCATCTCTTCTTGGACGGAAGTAGCCACGTGTCTCTAGACCTGAAACTAGCAACCACCGCTGTCCTAGTAACGTGCAGATTTGACACTGCACCGTCCCGAGGGGTTACAGTCATTTCTTACCTGACATGGTTCACCACCACATTACAGCCAGAGCATTGTGCAGCCACTATTTCTACAATCTTACAGAGTAAAGTGTTTCTGAAGCACTGTGTGTGGTATATGGACATGCACACATACTCACCCACACACACCCACCCACACACAAGCTGTCATCTCTGGCAGATAGATAGCCTTTGTGTCCAGGGATGGTACAGCAGGGCACATCTGTCCTTGTTGTGTACCAGAGCAGGGTGCATTTTAGGCTCCATGCACTCAAATGCAAACACAGACCTGTGTAGCTAATGTATTTTGGATGTGTTGGTTGGTTTACTTAAAACTTGGCTGATTTCACAGATGTAAAGTGTTGGAACAAGCTGCAGCCTTGCTGCAGAAAGCAAGTTGTTGAAATAGGTGAAAAGCAGTTTCATTTTCCCACCTTACTTTACAGTTTTCAAGGCTTTGCTTTATAGACGATGTGCTCATAGTGTTTTTTTTATATTATATTATTATAGTGAATTATGACCTTTGCTTGGCTCTTTAGTCTTTTAAGCCTTAAAAAATGGCAGAGAAAACATTTAAAGATGTTTTTTGTTAAGAGTATCAAATTTCATGAAAGGTGGGTTGACGAGAATGTTTATGCCTGCCAGCAGCTGTTGACTCTGGACTGCCACAGAAGTTAGTCATGTCAGTGATGCGTCCGCCCCGCTGTTGTCTGGTAGACACGTTTTGGAATGTCCACAGACGACGTAGTTTTCTCCTCCTCCTCCCCTCCCTGTGTGGGATGTGCCTGTGGCCTCCCCGTCTCTCTCCCTCCCTTCTGCCACTCTGTCTCTCCAGGGGTTAAACCTGCGCTTTCTCTCAATCGCAGACCAGTTTGAACCGGTTTTCAGGGAAGCGCTTTTTGTCTCATGGAATCTTGGGATACGGTCATGTGGAGCTGTGATGGCGTCACGTTGGACTAGGAAGACCTTTAGTCAGCTCTCTGAATCAGATGCAACATGGTGTTCTCACTGTTTAGAGTCGTATCCTCATGATTGTTTGCACTTATTGTAAGTCGCTTTGGACAAAAGCGTCAGCTAAATGAACTGTAATGTAATGTAATGTAATGTGTGTGTTTGTGCACTTGGTTTCAGCTCAAATCATAAATTAGGCATAGTCGTATCAGGTTCTTTTGTGATAGACATGTGCTCATCCTTGTGCAAAATGTGTACAAGCATCAAATTTTATAACAATTATGTTTATTCAAGAGCGTCTGCAAGTGCCTGTTCCATAATGAGTGCGTGGCCTACATTGGTTTGCTTTGTGTGCATGTTGTGAAGTGCTGGTGCTATTTTTCTGCTGTGTAATAGGTTTTTCCCAGAAATTTAAGTGGGTCTCTATCCTCTGCTGTTACTGTACTGAGTGAGATTTGGGTCACCGTCAGGCACTGGCAGTGGGACAGGACGCCTACACACCTAATGATTGTCCCTTTTATACAGCTGGAAATATCAGCTAAATCAAACATTTTAAATGTTCATGTACGTGACTCAACAACAAAGTGTATAATTAATGTTTTTAATAAGGATTATTTCCCACCATAACCTGGGGTTATATACATTAGATGGACTCACTAGCCAGGTTTGTTTTGTATATCTGGATAAAACACACATTTAGGACATTTTATATTTCCATTTTGTACTGGTGGCACTACTTCTACTTCATATTGTATATAATTACACAGTGATTTTGCTGGGTATGCGTCCTGCGTCTCTGATGCAATAAAGTCTGAAAGGACGCAGTAAACTCTATCGATGCGTCACGTAGTTGCACGCTATTTTTTTTCCCCTGATATTGCTAAATTGAAGAACAAATATGTGTTGGAATCGTATAAATAAACAAAAGAAACCTCGCTGTCAAAAAATATTCTAATCCACTAACCGGTCACCATTTTCTTACCGTCTGAGATCCTGTGTTCATCGTCTCACTCATCAAAGGAGAGACTAAATGCTCTTGCTGCAACAAGTCCAATCCTCACCGCACAGATTTCAATTCAACAACCAAGGCTACAGACTTGGTATTGGTAAATAAGGTCACATGGTCCCAGATCAAAGCTGTATTCACTCATGTCGAAGATGATTCACCCCGTGTTGGAAAAATATTTTCAGCGGCCACATTTCTTACCAACTGCGCACATATCTCGCGCAAGATAAGATCCGGTGCTCAATGAGTGGAAAGAAAATGTAAAAACTCTTCCCAGAAAGAAAGATAATAAGCATGATTCCCAAATTGTTGAACTCCATAGGATGCTTGATGTTAAAACCGTATCTCTTTTACTGCCCTCCCAATTATTTATTTAGTTTAGCTTTTTGCCAATGTTTGTTTTCTGCTTGGTAAATGTTTGAAACTGTTTCCGTCTTCTCTCTCTCCAGGGTGAGAGCAGCCATGTCAGAGGAGGCAGTGCGTCAAACGCGCAGCCAAAAGCGGGCTCTGGAGAAGGACCATGTAGCTCTTGCGGAGCCCCTTGAGGACATGGAAAGTAAACGGGTTAAGCTGGAGAAAGGTGATGCAGCTGGAGCTCCCCTGGCAATGATGGGATCTGAAGCTGAGGGCAACAAGCTGAATAGTGAGCAGCCTGCAAAGGTTGCAACCAGCATCCTAAAAGCAGGGGAAGTGAAAGCCACTATTAAGGTGGAGGTGCAGACTGGAGACGAACCTGTTGACATGAGCACATCCAAAAGGTGAGATGAGGGAAAAGATCGCTGGGTTTGATTTGAGTTATGGGCTGTTTTTGTGTATTGAACTCTTGAAGTAATTTTAGCAGTGCATCACAGTGTTCGTGCACAGGGAATGAAAGCTTGTTGGTCATAAGGAACATAATTGTTATTCGCTTAACATTATGCTGTCAAAGTCATTAGTATGTGACCAGCTGTGACACTTATAGCTATTCCTGTATACTGGGCCTCAGTACTGCATAGTCGGTCCACAATAAACCCTTTGTAAGTATTCCTAGTTGGCCAAAATGCACCACAATCTCCTTACAAACTAGTTTATATCTGTGAGAGTATAAGATCCAAAGAATAGTTTGCTGTTGTGTTTCTATTTGGGTATGATTAACTGATGTTGAATCATCAGATGTGAATGGCGAGCAGGACTTCACACAACCAAGGGAAAATATTTGTCTGCATTTTTGCATACAAGTTTGTTTGAAGACTTCTCCAGGATTATTTATGTACTGTAGGCCTTGATTTCATGCCTACGTGCACAGTGAATGTTTGTGCGTAGAGATGTGTCTATTGGCGTTTCGGGTTTCTCTAACTTTGCACGAGCAAGTGGTCTGACAGGAGCCATACAGGAAGTCGCTGTGTGGTTGTCTGCAGCCTGGCCCCATTTTGAAAAGTTTGAGGCTCCTGAGGCCTGGGCTCCATTTTCTCCCACAGCAGCACCTGAACTCTGCCTCACACTTCACACAAAATGAAGGCTACGTGTCACAGACTGGTTCCAACTGGCCGTTGCCATGGTTTCCACATTGGAAGGAGCAGTTGGAGGAAGGAGGGGCAAAGAAGGGTGGTGGGTGTGTCACATGACCCCACAGAGAAATGCCTGATGTCATGTGACGTGTTTGGTAGAGCGATGGCTACACACATTGATATGATGGCAGTTAAAGTGGAACGGAGAGGTCATTTAGCTCAAAGTGTGGCGGCCCTGTTTGTGGTGTCACCTTTGACCCCTAATTAACCCTCAGCATGTGTTTGTGGGCTTACTCACTGAAAGGTGATTGCCCTATTGTTTGCAAAAGACTTAGTCTGTGTAGACCAACTGTAAAACAATCAATGAAATTTAGGGCAGACATATTGAAACATAATACAGAAACTGAACTGAACATGAATGGGTTTAACGGGGAAGAAGCATTACTGCCTTTCTTTGTTAACTAGCTTGCATGCTTTGTGTATATTTTACCAAATAGTCAACATTTGAATAAATTTTTCCAGGACTGTTGCCTATTTATAGCCTATCTATTTCATTTACGTAAAGAGGCTTACATAGCTTAAAATGGCTCTTAGTGTTGCATTGAGAATCCCACTGCATCTAATAATGACTGATTCAGCAATCCTATAGTGGGGTCAGTGGGAAGCCATGATCCTGGAGGCTGAGGCCTGCAGAAATACTGGACCTTACATAACCAAGCTGCTGTGTGTTGTGATGCTTGTGTAAGCCGTTCTCAATAGAGTAGTAGCAACCATCACAAGCTAGCCCATGTCATGTTGTCAGAGGCTGGCTCACTAAGGCACTGGATAGCCATTAGGTTTTTGTTTGAAGAATGATGAAGCTCTTCATTCTTCTCTGATGCTACCGGTGTCTGACATAATTTATCATATCGTATGTAAGGAATGTAAACAAGGCTGGGGAGGAAAACTTCTGCTTGTTCATGCTTTAACTGTGCATTAGGAGGGTAGTCTCTATGAATAGCATTACATTGTTGAACATCTTTCTTAATTTGAATGAAATGTATTTCTGATGTACTTTTATGGAAGTAGGTATTAACAAGGTTTGATTGTGTTCTTAGCAGCTGGTCAAAGTAACACTACACATTTATACTTATAATATAAGTATTAATAACATGCTCATTGTCATATAGTTGACCTTGTTGAATTGAGCATGCGATCTCTGTGGAGGGGAGCTGTTAGACAGCTGTTGTGAGGATAGCAGAGAAGCGTGTCTAAAGACAGGAGTGTGCAAAAAAAAAAAAAAAAAGTGTGAATAACTGAGTCAGTGAGTTGGAGTATAAAAGATGAACAAGTAAGGATGGGGGAGGGGTGTGTGAAGTAGTGACTGAGTGAGTGACTGGGTGAGAGAGAGTGTACACAATAGGTTGGCTCCTGGCCATGTATTCCCCTCCCCCTCACTGTCACCCTCTCCAGTGTCTCCAGCGGACCTCCGCTCTGCTCAGTTTGTGACTCTAGTGTCTGCAGCTGGGAGGGAGGGTAGAGCTGAGGCCCAGGCTGTGCCGATCCGGCTAGGCCATAGGCCTCACCACGGAGGTAGGGGAGGGGTGAGGCCTGTCTGGGTGGTACACCGGGACTAAGCTTGAAGCCTCTCGCTCGACAGTGTCTGAACAATTCTATAACTTCATTGCATGTTTTCATGCATAACTTCACATTATGACCTAAACCTATGCCTCTCACATACTCGCACATATCGCATTCTCTACCTTACCTCATCCTCCACCAGTTCTCCTTACCACTCGGACTTCTATTTTCTTATGCACCAACTCACAAGAGCTGATGGGATCCCAAATGGGATGGAGACCGATTAATTCTTCCGCCATCGTCCACGCGCTGTGAAATTACAGCCACCCTTTACTTCTAATCTCCACCCCTTTCCAGATTGATGCATATGTAGCTCACCACTAGTCGCCTTTGTTCTCCTTAGTCCTTAGGAAAAGCCACTTAACATTTCATCGAAAGCTTTAAGCCTTTTCCTCCTATTAAAAAAAAAAAAAAAAAACTAAACAAAAATGCAGTTGATTTGCCCTTAGTTTGCATGTTTTGTGTGACTGATTTTGCTGTCTGTTGGTGGGAAGAGAGCAGGAGGTCTGTGCTTTGATGTTACCTTTCGCTGGGGATAATGGGTTGTTGCGATCTTCCCCTGCCGCCATTACTCCATTATTGATCTCTTGGTACTTGTCTTCTTGTGTGTCCCAGTACACATTTGCACTACAACAGGGATGATGAAATCTTAATTATATACTGCCATCTACTGGATGTAAGACAAAACTACAAGTTAGATTTTTACAAGTTTATGGTAACTGCTATATTGTGGACTGAAATAGAACAGTGTTTAATATTGGCTGAATGATGAAACGCATTCTCAATAAAACCCTTTTCTGTCTGTTCACGTTTTTTCCCTCAGTGACGTTAAGAATGAGCGGCAGCCACCATCGCCAGATGATGTGATTGTGTTGTCAGACAACGAGCCATCCAGTCCTCTTATGAATGGCCACTGCTTCACTGACACAGATAAACTTATGGTAGGAAAACAACATTTAAACTTTGCATACGAAAATAAAAAGTCTTCATTCTCACTTGAGAAGACCAAACATTTTTGGATTAGTCATTACTGACATAGCTTCCAATTGTCTCCTTTTTATCTGATATGGTGTCTATAGAAGAGTTCTCCTGAGGAGAGGGAGCGCATCATCAAGCAACTGAAGGAGGAACTGAGACTCCAAGAGGCTAAGCTGGTGCTGCTTAAGAAACTACGACAAAGCCAGATTCAGAAAGAGAGCACTGTGCAGAAGGTAAACTCCCCAGAAGATGTAAGAGTGTTGATGGTCAATGTTTTGTTGAAGCTGATGGATGAGTCAGTGTTCATCTCTTTCAGGTTTTATGAACACACAACTGCTATTATCTAAGACTTGTTGTTTTCCAATTGGCATCATTAATGAAGACTTTCAAACATTTCTACTTCGTCATTCCTTTAAGTACATAACTTTATGGACTAATACTGTACCCGGTTCATTTCTAGTCGACTGGCTCTGTAGCCACTCCTCCTCCTCTGGTGAGAGGTAGCATCACATCAAGCAAAGGACCCCTCCAGGTAGTTACTACATTTTGTTAGAGCCTCCAGCCACAACTTGTATTGTAGAGCCTGGATTGATGTATGATGTAATGTACATTTTACCTCATACAAAGTGGAATACTGACCAACACAAGAGCAGGGAAGCGGCATCAAAACCACAAATCAAACAGAATCTAACGCAATGCTTTTGTCGCATAATGTCAAAAATGCTTTTTATGGTATTTATGGTATATTTGCATTGTTGTGTTTACAGGTGACCGGTCGAAGCTCAGGCACGGTGATCCCTCCTCCTCTGGTGCGGGGTGGGCAACACATCCCGTCCAAACACAACTCTCAGATTTCCATGCCACCCCTGGTCAGAGGGGCCCAGGTTAGTGTGAGGGGCTATGAAACTGTTCATTTGTTACATGTAAAGTGTCCTGATTTTGAAGAAGTTTAGATTTAAAGGGCTCTTTGTTAATTTCTTACTTTGTCTTCTCCTTGCTCGCTCCATCCATGATGCTGCTTCTGTGTGTGCGCTGCCATCAGCCTATTGCAGTGACTCCCCAGCAGATAGCCAGTCTACGCCAGCAACAGCATCAGCACAGCGGTTCAGGCCCCCCTCCACTCTTGCTGGCTCCCAGGGCTTCTGTGCCAAATGTCCAGGTCCAGGGCCAGAGGATCATTCAGCAGGGACTCATTCGGGTGGCTAATGTGGCCAACAGTAATATCATGGTCAACATCCCTCAGGTGAGGATACAAGAAAACATTGCACACTGACCTGGAGAAAGATTTTCCATAGGAACCGACAGCAAATGTTCTTTTTCGTAGCTACTTTTTTCCATTGCAAGCCTGCATAGCTTTCATTCATATTGTCAGGTATAACGGGGACATCGTCATGTGTATTCTCTGAAGTGATTTCTGTTGTGTTTGTGTCCAGGCCTCTCCAACCAGCCTTAAAGGCTCTTCAGTGTCACCCAACTCTAACATCAATGACTCCCCAGCCAGCCGGCAGGCAGCTGCTAAGCTTGCTCTGCGCAAGCAGTTGGAGAAGACGCTGCTGGAGATCCCTCCACCTAAACCTCCTGCCCCTGAGTTCAACTTCCTGCCTTCAGCAGCCAATAATGAGTTCATCTACTTGTTGGGGCTGGAGGAGGTGGTGCAAAAACTTCTGGAGATGCACGGCAGGGGTGGGTAGATCTTTCCACTTCATTAGCTAGATTTGGGACGTTATAGTGCAATGGTAGATTGAATAGTAGAATATACATGTTTTAAATAAGTCTAAAGAAGCTCTATCTTTTTCCATATAGGTAATATGGGCCCAGCTGCTGCCATTGCCAGCTCCATTCCCAAAGAGCCATACACCTGCGCCCAGTGTAAGACAGACTTTACCTCCCGCTGGAGAAAGGAGAAGGCTGGGATCGTCCTCTGTGACCAATGCATGTCGTCCAATCAGAAGAAGGCCCTGAAGGCTGAGCACACCAGTCGACTGAAGGCAGCCTTTGTTAAGGCACTCCAACAGGAGCAGGAGATTGAGCAGCGTATCCTCCAGCAGGCGGCCTCCTCCTCTGTCTCTAAAACCACCTCCTCTCCTTCAATGTCCAAGAGTGAGGTGCTGGTGTCCCAGCAGTACAAGCATGTCAGGGCTGCTATGCAGCACAGATCTGTGGCTGCCCACCACTCCATTAAGCAGGTTAGCACGGTCTTTGATTGTGTTGGTGATGGACCCAAATTGTGGTTTAAAAAGTTAAAAGGCATTTTTCCTGGATAAGCAGCCAAAACATCTGCATTTTAATTTAAACCTGTACCAACACACAGCACGTCACTTTGTCTCTCTCCGTACAGAGTCATCTGTCGCACAGCATCCAGTCGATGAGCTCTCGTGGTGTGGCCCACTCATTCACTTCCTCCTCTCAGCTGCAGAGTGCAATGGCAGCAGCGGCGCTGGGCAGCAGGGCAGGGAAGCATGCTGCCGCACGCCCACTGCAGCACGGGGGTAAGGTCAGCGCTGGCAGCAGTAACCAGGGCAACATGGCTGCCTGGAGGAAGCAAGCAGGTGGCAACACAGGTAAACAAACGTGAGACGAGGTTAAACAGAGAACGCTCCTCAACCGTTCTCGCTTTCTGCTCCTCTTTTGGGGTAATCCTTCTCTTCTGAGGTGGATTACTCCCTGGCACTGTCGCGCTCTTTCTTTTCACCTTCTCAGGCTAGGGCTTTTAATTTTAGAATTACTGTGTAGTTCTCATTGTCTGTTTTTCGTATCCTCAAATACAACTTTAGCAGGTGCAAAATATATCTGAAATTTTCATTAATTTTCACTCATCTTGCTCAACGCCAATTGCTTCTTCCTTTTTATCTTTACCTTCTTCCTACATGACTCAAAAATACTGTAATATTTCATCATAAAATAAATGTAAAACAGCTCGATCTCCAGTACATTGACCACTGATGTGTTTGCCTCCTGACAGGTGTGACTATGGCCTATGTGAACCCCAGCTTGTCTGCCCATAAGACCACCTCTGCTGTCGAGCGTCAGCGAGAGTACCTGCTGGACATGATTCCCTCCCGTTCTATCTCCCAAGCAGCCAACACATGGAAATAATGCAATCTTCCTCCCTACTGACACCATAACTATTACCCCTCTTAATATCAATAACAGCCATTCCCATGATCATTCTAATCCTTTCTATGGACTGGTGCAGGGGAGAATCAGCCTAGTTTTTTGTTGGAAAGAGGTGTTCCTTCAGCTCTTTCTCAGATATTTCTGCTATCATCTTCCTTACCTGAATCCTTCATCCCAAAGTGGAGTTTTGCTGCGACTGCTTGGGCTTCTGAGACACAAGAATATGTCAAATTGAATTTGGGTACCTTTTTTGAGGGTTGGGATTTACATGGGCGTGTACAATTTTACAAACTTCTCCAGCGATGTTGCCTCTCCCTCCTTGTATATTGGTTGAACCTCTCTGTTGCACCAAGAGGAATAATACCCGACCTCCCCTGCCTCTGGATTAGGCTGGGAAAAAAATAATAATCACTATTACACATTAAAATCTTCGCCTTACGTCCTTCCCCTCTCCAGTCTGAGCCAGTCAGACTCAGGCCCATGTGGTGGCCGAACTGAACTTAACTGAAAACCTCACCACAGGGATTGTGGTTGAGCTTCGAGGACCATCCACGAAATAATAACTGCTTCAGCTTTGCAAAAATGAAAAAAAAAAAAAAAAAAAAAGGACTAAAAATTATCTCTATCTGCACACAGACTTCCTCTTCTCTCTAACCCACAGTGTGTATAGTAGAGAAGATGATGTGTGTTTTTGTATGGCTGAATGTTAGGATTTTGTCTTTTCATCTGTAAGTCATATACTGTGTTTGGAATATTGTGCTCCCTGATACTTTGGAAGTGGCCTCTTGTCGAGGTCTGAATTCACAGGCTAATGTTACTGTTGAGGTGGTTTTACATCTGCTGGGTTCCATGTTGTGACCTACTTTTAAATACTTTGTTTTTTCTAAAAATGAAGAGGAGTAATAAAGATTAAGGTTTCACTAACTCATGTAAAGACACGGAGCATATGTTTGGAGGACTATTCGTATTGAATATTGTCAAAAAAGAAAAAAAAAACTTCCAAAGAACTAGTGGAGCCCAAATTGAATCCCTTCTGCTAGAAGGTGTGTAGTTTATTTGAACCCTCTCTGGATATAAACATGAATTCATGCTAGACTGAGGGGGTGTAAGTAATGTCATATTTTTGACATTGTTTTGCTTTTAGTCATAGGTTGTGGTGCATTATTTTTCTTCTATAGACAAACTGTCTCTGGGTTTATTTATAGGGTCATGTTAGTAAAGATATATGCTTATGCCCTAAGTTTGAATGGATCTCCACTTAAAATGATTTGTTTTCTCTTGTGTGTCCAGTGGCTCCCACTCACCTTACGATTGGTCTTAGAGAAGCTGGACAGCTTTCAGAATGTAGTTATGCAAAAACCCCTATAGCAACAAATGACATGAACTTCTTAGTCTTTAACATTAAGGTGTGTATGATTTATGTCGGGTCCTTTTGAATTGAGCTAACTATGCCTTTCACATGATCGATAGTGCATTTTATCAGGTTGCAGCAGCACAGGATAAGCTAGTGAAGTACAATATGTCCTACATTACACAGGGGAATTCCAAGTGCTAGTTGAGTTATTTTTTATTAACTGTCATTAATTATCTTTAATTTCAGTCACTGGGATGGTCCACTCCTGTGGTCAATTGGAAAGTGTCACTAAAGTAAAGATTTATAATATTAAAGTATTGATGTTGAAGTGTTAAATTTAAGCAGTAGAAACAGGGTAAGATGTTTGTGCATATTTTTTAAATCTGGATGTTTTGCTAGTGGTATATTTAAAAGAAAAAAAGAAAAAGAAAAAAAAAACTCAAACCCAACTGACATCAGAGGCTGACCATCCCAGCAGTTAATTCCTCAAAATCCAGCATCTGTCCATTTCACATGGAAACAATTGTGATGATGATCTCATCTCTATGTAATTACAAACCTGGAGTCTTGCTGCCCTGTTGCCTCGCTGAGTTAATCATTTACCAAGATGTGATAATCTAATGCGACGACGTAAGGATTTGTGTCCTGTATCCTGAGTGCACTCTCTAGCTCACTGATTATCAGGATCCATACTGAAAGATGGTGCACTGCATCAGGTAACTGGGCATCAGTGGACATGTATCCCTCTGTGCGGGGGGGTATCATCACTAGGGTCAGGTTTCATTTAGGATGGTGCAACAATACAATATGTACATTGCTGATAGAAATACAAGCGTATGAAATTTAATTTAAATAGCTCAAGATTTTGTATTTCTGTCTCAAAGTAGCATCGGAAATCTCCCTGGTTGTCTGTACATTCCCGACAGGCAGAAGGTAGCAGCCCGCGCCTTGTGGATGCAAACTAAGCAATCTGGAAAGAGCCCATCATTTTGTGCCCTTCTAAGTGTAACCCTGTGCTGTCCTGACTACTGCCTGCTGCTGTTTGACAACAATATCACCATTCCGTTTGTTTGGGGTCGAAGCTCTGCGAAATGCTGTGCGGCCCAAATGGAAAAGAAAACAATGTATGAGAAGTATTTGTTTTTTTTTTTTTTTTTTTGGATTTTTTTTTTCTGCTCTATCAAATAATAATAAAACTAATTTTAACCCCTCTTTCATGGTTGGGTTGCCTGTTCATTCACGATGTTTGAGCACATTGGCAATTATTTAGATAATCGGGCGTTTCCAGTCGATATTGAAAAATGTAAGCAAAAAAAAAGTTTGGCTTTTTTGCCTGGTGAAATAGGGCGGGGGATGCGAAGGGCATTTTTCAATATTGTCTGACATTTTTTAAGCAAAAAAGATTAATAATATTGACCTAAAGCATACAGTTTTCTGCTGCCTCAGGTAAAGACATACACTAAACGCTCAGTATATATCCAGTTAGGCTTAAATCTTATTCTTTTGACACAAATGTACCAACATAATGAAGTATGATACAATAAAGGCTTGAGTTATTGTCTGTAAAGCTTTACGTGTATGGATGTATTGAGCATTTTGCAGTGATGGTAATTATTGCATGGCCTTTTGTACTTTATTTCATTACATACAATTGTTTTTTTGCTTTTGTTGCGTCTTTCCGCTGCACACAAGCATCTGCATGTCATAAGTCATTGCACATAGAGGAGTCCTTTCTAGCAGTTACATCACCAGTCTGTGGAGCCAAACAACAAAACTCAGGGACTCTATTATGAAAGAACTACAAAGGAAAATCAGGTTTTAGCACCCTGATTCACTGTTATTCTGACAGTTATCTGACTATAACGTAGCACGCTGTCAAAAACGGGGTTTTGATGAAGGAACTCAAACCTTCATCCAAAACCCCAAGAGGTTCTGGATTCAACCCACTAACCCACTCTTACCTCTCTGGCTCTTGTCCTGTGCAAAAAACATTTAGGTTAAATGACAGTTTCACATTGTTTAAGTGTAACTGGAAATCTAATACTCACTTATACTCAACCATATTCACATTTCCAATGATAATCAGCTGAACGTCAGAATGTATTGTCATGCTTTCAATGTACAAATGGGAATGTTGAGTATTTATTTTTGCATAGACTTGGAAAATGCTGTAAAATATATTGGGAACATGGGAACATATTGTAGATGCGACATGTTTTGTCCAGCCTGGATTTTATTTCAAGGTTTCCCCCATAACACAGTTTTGTATTTTGCCTTTCTCTTTCATAAAGTTTCATTAGTTTTCAGTCGACAATGAATCTCTTGCTTTTAAACTGCAATAACGATTTAAAACCCCTAGGTGGCCAAGTCCACCAACTTTTCATTGAACCTGCGCTCGTCTTGAATAGTCTTTACATGAATTGAATCTTCCTAACATTTTAACAGCATTTGTGTAATTTGGTAGAGAAACAAAGACTAATCTATAATATAAAACCACAGACTCAACTCTGTTAGTTGAGCTGTAAGCAGAGGCCATGCTGTGGAGGGAGGGGGAGAAAAAGGGAAGAAAGTGAGCTATTGTTCGTCTGAACGACCCACTTATGAGCTTCATTCCTTGGCAGCCGCAGGTTCTCCCTGTGATACTCCTACTGTACATATCTTTCCTTTGTGTGTGTGCGTGTTATACTGTGCATTTACATTTTAATGATGGTGTTTTTCTCTCTCCACATTTTCCTCAGCTGCCATAAATACATTTGATCAGTCTGCATGCATCAAAGTCCTTTTGAGGTCATTGTGATTCTGTTCATATCACCCATCATTTGTGCTGGAGCTCCAACGTGCTGCTGTGTACTCACTCAGGTATTATTAGCTCAGTTTTACTATTGGACCACCATATGAAAAGTGTCTCCTCGCTCTAATGTGTGGTCTGGATTGCACATCAAGGGATCATTTTGCCACCAAGGAGTATGTATGTGTGTGTGTGTTTGTGTGAATTTGAGGGATGGGAGGGAGGACGGGGGGTTGTACCCTGGAAGACTTTACAGCCGTGATCGAGGCAGCCTGAGCCAATCAGCCGGCGAGCACCGTGCCTCCTGATTCTTAATTGGCTCCCGGTGTGCCAGCTGGTTTTATTAGAGAATGAGCCGGGGCCAGAGTGGGGAAAAGCAAGGGAGGAGAGGCAGATATATAGAGGCAATATTCAGAGTGTGTGTGTAGCAGCCAGTAATTACCTTCCAGCTTCTGAACCAATCTAGAGCCACACAGAGATAAAGAGGGAGGAAGCCCATTTACATTCTCAGTGTATTCCCAGGCAAAGAGGTAGACAGTGTGCTTATTGAATCAGAGTCAGAGAGAAGGAACGGAAGTGTTTTCTTTGGAGCGGCACAGCTCATCCTCTCTCATATTTGCCGAGTCGTTCTGGGTGAAAACAGATGGACAAGATGAACCAAAGCTCAGCTGAGGCAGAGACTGAAACCATAGAACCGCTGCGTTACCTCAGGTAGGCACCTGCTGCTTTCTCTCATGGTGTTTTGCTCTTCTGCTTCTGCTTCTTCTTCTTCTTCTGTTATTTCTCTGTTCTGCTCTTCCATTCTGTTTTATTTTCATACAAATTCACCGGGTGGCTCTCAAATCAATGCACAGTGTGAGAAATGGAGAGATAGATAGTGGCGAGTAGAATTAGAGAGAAACATTTAGATCTTATTGTAAGACCCAAGAGAGAAGTCTTCACATGAGACTTACAGTGTACATTCATCTATCAGTCTGTTTGAATCAGAGCAAGCTTTTAAAAAGAAAAAAAGAATAATAAAGGGAAGTAATAGGAGATATCAATTATTTATCTTGACCTGCTTGCCAAATGTCACATGAATACCGTTACTGATGATGATGATGGTGATGATGGTGCCCGCACAAATACCTTGGTACGCCCTGAGAAACTCCTACTCTGCTTTGCCAGTCTTGAATTTCCTTCGTTGCTCTTTTCCACTCCACTGAAGCCTCAAATGACATTACAAATATGAGCTGTTATTGAATTAGGGGGCTCATGTTTAATGTGGCACTATCAGGCCACATATTACCGACCAAGCAAATCGCCTTATGATTCAGTGTCTTTGTAGATGAGACTTTTAATCAGTTTGTTATGCAATGCGAGGTTAGTGTGGTCTGCCCCTGTAGCACCACTTTTACTCTCAGAATGAGTAGCAGGGAGAAGGAGAATTTGAGAAACAAAGAGTTACTTATGATGTGCTTGGCATCTATGTGCTGGTATTTCCTGACATTTGTATAGTAAAATACAGGTAAGTTTTCCCAACCATTTACACACACACACACACAGACTGCATGTGCACATATTGATTACTCTGTTCGGATCCACTTAAGATTCCAAATAACAGTATGTGGCCTTTGTGGGATGCACGCTAAGTACACAGCCACCATCAGCCAGTCATCATGATCAATCTTGATCAAGACACAAAGACATTCAGCTCATATAAGAACATGGTGACATCACCTTACAAACATGTAATAAATTATTCACCCGAAAGGACAATCCACCAGGCCTTTCTGTTCTTTTGTTTCAGCCATTAAGAACGAGCTTTGTGTGGGTATGTTGCGATGTATGAGAGGTTTCATCACAGAATTAGAATTTGTTGATGTGGTCAAGCAAAATGAACCCATATTCTTGTATTTTCCAAAAAAATAAAAAAATGTAAACTTGTCTTGTGAAAAAGTATGGTTTATTACAAAAAACAAATCCTATTTCTTTTTGATTAGCTTAATGTTCATTTTACTACCACTTCTTAAGGAGAACTCCACCGATTTTACACAGTAATATCTGTTAAAAGCTCTTGGGGAGTACTACAGTCCTATAATTTAAGTTGTGTAAAGCTCCAGAGGGAGCTGTGCAAAATTGAACTAATGTCCTCAAGTTATGTCTCCCCGAGTCGGTTGGGGGTGAAGACTACAGGTTTGAAAGTGAAAGAAATCTGGGGCTGTGGGGTTATAAAGAGATGCGTTTACCAGACCTTTGTAGCCCGTTCCTCATCTCTTATTGAAGTTGCATAAAATACC
>CALSBV010011200.1:15400122-15417462 GCA_943590825.1 Bovichtus diacanthus
CGACCCGACCCCGGATAAGCGGTTGAAGATGGATGGATGGATGGACGGATGAAAAGTGTCCATTGTAACATAAAAGAAAAACAACTGACAAAACAACATTTTCACACCCATATCAGCGTGGTGTATTAGATAACATTGTAATACTTTGGGCAGCCATTAGTGGTCAGCAGGCAGTACACGAGCTCACTGGCGGTAGCTCAGATGACCTCGCAGCCGTGCTAACCAGGGCCGGATTTAGCTTGGTGGTGCCCGTTTACCTGTTTCTGCCCTTTTTTCTTCTTGACCGTTACATGTCTTTTCTCCTGCCAATTTACGTCTCTTGGAAATTGTTTGAGCTTGACCTGTCAGTTTCTCTTGTGATATGAAACACAGAGGAGTCAAAGTGACAAAAGGCCCCAACGTCCTTTTACACAACAACTTGGTAGGACCCTCCAGTCGGTCATGCCTGGCACATCCCCAAAAGGAAGGTGGTGCGGGGAGATTCTCAAACTATTTAAACTTCTCTCATTGTAATTCAGCAGCAACTTGGAATAAAAACATCAATTCAAGTTTATTTATATAGCCCAATATCACAAATTACACATTTGTCTCAGTGGGCTTTACAGACTGTACAGGATACGACACCCTCTGTCCTTAGACCCTCGCACTGCACAAGGAAAAACTCCCTAAAAGAAACCCCACAATTAAAGGGGGAAATATGGAAGAAACCTCAGGGAGAGCAACTGAGGAGGGATCCCTCTCCCAGGACAGACAGACGTGCAATAGGTGACGTGTGTACAGAATAAACAACATAGTTAAAATCAATCTATGCGACAGAAAACGTGATGCGATCGTACATTAAAAAGATGGATCCAGGAGGATGACAATAAAAAGCTTCACCTCTTTCACAGCAGTATCTCCAGTGGGGTCTGATTGTCCTTTCTTTAATAAGATTCTTACTTTAAACTCCAATCATTTTAACGCAGTGCAATCTGCTCTTTAGCAATAGACATGGCTCTCAAATGGTAGATACTTTATCTGTATTTACAACCAAACTCCCTTCCCCATTTGTTCCTCTGATCCCCTCGGGCGACTTGCTGACAGGGGTCAGAGCTATTCTGAGGAATGTGGTTGGAAAGGAAAGCGTTCTCATGGTGACAGAATGGGAGCGATGCCCACTAGCAACACGCCTTATGTCATTTCCACTGGAAAATCAATGTGGGAAGCAAGGTGCAGATCGTCCAAAATAGAGAGAGGAGAGGGGGAAGAAGAAGAAGAAGAATGGAAAAAAAAAAGCAAAGAAAGAAGAGTGGGCGTGGACCAGAAATTTGATAATAAGATCCAGAGGGGGAGGTGGCGTCTTAGCACTCACTTTTGTGTCAGCTGTTACCACTTGTCACTCACATCAGCTTTGTGCCAGTTGCCATAGAAACTAACCTCAGACACCCCAGCGAGAGATTTCGCCTGGCTGGCTGAGACAGACAGGTGATGTGTTTGTTGAAGCCCTTTGCAGGAAAGCAGCACTCAGGTTACATCTGTAGGGTTATTGAACAGATTTTCATCACATAACGCTTTATTTATGTGTGTGAGTGTTTGTGATAAAATTGTACTCTCCATATTCTGTCCGTTCCACATGCATGATTGAAAAAAAAAACTGGATGAAAGGGAGGGCGAGACCATCAAGCGCGAAAGCGTAAAGCTGACTTGTTGTATCCATTCTCATTGGTTGATGTATTTACCTTTCTGTGAGCGTATTGGTGTCCTTGTGAGTTTAGGACTGAACATTATGTGTTTATCCTCAGGTAGTGTGCCTCCAACTGCGCCTTCATGTGTGTTTGTGGGTATTTGAGAGTGTGTGCCACTGTTTGCAGCCAGGAAGGCTTTCCCAAATTATTAATGGGTTCACAGTCTCGCTCTGCTGAGTCCTGATTGCGGTTCTGTTTTGATTCCCATCGGAGGAATGCTTTCGCTGTCTTCTGATTATGTAAATGACTGTCTTTTATATAGCTCTCTGTTGTTGTTTACCACATCTTCCCCATTCACTGATGGACTATAAAAATTAAAGTCAGATTTTGAAAGTCAAGATAATACTGAGGACAATAATGTGCAAATTAAATTAGCTTCATGGTAGTTTTACATGAAAACAGTAGGCCTACAGTAGTCTGTTCGTATCTAATCACCTGAAAACATCGGCCTACATAGAATGTGTTCTTCTTTGCCCAGTAACTAACGAACAAGCTTTTAAGCCCAGGCTACCCCTGCTAAGATCTATTTTCAGTCTTTTTCCGGTACTTGTAATGAGAAGATCGCTGAGGGGGTGCAGGGGAATTCTCGCCTCCTGGATGCTTTGATGGACAGAGTGATCTGTGAACCAGCGGATTAATGGTGAGGCTGAGACGATCATACTGTTAGAAAGACCCCAACCTGGAGAGACAGGCAAAGAAGTCAACAGACAATTGGCTAAATGTTCACGCAGACAGAGCTGATCAAACTCCTCGAGAGAAAAGGAATAGACGGAGAGAAAATGAAAGAAGCACAGGCACTGACAGACGGACCGGAGCCCTGGGTTTTCCTTTTAATCTTTGAAACCCACTCGGACATATTGGATTTTCTGAGCTCACATCTATATCTCTATCTTGCTCTCACAGGCAAAAATCGTATTTCTTTGTTTGCATTATCTGATAATTGCTGTGATTAAACCGAGTGGGAGGCACAATTATTAATTTTCCCCAGTTTTTTGGATTTCTGTCAGCTCACTGTACTTAGTAAATGTAAAAACCCAAAGGTCTGCTATATTTAGTGCCATGAACAAATAGAGTGCGTGCCGCTAAAATAGTCAATGCCGAATAAAATTTATGAAGAGGCTTTTAATGTGAGACAACCAAGAACGTGTTGTTGGGCTTTACAAAAATAGTGGATGGAAACACACTTACTAGAACCATAGTCGTATGAGCTGGCAGGCAGGGCCCAGTGAAATTTGCATATACTTCATGCCATTGAGGACCAGCTCTCCAGATCCTCATGGCACTGCCTGTGTATGATCGTTATTAACCTATTAAGTCAGTGATTTGAAGTCTCGGCCTTTATTTAGAGAACTTGGGTTACACAATGACACTTTCCTCTAACCGTCTCTAGTGGCTTAAAGAGAGCAAAGCCAATAACACATCCCTGCTGTGACACCAACACAAAATGCAGCGTTTATAAATTAGTTGCTGTGGGGCAAATGGCCACTCTGACCCAAATCTAATTGACCACCCTCAATGAGCCACGAGCATGCCCTGTGTCGATCCCTCAAAAAAAAAACGCAGTTATGATGGAGGGGCATGCTCGGCAAACACAATGCACTCAGCGAAAATCTGAAAAATACTACCATCAGAATGTGAATCCACCAATCACACCTACCAACAGGGACTTTAAAGCTGATTTACTTCTGCTGATTGTACTGGCTTTCACTTAAATCAACCAGAGATCCACAAAATATAAACGCCACCTTTTCCCCCCCCCGTTATAAGAGCGTGATGGTCAGGGCAAACACACGGAGCCCAAACTCGTTTGCTTAATTCTAGTGCGGGAAAAGTTACCGTTAGATCCGGATCACCTGAAGTGAGCACAGATCTGGAGACGTATCGAGAGATGTCTCTGAAATGACGTCAAGCTTTTGATCGCTGTGACTTTAGCCTCGGGTTGTGTCTCCTGTTAGAGTAATGGCTACATCCTTTAGCTTCAGTGCTCGTCTCTAATCCCTGCGCAGCTCGCACATCACACTAACACACGCACGCACACACATCAATAGTGTTTAAACACTAATGCATGGTTTTCCACCCACTCCATCACTGATTTGCAAGCCTGCAGACTTCCAGCCGCGTCTGCACCCGAATCAGTAATTGTACGTATAGATGTGGTCTGTTCAGCTCAATTCTTCTTCTCCTCTTTGCCTTTGTTTTGGCCATTTAAATGTTCAAGCTTTGGCTTCTGTACAATCTCTTCTTGCTTTTGCTTTGTCCAGGCGTTTGCCACACATTTGGCACAAATTGTCACAATCCAGCTCGGTTCATCAGCTGTTTCAAATGTAGGATGTTTATTTTTCTCTTTTATTTTTAAATACATCAAACACTGAACAGACCATGTAGTCTGTTGCCACACTTTATCTTTATTGTCATTCAGCTGGTGGAGCCAAGCATTATCTTTTTGCTTTGATGATGAATTATCAACAAACTGTCATTTTTTGTTGTTGTTGTGATTTTATATGCAACTGCTACCTACTCACCTATCTCACATTTTGGTTTTACATTTGACATTTCAGTTGTCTACCTGCAGTTCAGAGTAAAGAAGAATTAAGAATTATTACAAGCGTAACAAATAATAGTAAGCACTCCCAGTATTGTAATATCGTAAAACTCATTAAAAGAGAGGAAATTAATCAAAAATAATTCTCATAGGATTTGCTAAAAAGTGTATATGAATGGGATGAGAGGGAGAAAAGAGGTCATTCTTTGAAGCAGTAACAGTCAAATAAAGTTTCTCTGTCAATTTCATTTTCCTCCACGGCACACTCAAGGTCGAGGTAATTAGATTAGCCAGCGTTGAGGATATTTAATAATGATCAACCATTTAGTTCTGCATAAGAATATTACAAAAACGGCTGTTCCTCAAATCAATGAAGGGTCAGTTACTTTAGACTGTGCATAATTGCCTGGACCAGTAGTGACCGTTAGCACGAGATAAAGGTTTTGTTGTTGGGGCTAGGAGTGCTATATTTAGCCTATTTAGGTCCCATAATGCAACCTGGAAGAAAAGATTATGACATTATGAGCTGTATTGACGATTTAAAAAAAAAAAAACGTAACGGCAGTAAAAGCAGCCATGATGTTCTCCTAATTCATGCAGGTTTTAAGTCTTCTTTTTATTATACTCTGATAACAGGAATGTTAATCTAGGAATAAAAAATAATGGCTAAACGTCGGCTTAATAGCCTGTTGGCTGTGCTGATACAAGCCGGTGGAGTAAAACCGATATGGGTGTGTGAGGAAGCACTGACAGAAGCAGGCTTTGCATGACAGCTCTACCTCCACATCACACCTCTGTGGCGTGCGGCTCACACATCTGTACCTCCTTCTCCTCCTGCTGCTGTTGCTCTTTCACCATCTAATCATTTAAGAGCGAGTTAAGTAAGACTGACTGTGACGCACGCGTGTGCACACTCGCATAAGCGCCATTTGTGTACGACGCAGAAACACAAAACGCCCAACAACCCTCATACACTACCCCCTGCCAAGCTCCCAGGGCTGCACAGCTTGTATGACATTCTGTTCCTAATGTATGGGAAATGCCACATGTGCATACATTACAGCTAAGCCTTTCAGTGCAAAAGCCATTGTTAGCCGGAGGTTGCAGCTGCACACATGGACCTTTAACAGACAAACTCAGTAAGTCAGTAAGGGATGACGCCAAGGGCGAGTCTGGAGCCGGGAGAAAGTTTGATCAGCAGATGGAATTTAGTATCCATTTCTGAAGTCATGAGGCTGTTAAATGTATAACAAGAGTGTGTGTCAATAACACACCACCATGCCACAGGGGCTGACTAATTGCTTGTGTAGAACGGCACTTGACTGAAAGAACAGTTTCATGGCTGCGTAAATGACTCACACCAGTCTCACGTTCTCAATCTGGAGTTTAGTCTCTCCTGTTTTGTCCAAGTGTATCGTAGCGCCTAGCTGCTCTACTCTCATTAGAGGCAACTCACTGGAGTATTCCTCTCTCGCTCCTCAGCCCTATTCTCAACTTTCTCATCATCTTTTTATTCAAAGCCTCTCTGAAGAATACTCTTTTCATCATCTCTGCCATCAGCCTTGGTGTCTTTGCACCTCTCACACATTTCTCACCGCCACCTGCCACCCAAGCAGTGCAAACACACCCACTCATGCGCCCACGCACACACGCATATGCATGCATTCATACGCACATGCAAGCGTAGCTGCGAAAGGTCGACCGAATGCCAGTTTCGATGCGATGGCTCTCTGGTCCCTCTCATGGTTCCCCCTACTGCTGTGCTCATCAATTATACAGTGTGTGTGTGTGTGTGTGTGTGTGTGTGTGTGTGTGTGTGTGTGTGTGTGTGTGTGTGTGTGTGTGTGTACACGTGTGTGTGTGTGTGTGTGTGTGTGTACACGTGTGTGTGTGTGTGTGTGTGTGTGTACACGTGTGTGTGTGTGTGTGTGTGTACACGTGTGTGTGTGTGTGTGTGTGTGCGTGTGTCCAATTGCCTTTCAGTTGACCCACCTGCTTTTGCTTTATGAAACAAGCTCCATACTTTGCCCAATGAAAGAAAAATGAGTCAGGAGAGACAGGATTGGATCTCACACGCACACACTCACACACTCACACACTCACACAGGATGATTAGGCAGGAAGCGATTGGGCAATTTATGCGAAGGGAGTTCAAAGAAAGCCTTGGAGAGTTTTCAGCAGCATCAGAAGTATCTTTAAAAAAATATATATATTTTTGTGTTTCTGTCTTACCTTTTATTGGAAATGCTACAAAATGGAGCCATAAAAAGTGTGAGCAGGAAGCAGATTAGTCTTTTGCATGAGATGAGACCAAGCCTGCTGTAATGGTGATACTCGCTGACAAGAATGAATGAAATTACCCTGCCAAGAGTTTGTCTTAGTCACCCACGCTGCACCCCTGAACTCCAAACTGTTCAACTTTCTCACTAGCTAGGCCTTTTGGAGATTTTGATAACGTGTGTCCCTGGAGAAGAACTACAGATCGTGCATCGCATAAGTCGTGCCCTCATTTGAGCACATGCACATTATAGCAGGCCATTTTTAAAAAAAATGTTATGTTATTGTATGTTTATTGCGCTTGCTTGTAGAATAGAACTGAATAAAATGAAAAATGAACAGAATGACATGCAGACCTCTTGGTGGGCCCTTTTGTGCGTCCTTCGTGCTGGTTTAAATTGAGCTGGGCTCTGTGTCAATATTCTAATTCAGTAGTGGTTGTATTGAGTCAGACTCTAGAAGTCTACATCTCTAATAATAAAAATCTAATCCCAGTATACTGTACATCTTGCTGTCAGACATTCAAACCTCTGCAGAAATCGGATTTGCCACCTCAGAGAATTTTTTTGAACCTTTTACGAAAACGTGTTTCTGCGGCGGCTGGTACTTGCCTTTGCCTTTGACGTGTCTTTGTCTGGTCCTAAACCTGCAATAATTGATGTTTTGCCACTTGGAGCCAGCATATTCAGCACTGAGCACCATTAGTATTCATTTGGAGTTGTGTTTCTGGCCAGCTGGCTAAACATTATTAGTCCAATATTCACCCTTCTGTTAGCCGTGTCTGGGTCTTCACCAACTTCTGAGGGAAATATCTGTCTCTTTAGCTGCTAAATGCTCCTCAAAGTGCCCCAGCTAGTGGCTTACTCCTCATTAGTCAGGCGTTTGGTGCTGGGCAGGTAGCATACAGCAAGTCTAGGAGCTTTTTTTCTACAAACAGCGCCTGCAGTGCTGCCAAAAAAGTTAGCTAAAAGATGCTAAAAGGCTACAGAGCTGAGGAAAATGGATGCGTTATCACTACAAGCAACTCCTTTCATCCCTCTCTCTCATACTCATGTGATCCCTTGTTAATATTAAACACAATGATTCTATTAACATTTTGTCATAAACCAGTAAAAAACACATTTACTTTAATATTTTGTGAATTCTCATTATTAGGTATGTTAACACTGAAGTTTGGTGATTACTTACAGCCACGGTAGACCGTGGCAGTATGACTCATTCCTCCCATGACAGCATAACAACATAATCTGCATGACAAAAGGGTTTCAGCATCCTCAGATGCAGGAACATTTGTATTACTAGAATACATCCCCCTGATTCTTGTAGTAGCACAGCCTGTAGCTCCAACTTGTGCACTGACTGACTGATAAGAACAGAAAATAAGCAACACCAATAAATTGCAAGGCCTTACATTAAAAACCGATGATCAAATACGTTAAATATTCTTCCCTGGAGAAACCAGGGTTTAGGCCTCATCAGCAGGATATTGAATGTTAACATTGACTTAATATTAGCTACACTGCACATTAATACATTTCTGTAGCAAGCTTTTCCCTTCTTTTGTATGTGAAGGTTTGACGGGGTTATATATTTTTGCAAAAAGCAGTTTGGTCACGATTTGCGTTTGTGCAGAAGCCGTCATTGACAAACACATCCTACACTAATCCTCATATCCGTTCTGTATCTGGAGCAATATGTATGTAAATGCATGCATGTCTTTGTAATTTGGATGCGTACGCTGTGTCCGTCTCTTATATTTTATTTTGGTCTTCCAGATATATATATCCCCCCCACTCTTGTTGCACTGTGTCCCGTAACTCAGGGGTCCCCAACCACTGGGCCGCGGACCAGTACCGGGCCGTGGATCATTTGGTACCGGGCCCCACAGAAAGAATAAAAGGTCTTTTTTTTTTTTTTTTGGTAATATTTATTGTAAACATTTTAATGCATTATATTGTATATATTACAATGTAATAATAATATGAATAAAGTTCATAATATAAAATGGAATAATTACATTTACATTATGTATATATGTAATAATTAAATCATATGTTTTGCACTTTATTGTGTGTTTTGTTTTGCTCTTTGAAGAAACCGGTCCGTGGTACAAAAAGGTTGGGGACCGCTGCTGTAACTAACCAACCGTGACATCCGGAGCCAAATGGGTGTAAAAGCTGTAGACACACAAGCCTCATGGGATTATAGACCGACCTGGAATACAGCAAAACATCATGTTACTCACTTCTAGCTGGTTTCAGTGGTCCTATCAATTCTTAGTTACCATTAGTCACAGAATTATAGATCCTAAACAGTGATTAAACACGGTCTCATTCCGTCACTGTAAAGCATTGTTGTCTTAGTTCACAGCCTGGGAGAAAAGCATTTATTTGGCCACATACAGCGGGGAGGGTTGTAGGAAGATGGTTCTCTTCATGGCAGGGTTTTATTAGTCTGACTTGTTCCTTTGTATCTCAGCATTGCCGGTGGCATTGGTTCTAATTATGCCGTGTCGCTTTCTCCTCCTCTGCTCCTCTTATCTGCTGCCTCTCCACCTTTCCCATCTATCCTTCAATTATTTTTGTTACGTTGCCATAATAGTTTAGACATCTCTCTTTCAGCCAATTTTCTCATTTTTCACTTTTATTACAGCCCCACAGAGCGATAAAGGGGATTTTATCGAACAATATCACACTGCATCACTCTGTGTACCACATGTAAGCCCCATTGTTCTACCATTATTGGGAATACTTTTAGCACCCATTACAGTTATGAAAACAGCATCTTTTTATAACGCCAATACTCATGATGATTGCTGCATGTTGAGGTCTGATTCCTTTATACCATGACGCCACTCGGCTAAACTCCAACTGGAAGACTAACCATGCTTCTATGTGTTTACTATATTATTTATATACAGTATTATATAGCATGTGTTAACATTTATTGTACTGGGTGCCTTGCTCATATCTTGTAAAACATTTGTCCATTTGGTTTAGGATGGTAAACTGATTCATGCCCAGAGGTTAAAATGAAACAGATTCAGTACCTTTTGAGTTTTAAATAAAGAGAAATATGGAAAGGTGCGAGGGTTCACTTTCTGGAAACAGTCATTCCGGCTTTTTACACAATTGTCATTTTTTGTTGATGAGGGAATGTGCCCTCCCCACTTGGATGTAGTGTTGCAGGCATAGCATGAGCCCCGTGAAACTTGCCACTATCAGGTGAAGAAGAGACCGTCACAGTTATGGGCTCTGTCGGCCCGCTCCCTGCTCGGGTCATCTGTGGAGCTAACAGTGACTATGGTCGTTATGCAAAAAATTGGGCATTTGAATTGGGTTAAAAGGGGAAAATAGAAAAAGAAAAAGGAGGAAGGAGGGAAGTCAATCCATCTCAGATCAATCGCTCACAACCAGCTGGGAAAATAATTGAGGGTGTAACATTTAGAGGTGATCAACACATAAATTGCATAAACTGAGGCTAAGTCCATACACCTGCACACGTAAATCAACCAATTTAATTTATTGAGCAAGCAAGCCGACCTGGTGGATGCTAAAATTAGCTTGACTTTGTCTTATTTAGCGTCATTTATTGTATGGATGTAAAGGGACATACTGAACTTTTTTTCTTTCTAGCATGCTCTTTATGAGTCACATGACTCTGGCAGCGTTGTTGCTATGGCACCGGGGCTGTCCATAAGGGGCACGCTAGGGAAGAATATGAGGTCACTTTTCAGTTGAACCGTCATCTGCTGGCTGCAAAGACACATTACAGAACTTTATATTGAGTATAAAAAAGCGAACTCTCATCACGAGTGGTCACTGCAGACAGATGTTGACATTTGTTGATGCTGTGTGTGAATGCAGTCAGTATAATGTGGATCTATGTGGATATACAGTAGATGGCCAGACGGAGAGTTTTAAATGTAACCACAAATCTCTCTCTAAAGACGAGCTCTTTCTCCTAAAGCACAAAGCAACAGATACATTCAACTTAAGATCCCTAGTAACACAGATAGGTCATCAGTCTGTCATGTCCTGGCCGGCAGCCTTTTAAATTGCGTTAGCAATTGTGTTCCTGCCTCCAGGACCTGGAGGACAAAACCCTGCCTCAGTGGAAATGGATCGGATGTGACAACACCGATTCGTATATCGAGATGCTGATGGCCTCTGGCCTCAAACTCACGGAGCTGAGCTTAAATAAGAGGCAGAGGTTATACATGGATAGTCTAGATAACTGGGTGAAAGGGTTAAAGACCACTGAAGGGGAAGAGGCGGGGTGGGGGGGGGCATGTTGGTGTGCCCCTCTCATGTCTGTCTTGTGCATCTGTGTGTGAGTGTGTGGGTGATCCTCCATCTAGATAACAGTCCTCCTTTTTCACGATCACATGACATCTTAAAGAATGAGGGTGACGTAGACCTGACTCATGAATGGACATCTTTAGCTCAAGAGAACACACACTCGCAGGGAATATAACACAGAAATGAGCTTCCAAACACCTGCGACTTTAGGTAAATATAATCACATTTCATTCTTTATACGTTCACAGGTGCATGGTGGCTCGAGGATGAAATGAGTTATGAGAGTAAAATGCAGGAGCCACTGATTGATATTATCTAAAGAATGTCTGTCTCGTTGTACCGGATATGCGGAACATGAGCAGAACAGCTAAATTGATTAGGCCTGATTTGAAAGAATGATTCTACTGGACACAGTTGTATAGTGCGTATCTCTCTCTCTCTCTTGCGCACACACTCCAGCCGGTCCTACGTAATTGCCATAGGAGACTTGAAACAAAGAGAATCATGTCATCCTGATTTGATATGAATTGAGCAGCATGAAGGGGCTCACGCTGGGCCGTTAGAATGGGACCATATGGAGGCTCAAGGCCAGCTCCTATTTGCCAGCTGAGGCTGTTTATGAGACACTCCCATTACTGCGGCACCTGATCCTCCTGCATATCAGAGGGAAATATAACATGTATCTTTATGCCTCCAGCAATCTACAAATGAGAGTTTGAAGGCACCGTAAACGCCTCGTAATGCTCGCTTGTGTTTTTGGCGAGCTATGCCGTGACTACATTCATTATTTCAGGATTATAGTAGCCTCAATTAGAACATAGTAATGCTGCGTGATTCACACTGCATATACTATATACTCAAATGATCTCCTATACTGTAGGGCATTGTGTTTTTTTATTTAGATATGCTTGTGTAACGACCTGATTCTTGTTTTGCTTGAGTTATTGCATTGTTAAGAATAGTCATGCTATTCATGCTACTCATATCATTGCATGCATTACTTTTTCTCTGCTGGTATTCCTATTATTCTGATTTTTACTAACAAAGATAAAACCATCCTGCTTTTCTCTGTTGCCCTCCCCCCGCGACTTTCCCCCTTTACATCGTCTCTTAGCTGGATGCTGCAGGAATTACTGGAGGCGCACTCCGGGAGGCATGACTGATGATGAAATGTGTCCTGAGTGTGTTAAATTACATGCACACACACACACACACACACACACACCTGGAAAAGCCTACTGATTATCTTGTTTTAATAGCAGGGGGGCCATCATTCAGGCAGCAGAGTTCAAGATATAAAGCTTTGGAAGACATAGGCTCTCCATCAGCATGATGCCAACATTATAAACCAAAACCTTTTAGCTGGAACAAAGCTGAGTGTCCATAATGAGATTATCTTCAGGGTACTGACGGAAGTCAAGCTTTAAGATGAGTACTAACAGGTCCACAGCTACTTCTATGTGGTATCAAGCTACATTTAACTTCTGCAGTTTTCATCTGAAGACATACCTGAGATCAAAAAACAACAAGGGTGAGTTATCTCCTATGTGCTCTCTCTGCTTTCTCTTTCTCTGTGTCACCTGTTGTCACCCCTTCATCTGCCATCAGTCTGGTTCAGTGACTTTCGTCAGAGCTGCTGTGATAGAGAGAGAGAGATAGATAGCAGGCGGCAGTACAGGGAGGCAAGAGTGGCAGAGGAAGATAGAGCGTGCAAATGGAAAAGGGTAAATTGGAGTGAATGATCGGGTGATATCAGAAAAGTTGGATATCAAAGGACAGGGAAGTGGAGCGTAAACACAAGTGAGATGAATGAAAGGAGAATATTTATTTCAGTGTCTCTTGCCGAACTTTAGTATTTCAAAATGTGACGCAGGTCAAATAGCTCGGCCGAAGTATGTTTTGCGTCATAATGTTAAAGGCTCTTTTGTTATTAGTCATGATTGTAGTTTTTACAATGATCACACAGAAAGGCGCAAGCATATAATACAATTGACTTACAGATCATTAAAGAAAACAAATGAAAAAGACTCATACAGTTCATCCACCCACTTGACCAACCCAGCCCTCTTCTTGCTGCTTTGTAATTCATAGAAACTTGACAGTTATCCATACATCAACAGTCACAGTCTATCTTGCACTTTACACATATATGATTAAACTAAATCAGCCCATTTTTATTATGACATACTATACTATGACTTTTTTTTTATGGCATTTTTACTACATACTATCCTATTACTTTTAAAAATAAATTAAACATATGTATTGATCACTACTTGACATCAAAACATGGTTACAAAGGGAACATATTGGCATTGGAATCATCTTTAACTGATGGCTATAAGTTGATAAATAGTATATAATAAATAAGTATATGATAAATATATATAATAGTCATATACTATATACTATTTTTATATATTTTTTTTATGTCATAGTATAGTATGTCATAAAAAAGCAATAGTATAGTATTCCATAAAAATTTCACAACAATTGTCGTAGTGTAGCATGCCATTAAGATTTCCTACTATAGTATATCATAATTAATGTCATAGTATAATATGACAATAGCATAATATACCCAAAAAAATTACGTCATACCATAGTATTTCATGAAAAAATGTATTTCCTAGGTTTACATTACAGTGTGTAATTAATACAAATAAAAAGATGAAGCAGGTCCGTTATATGTACATATAAGTAATTCATTTTTTATATATATTTGGTGACAAACAATACATACAGCAATAGTTTCCAATGAGATGTTAGTACTGAGCCATTGGTTTTTCCACAGATAGGTCTATTGCTCTTTGTCTCTTTATCAAGAATGCAGGACATTATTTGGTGAAGGATTTATTCCTGAGAGGCCTGCCGTAGTCAACAGTTGCTATGTAGCCTACAAGAGCAGCAATTGCAGCAAACACGAAAGCTTTCCCCGCACTGTATGGAGGCTGTATCATCATTGCGTTATATTAACTGTGATAGATAATAACCAAATAGATGTTAATGAATATGGAAATGTCGCAGATTAGTTAAGAGGATAGAAACCGCTATGAAAAGAGCTTTGTCCTTCTAATCAACATGCTATTTGATGTGGTACTTTATTTATGTTTGAAAGGCCTGAAGTATCATTAACATTGGTTGAGTGTTAGATTGAGCCGGTGGTAGACAGATAATGGGAGAGAGTGGGATAGAGAAGAGGGCTGTGGACCTAATGAATGGTGTTTTACTCTCTCCTCTCCAAGGCAGGAATCCGACTAATTATTATGTGCTCTTTAATAGACCAGCACACTTCCAATCCCATGACCTTCTTCAGTTTAGTAAATGACACAACAGTGAATCTGGAGCAGGAAGCAGCAGTCGGGCTGTATAACCCTCACTTTTCATGAGGCAAACCTCTATGAGGAACTTTTTCTACAACACAACAGATACAAAATAAGTAGGTTTTTAACTAATAATAAAATGAAAAAGGTACAAATGAATGTTGTTCTGCCTTCCAGGGAAAAAGGTTTAGGATTTCTTTTAGTTTCTTCATGAAAGCACGTTTCTTGCTTTTGGCAGGGAGCAGTGCAGTTTGTTGTAGAGGCTAATTTTACAGCCATGTTAGCAGCTCTGTGAGGCTGTACTAAGAAATAATACAGTGAATATGAGATAATGTCAACTTGCTAAGCATGCTAATATGCCAACAACGACAATGCTGACATACATTCAGCATAATATTAATGTGTTCACCCTCTTAGTGTAGCTTGTTAGCAACATTTGCTTTGCGTGCCGCTAGCTTAGCTAAAAAAACATAGCTGGATGTTATTATTAAGTGTGACGAGCAGCAGATAGATAGATAAGATAGTTTAAGGTTTAAAAAGTACTGTTTGCTGTATATGCTCTTAATCCTATGTGGTATTTATGTCAAAACCCCCTGAAATGTCTGTTTCTCTATGATTTTGCTTCGTAACAAAGCTCCTTATCTCACCAGCAGATCATGCTGGAAAGGTGGAAATTAGATAAATTAAGATGGAGGGGGTGGGAAATGTGGCTATTTCCGTCTTCCACTGTTGGACAAATAGAAGTCCTTCTGATATTCAGTGGATAACTCATCTGTCATGTTACAAGGTGGCTTCATAGCCGCAGACTATATAGTAACACATTGTTTTCTGTTGGCTGACATTACAGCTTACATTTGGCATGTTTGTGTTCCACTTCACTTTAACTGTATGTTTTGCAGGGCTGCATAGGATTGCATTATATTCAACATGTGTTTTTTGTGTCACCCATTGTATTCATATGGTATTTTGCTATATTATCTGCATATAAAGTTGTTACATGCAACAGAGTTATGCTGGAAACAACGAGAGCTGAAGGTGAAGGACTAGTATTGCTCATATTTTGCTCACTTTGATTGCCACACTCTCATCCACATTATAATTTATTCACGTGTTGAAATTTGCATTTAAATATTTTTATGAAACCCATTTTCTTCATTGTTATGTAAAGTATTTGTTATCTTTGCTGTAGCCTATACGCTCTGAAGTGTCCTCATTTCCCCAGAGGGACCTATAAAGTTTCATTCTCCTTATCGCCAGTGTAAGGTAAACAGACACATTAGGCAGGTTGATCACAGTTGAGCTGAGCTACAATGAAGGTGACATACTGCAGGAGCAAATCACAAGCATGGGGAAATCAGCCCTGCCTCTGGGGGGAGAGGCTGCTGCAAGGCTGTGGCTACAGGTGCAACACAAGCTAATACTAATAAGGCACTATTTATTCTGCAGCTGCACTACACATGCTTGCACACACACACAAATACACACATTACTTTTATCAATCAAGGGTGGGGTTATATATCTGCTTGCCTGCTTTCCTTTAGAAGCAATTTGGTGTTGAAGCTTTCTGCAAGGTCCTTTCACTTTAAATGCAAACATGACTGGTTACATTTGTCCAATGTACCTCAGTAGTTTCAGGTGAATAAATGTTTGATTAAGAATTATAATAATCATGTAGGAGCTGGTAATTGAAGGTAAACATGCCATATGCAGCGAGAACAGCCATCTGTCTGTAGTCTATCCTGAACACTGTGTGCTGCCCCCTTGTGGTAGAGCCTCTTTGATACACTAACAGCTGAGCTGTACACCCACACTTTGTTCTATCAGTAATGTTAAGGATCAATAGTAAGTGCCTGTTCAGCAGCAGTACTGTTACTGTGCTAGTATCAGTCCTGTGTTCAGAGTTCTCCACCCACCAGTTTTTAACTCAAACTGGATCTCCCTTCTCTGTTTTAAAGGCAACAAATACAATCGTCTATCCCCATATAAAATCAAGTTGACTAAATTAAAACTGTAAGGAGCTCTGGTTCTGCCAGGAGAACCCTGTGGATTGAGGTGAACTTTCCAAAGATCAACTTGTCACAGTGACTCAGGAAACATCCCTGAGGTGAGCCGTGGGTGACAGCTGCTGCCGCTCCACTGGCCCAGGTAAATGCCAGAAACCCCACTTGGATACACTGGCGTGCGGTGCACACACACACACACACACACACTCAGGGTCACAGATAACCCAGAGAATCACATGCAGCCCTTCACTGTAATACAGTGTAATTGTTCAACATAAACAGACCAATAATGGAAGTGTTTTTTTCCCCCTTCTTCTTCCTGGAAAACGGAGCTGAATAGCAATTGAGAGCAGTCACATAATACAGCAGTATTACTACATAAAAGACTCAAATTATTCCATTACTTTCATTTATTGTATCTGTATGCAAATGTCTGTAGGCACATCGTATGCGGTGGTTGCATACACAGTACACGTCAGTGTCTGGTATCTGTGTTGTGTCAACACATGATGTAACAGGAAAAAGCAGAACGTAATCTAAAGAAAAACACATGCACACACGCACGCACACACGCGCGCACACACTTGTTGTGCATCGATCCCTTTCTCATCTGCTTTTATTGGGCCGCAATTGTCTGATGAATGATCTTTATAGACACAAATAATCACTCTTAAATCCTATTTCAGCCTCTGCATCATTCCTTCTGCTCTAGAGTTGTCTCACATCCCTGAGAAGTTTTAAAGTACAGCAAATTGGGGGAAAAAAACATCCAGTCTTGTTTCTACCTGAACATAATCGTTTCTTCATCCAGCTTTTCTTTATTGAGCTGCAGTGCTGAGGAGGACCACCAGGTGTCTGTAGAGTGAAAGAGATGTACTCAACGTTACAGAATCAGATCCCAAATTAAGACTTTATATGATTTTCACTTGACCTGTTCCTGCTCCTCTGCCAACTGCTGTGCTGTTTTAACATGGCATTCGTCACACACTTACGCACATACACCTCCGTGCTAAAAGCATTCCCAGCAGGCTCCGATGCATCACTCACACTGTCACCATGCAGAGAGCAGCCAAAGGAACAATCAGTTCAGAACACATGTGCGAACATTAGATCATAAATATAGATAACTAATGCTCACATCACATCATTGTCTGGGTGTGTTCACATATA
>CALSBV010011200.1:15426015-15475453 GCA_943590825.1 Bovichtus diacanthus
ACACACACACACACACACACACACACACACACACACACACACACACAGTCGATTGTATTTGGCCTGGTTGTTTGTTCTGTGCTCTGTGGAGGTCACGATGGAGATGACGTCAGGTGATGAGTTTCTGTGGCTGTCTGATTGATTTAGGATCCCTCAGGAAGCAGCAGTCTGTCCGACCTGACAGATCGCTTCCTGTGAAGGGCAACCTCAGCTCAGCCACAGAGGGAAAAAAAACTGTTTCTATTTACATTACTTATTTATTCCTTCAAGTGATGTTTTTTTTTTTAAAATTTTTATTACAAACCACAAAACTGAACCTCATGGCGATGTTAGAAAAAAAGACAGAGGCTCACCAAAGTAATTTAGATTCATCCTCTGGGGTCCATGAATGTCTCTGCAAGATTTGATGGCAATCTCTCTAATAGTTGTTGACATATTTCAGTCTGGACCAAAGTGGCGGACCAACAATCCAGCCAACATTGCCGCCCCTAGAGCCATGCTGCTAACAGGGCTGGAAACTATGACAGCAAATCAATAGCAATGTGTCTTTCCAAAAAACAATGACCCAGTTACTCTGCTAACTACTTTCTACCAAAGCAAAAGTCCCAACGAAACCTGAAGACAGTGTTCTGTGGATTATCCAGATTAATGGCACATTGCTCTGACATTTTCTTTTTTTTTAAATACAATTTTTTTAATGCTATGAGAACTCTGCTTTATTGGGGTGGATGGAGGGATGGATGTATATCTCAAAGCCTGGGCAAATTAAAATAAATGATCTGCATGGCTTGATACCATGTGCTGTAAGTGAGAATAAAAAAGAGTAAACTGGCCCTTTTTAAATGTCTCTATGTAGATATTTATCAAGGACTATTTTTTCTGAGAAAAAAAAATTCTTTTTACATGATCAAACACACACGCACACACACACATCACTGACAGTGGCTCCTGGGTTTAAAGATGAATCTTTGTGAGCGTGTAAAGGTGATGGGTCACAGGTGCTTCCTGCTGAGTATCACAGACCTTGTGGGTGTCTGGATTTCTACTCCTCTCAGCTTCCAGTTTATAAGGAAAGTATTCATTTAGGAAGCAGACAGTCTAAAACCACAACTTCTGATGTGAACTGAAGTCCGAATGTATCATACACATGTCAATATTATGTAAACCTTTCTCTGTTTTTGTCTTTCCCTCCTCCTTCATGCCCCCCCCCCCCCCCCCACCCCCACATCTTCTTCTGTTTTTCTCTGTTCACCTCACACAGGAATATGAGCCCACCATCTACCACCCTAAACGCTCCTCTCAAAGTCTACACCAGGACTTCACAGTTCAGTGTGAGAAGATGGACATCCCGTCCCTCTCCTATCTCCCCACAGAGGTCAGCAGCATTTTGACAGATTTTATTTTTACAAGCGCTTCAGGGGTGTTGTGGCTTGCTGTAAAGTTTGATCGACACATCTAAACATTAAATCTATCATTTCATTTAAAGTATGCACTGTTGATTAATTTGTTACAGTGGATATTGCTTTGATTAAAAAAAAAAAAAAGTAGTTCAAGGGCAACCTGATTGCAGAGTGGTTAGGGTGCATACCACACGGTGGGTGCAAATGCCCTAGCATCGCATTAGATAATTAAAAAAAAAAAGTGAAGAAGCAACTTTCTGTTTTTTTTACCCCTTTGAATGAAAATGAAATGTCTACTTGTGAACCCTTGTCACAACTTTTCAGATTATTTGATTTGCTTTCCTATGCTATTGTTCATCGTGCAGCCCAAAATGATTCATGCTGATGCTGTTCTGTTCAGGTGCAGCTCATAAACGATGCCTATAACCTAGTGATTGATGCCATGCTGGGCCCAGATGCAGACTGTGCCGACATTAAGGAGCCTTACCCCGGTATTCTTGTCACCCTGAAGCAAATCAAGGTCCCTATTGCCAGTGTGGATGTGCCCTCAGGTAAGTCCACAGAGTGTACACAACACATTTACAATGACATCTTAACTATTTCATTTTAATTTCATACATATCATAGCAAATTGCTAATCTATTGGTATATTTATTGGGTCAAATGTTAATACTATACTGTGTATTATTGACCCTCCGTGCACAATGCCCATGTGTTATTCTATAAATAGCTTCCAAACAATAAAACCATCATTATATTTGCAAAATTTACGGTGGGAGCGTGCCTTTTTTCTGGCCTTTTCTTTTTGAAACTATAGAGCCAACGTAGTTTAAAAGTGACATGTAGCTAGTAGCGCTATGCTATTTAGCTATTAAACTGTTTAAAAACAAAACGAATTGAGACCCCCATATAACTGTAGCTTAATACATTTGCTACAGTTTCTATTATGCTTGGCAGGCTGACATTGTATATGCTCGATACTGATGCTCTACGTATCTCATTTAGCCGCTCATCACCATCAGACAGCTGGCTTATTCGCTAACCTTTCGTGTTTTTATACTCCTTGGAGAGGTCGTGGTGTCTGTCACTGGTGCTTGGCGAGGTTTGCAGTGTTTCCTCCACTGCATGAAAATGTATTATTATAGCCCTTTTGAATAATGTAAAGGCTTAGTTATGTCAGTGGGTTCGCCATCAGTAGACTTTGGCAGACCGCTTTGTTATATATTTCATCCTCTCTTACAGCAGCGAAAAATATTCAATCTAACTTAATGTATCAAAAAAGTACCTACATTTCGGTGTATTGTGCAGCACTAATACAAACTGTAGATATCAGGCTGGCGGCTCAGAAACACAACTTGATAAATGATCCTACAGGCAGCTCCCCAGGAGCCTTGGCTCCCAAGCAGGAGTTTTCCAAGTCTGGAGGCACACGTGGAGGATAAATCTAACGCTACAGTCAGCTCAGTGTGAGCTCATCATACCCCAAATGCAGTACCTGAGTGTGAGCACAGCAGGCAGAAAATTATTACAATCCTTGTCTCCTTAAATTCCTCCTCTGTTTTGTCTCCCTCAGGTTGGGACGTAGAAGAACCAAGTCAAGATGGCATTAACCCAGAAGTTCTTATCTCACTCACAGCACCGAAGAAGTGCGCCATGAGTTTCTCTGGGAAGCACTTCTTGGCCGGACGCTTCTTGCCCTATGACATCCAGAAGAAATATGAGCTTAACCTCCCAGACTACCCTGGCACAGACTGTCTTATAGAATTGTAACACATGGGAAACATAAGAGCCAGTGTGGCCACTCCTCATCTTCAAAAATGTGCGGTTGATCTATTCTTCTTGTTTTGTATTTTATAGATTGTTTATGTGATTTAATGTTAACAGCTCAGTTGTGTAGATCAGGCTACACCTTAGCCACATGTGCTGATGAGCTACAGTAGAAGGATCATTTTTAGAAGCTGTGGTTTAAGTCGAGTCTTTTTAGGGAATGGCATGAAGAGTTGTTTGTGTCAGTCTACTTGTAAAAGCTGTAGCATTACACTGTTTTCTGATTACTTTGCGAAAGACGTAACTTCTTTTTTTCCACAGTCAGCAAAGAAAGATGAATTTTCTATGACGCCAACCACTGGCAAATTATTTTTTTTTCCTCCAGAACTTTTTTAATGTTAACGTTCTGATGCTCTCAAGTTGAACTTTTTACTGAGATGTACTAATGAGATGAGATGATGTGCAGGTTGGCCATTTAGAACTTTCTGTTTATGTGTTTTTTGTTTGTTTGGTCAGCCTGCACTTCTGCATTACTTTTGTCTCAGTTACTTCATCAGCTGTAAAAGACCCAGACCGTTCTTGTTGTCCAATAAAAAGAATTCCTTCAAGGATTAGGTTTATGTTGTTTTGATTTTCTTCAGGTAAAGCTGCACTAATCAGTGTATTTTATATTAACAATGACTTATATGACTATATATATAATGACTGCATGCATTGTGAAAGGGGGTCACTCATAAACCCTCGAAGAATCAGATCTGCAGTTCACATGGAGCCTTTTAGCTTGTTTTGAATCATTATTTTGGTTTTCATGCCGCAACTCTGCTCTCATTAACCATGTGTACAGCCGCCACAGGCAGCTGTTTGTCAGCTAAATTTCGTCAGAATCACTAAACTGCACTCTACATACAACAGACGGACACAATTAGCTGGTGTAGCATTTAGCAGCTAAAATACCAGGTATTTTACATTACAGTACAGTGAACATTGGACTTACATTTATAAAAGTGTACAAAAACAATAGTCCAAATGAAATCTAATGTTGCTCTGTGTTCAATTGTTCACCAACGCCTTTATTAGGGGACAGTTATGCTTTCAGCTTGTTCCAATGGCCCCATGTGGGTAAAAAACAAAATAAAGGTAGCTTTAAAGTTACTATGAGGGACATTTAACTAGCTATGAACCATCAGCGAGAACATTGGCTTTTTCTCTATAGTTATTCTTAATTCTTGTCATCGGTGCTTCGCTGCCGCAGTCGAAGCTCTGGCAGGAGGTGGAGGGTGCAGCAGCTTCACCTCGCTGCTCTGCCGGTTCGTGCTAGGAGTCAACACAGGCACCACGCTGCTGGAGGCCCAGGACGTACTGCTGGGCCCGCTGGAGGGAAAGGAGGCACGGGAGAACCAGGACTGAGGAGTGCCGACTGTCAGACCCTGCCGCAGTAAAACGAGAGAGGCTCTTGTGCTGAAAAGAAAATGAACGTTTTTCTCCACGGAGACGTCCAAAATCAACACAAAATGAAAGTTCCTCGTGGTAATTGAACAAAAAAAAAAAAAGATGCACATAGACATTCCTCTCAGCTTTTTTTTTTTTTTTGTTTTGGCTGATATAGTGCATTCGAACGTACATGGCAAGGTTCAAATCAATTAGAATACTTTAGATCTTTAAAGCTGCAGTAAAATCTCCCCCGGAGCTGCTCGTGGTGGTGTCCTCAGTGTCTTGCTCAAGGACCCTTCAGCAGGGAAACTGCCAACAAGCTCATTCTGTTCAGGGCCACTCATCTCCAGGCCACCTAGCTTTGTTGCATGCACATCACATGCAATTAGTGATGAGCTTCTTTGCTGAGCGCATGCTGCTACTTCTGTTTACTGGTTCCCAACTGGATTTGATTTAGTAATGAAAGTCATAAACAGGTGTGATCAGGCTATAATCAGCTGTAGAGGAAGGCCTCTCGTTATTGAGCTCATGGGCTGCGGGGCTTCAATGAGAATAACTAAGCGAGACTGCTGGGCTGTTTATGGATGAGGTCATTTGTATTTATACAAACGTTAGGGGCTTCTTCTGAATACTAATGCACTAATGTCCAGTGTATGTGCACATGTGTGAGTTGGTGTAGAAAGTCAGTGAAAAGGAATGTCGATCCGGTGGTGCTCGGTGGTATTAAATCTGTCAGAAGAAAACTGACAAGGGTTTGTAGAAATATGTCTGAGCGGTCCTGTCTTTCATGCCTGTCCAATCCCTGTCAGGAAACAACGACTTGTCACCACCCTGTCGTCTGTGCTTTTCATGAGAGCCGTTGAGTAATGAGCTTTGGAGTCGTTGGTGGCCCGTAAAATTGAACAATCATAACTGACAGCGCCACTTGTTGTAATAACCAGTGAGAGATAGAGAGACTTACACGGAGAAGAAATGCGGTCAAAAGATTTAGTGGAGTCAGGCAGAGAATTTCATTTAGGGCTTGCATTGTACAACACACAAAAGCTCAAAGTTGAACAATTTACAGGGACTTTTCTAAACGGGTTCCACTTCTTTTTTCATTGTGATAAATACTGGTTTTAAAGAAAAACAGTCATTGCTTGTATTTTATATTCGAAAAACAATGTTTCGCGAACAAGATTTCACTTTGCACCTATTGTTAGCATTTCAGTATTTTGAAAAAGTATTTAATGTTTATGTTTGGGACAAATTCGTGCAAATTAGCCTACCGACGGGCTAGTTCGCAGGGATTGTTCCTAAATTGCTTGATGGGTCTTTATACAGGAACACAACTCTACAGGAAAACACAAAACACAAACATTAATACAATAAAATACAGTGAAAACCTAATGAATGGTGATCGCACAATTACATGTCGAAGTTTAAAATGACCTTATTTATCATACATTTTGAGTTTTGTGGGAACGTTTTACAAACTGATCCCATGAATAGAGAAAGACGTCTGTCCAAAGAAGGTTTTATGAAAAGGACTAAAGTTGCTCATAAGTGCACCGTGTCACTGAGCACCTCATAGGTCATGTAGGCATGTATGGATAAGTTTATTATTAGTAAATTTAACGACATGACAAAAACTTTAATATGGTTCTTGAGAAGTCTTAATTGTGACGGTGATGGAAGAATAGAGATGACTTTTGTCTTTGGTGGAACTGGTAGAACAACTCATTTATATTTTGGTCATTTGTTTGGGAATCACTGGTTTAATCTTTAACAATGTGTTGTTGTTGTTGTTTTTAGAAACTTTATGTAAAATATTAATCAGAGAAAGAGCCAGTAACTATATCTGTCAGATATACCGTATGTAGTGGAGTAAAAATACCAATTTTCCGTCTGAAATGTATACGCATAAAGTGAATGCTCAAGTAAAGTACAAAGTGTAAATAAGTTCTGTACTTTAGTAAATATGTTTAGTTACTTTCCACCACTGAAGTGTTAAAACGTTGTCAGGGTGTGAACACTAGTAAACTGAACTTCTTTCCATCAACAACATCCTTCACATTTTTGTTTAACATTTTTTTTATCTTTTTGTCTTTTAACTTTGAACCTTCGGGGATTTATAAAAGACTTAAGTGTATAGAATGTTTTTAATTACCACGGATTTCTTTTTTTACAAGCGTTGTTGCTAAATTGCACCAACTGACATAATGTAAAGGAGGCCGAGTACGTTGCACCTAATGAGCACCTCTTGAGTCTGCGTTCTCAGGAGTATTTCCTGAATGGCATGCCATATGACGCCACTTCCACTCTTTGGCAGAGCATTGCCCCGCAATCAGTGACTGTTAAAAAGTTACAAAACTGAACCAGAAGTCGAACCAGAGGCCGAGCAGCATCTGGCACTGTCCTGTGTCTGGTGCAGAGAAAGATTAAAAAGACTGGGACAGAGAAAGAGAGATTGGGGGGGGGGGTGGGGGGGGGGGGGGGGGGGGGGGATGAAGGACATGCCATCTTATAGAAGATGATTAGAACTGCTTTCCTTATTTAACACAGAATAAACAGTTAAGAAGGTTGTTATCATGAATGATAAGAATAATCCTAAATTGTGTTACATACCTATTTCCTATATACTCTTATGACGACTTGTTGAAATGCCTTTGTCATTAATGTAGTAATAAGAGATTTTTTATTTACAGTCAGTGCCTCAGATGTTTTTTTTTTCCGACTGCCAACCAATACCAAGATCTTTCATCAAAATTAAGATGGACAGTCATACATTTTATTTTATTTTTTTACATTTTTTTTTACTCCTGTAAAACTCATGTTAAAAAGTCCCACAGGAAATAAAATATAAAACAAAATAAAGCAATCGAAAGTACTGTAAACTACTCTGTATTTGCACAGATGCACGCACACAAACCTGCTCTGTAAATAAAGATGGCTACACTGGAGCCAAAGAGTATTACAAATCAAAGAAATATGACAATATTGTTGCACAAAAAAAGTCAGAACTTAGGAGCCCCCCCCTCCCTCCCTCCCCTCCCCTCCCCATACACACACAACACACTCCCTCCCCCTCTCTCTCTGTGAGTGTCTCACTCTCTCTCTACCCCAGCCATACCCTCACCTTTTTTGGAAGATGATATGGGGGACCCAGATGTTACATTTCACTGGCCAATGGTGAGCAGAGAGGGGCTGGATTGGTGTGCACTCCTGATGCCCCTTCTTTTAAAAACGCCTGAGCTCCTGTCTCCAACTCAGCGACTACACTCACATGAGAAAAGAGCAACAGCTCTGCTCTGCTCGACCAGCAGCATCACTCACACCTGACAAACTGAAGCGGCTACTCTCAGCTGTAGCTGACCAATCAACACTTTTCTTCCTAAATTTATGTCAGTTCTGTAGAAGATCAGAGACAAATCATCTGTAACTGAAGGTGTGGTACCATGTTGGAATTAAATAAGGTGGCACTCCTGCTGTCTGTCCTGGCTTCAGCTGCTCTGGGCCAAGGTAAGTGTAGACTGAATATTCAACTTTTTAATATTGCTTTTTTTTTTTTTATTATAAATGGACGGCAGAACAACACACGCAGGAAAAAAAATGACTGCACATGTAGAGATTGTAGCAAAAAGAAAAAGAAAGAAAGCCAATTTTAAAAGGAATTTTGTTTTGATTTGAGCTATTTATCATCGCGCTTGTCATTTTTTTAATAATCATATACTGTAAGAACAGAGGGCCAGTGTCTGACTGCTCACACATGTGCACCACAACTGACATAACTGTAGAGTTTTCTTAATTGACGACATTTCCCTGAGGAAGTCAGAGCAGGAGGACTTTGGTGGTGAGCTCATGTGATAAGGGTGTGTGTTTGGCTTTGTGTGTGTGTGTTTGTGTTACTTTATAGACCACCTCAGTAGCTCTTAATCTCTATTGTGAAGTAACCAGCACATTTCACCACCAGACTAATCAACAACATGTGGTGATAGAGGTGGAAGTTAAGAGAAGGAGGTTAAGAGAAGGAGGTCCCTGCTGTTTAGTTTAATCATACATTTAAAAAACAAAAAGCTCTGTGGTTGACAGTAAAATTGCTACTGGTGGCGAGAAGTTCTGGTGACACACACTTTGTATTAATGGTGACAAACTGCAGCACAGCAGCCGCCACTGTCAGTGAGCTGAAGGCTTTGAGAAAAACCTCAATGCAGCCATAATCCTCCACTGACCTTTATGATCTCACAGAAAGCTTTACTTTTTTCTCAATTGAAATCACATTTTCTTCTACCGTGGTTAACTGTCAGCTACATAAGGACCAATGATGCTCTGCTTCTTCTTCCAGATAACAAGTTCTTCCCCCTAATTAAGACTCTTATCACCCTTCGTAAGCTCACCACTCTTCCTGAAGGACACCAGCAGCAGCACTTTTCCCAAAGCTGTCACTTTCTGTCCGCATTGCAGCTGCTCCCCATTAACTTTCTCCCTATTAACTTTTTTTTTTTTTTTTTAAAGAAAGGGAGCTTACAGTCCACAAAAGCAACTACACCTTAATAGTCTCCATATCCTGTCACACTTGCAAGGCCTCAGAGGTGTAGTGTCTGAATGTCTCGCAGAGGCTCTGAGACATCTGCTGATGACTATATCAAAGACAGTTTTCTGAGGAAAGAAGGTAAATGTATAAGTGGTGATTTCGATCGACTGTGAACACAATGTTACGGCCGCGAGTGAATGCCGGCCTTAAAAACGGATAGTAAAATTTTACACCCTGTGCTCCTTAAGCGGTGCATCCACATCTTGCAGTAAGGTGGTGCATTTTGTCCTCACTTCACCCATAAACCCAGTTACCTTGGAACTGAAGAAGCAATAATCACATACCAAGCGACCCACTCTCCCACCTGCTGGGTTAATGGTCGGCTAAATGAGAAAATGGAATAAAAGGAGGGCCAAAGAGCGCAGGTAAAATGACTTTACCATCCTCTTCTCCCCTGACCTCTTGGCCAGCATGTCACTCTTTCCTTTTCCCTTTTCGATGGCCTCAGCCCCCCCTCGCTGCATTCAGTCCACCACTAAAGTAATGACAGTATGTCTCCATCTGTCTTCATCTGTTCCTCATCTCTTTCTAATCTGTCTCCCTCAGGAATTTCTTCACAAATACTTTCCCCACCTTTCTCCCCTCCGTCTCTCCGTCCCTCCCTCACTCCATCGCACCCCCTCCTTTCGCCTTTCCTCCACTTATTTACCCTAGCCCCCTCCATCAAACGCTCTCTCTCAGCCTTGTTCTCTGTCACTCTCTCCATACACCTTAGAGTTTACAGATTTATGAGCTGTTTTTCCTATTTCAAGGCGGCAACTGTTGCTTAATGCCCACTGGAAGTCAGTGGCATTACCACCTCTTCGCATAAGTCTTTCTTTCAGCTCCAAGGCTTTTTGCAAACCACCGTGATCTGCCCTCTTTAATCAGAGCACTTCCAACCTCTCTTCTTATTCTCTTGTTGCATGAATGTCAGGCTAAACTAGGTGTTGTATGTGAGCAGCAGCTGGAGGGCCATCGTGAGTCAGACACAGGCGCTAGTTCTCCAGATGCTGACCACTGTCTGCTCCGAACACAGAGCTGTCTGGCCAGCTGACTTTAATGAATGAGACAGGGATTACAGGGGATCAAAGAAGAAGCCGCAAAATTCCCATTAATGACAACCTCTGAGCCATTCCTCATCTTTCTTTTCTTTTTGTGTTTTTATGTGTATATGTGAGTGTGGGTGTGCCAAGATAATATTTATTGCACGACTAATCAGATGCTTTCATTTGAGCTATTTCCAGCTCCTGGCTCTGTACCTGTGCACAGGTGCAGAGGTTCAAGCAAGGACTTCCAGATATTTTTTTATCCCATTTTTGTTTTTAATAGCATCAGGGAGAAAATGCACAAAGCCTTTGTTATACCTTTGTTAATCCTTAAATCATGTGGGTGATTTGCCTCATTAGTTAATGTCAGGGGGAAAAAAAGTCTTTTTTTTTAATGAGATACAGATGTTTAAAGAATCAGACTTGGATTTTTGAGACCGCTGGAGTAAAGAGAGAGATAGATACAGAGAGAAAAAGCAGACTCTGCAACCACACACCTCAGCTAAGACGCTAGCCAAACACATAAACAGCTTCCATATGACATGGCAAACAGATCATCACATATGCAGGCCCACACACACACACACACACACACGCACACACATGCACGCACACACACACACACTCACACACACAAACACACATAAACTCACATCACTGAAATCATGCATGAAATCACTTCGTTTTCAGACTTCATCGACAAATTCTGTACAACCTCGTTCTTTTAGCAAGCAGGCTTCACGTCTTCCCCGTCTTGTAAGGATCTGGAATAAACAGGACCCAGACCTTCTATTTAAGGCCTTACCCTCTGCCAACATACAGTACATCTGGCACAACCATACCACTCTAATCTGACTGAAACCATTCTGGGTGCAACCGGGTGCAACTTCATGAAGTCTTGTATTTTCCCCCCTCTTTCTCTCTTCAGCAGCTTTTTTTATTAGATTCTGGCAAAGGCAGATAACTCCCACTCAGCAAGTGAGACAGCGTGAGGCTGTCCTTTGCAAAGGCACTGGTGATTATTAATAGAGCGTTTGCCTTTGTGGAGCCTGTCTATAAGTACGCCATCTGTATTTCAGAACGAACCACTGTGACGTAGGTTGTTAAATCCAAAGATAGTCCTCTAAAATAAGAATGGCAGTTGTCGCAACAGAGAAGGTAGAAGTCACAATGACTGCAATGTGGGATAGAAAGTAATCCAGTAGCTATATTTCAGACAGGTTGTTGGCATAGTCTGGCATTCAGGTGCTACCAAGATGCTCAGCAGGACACAGACGCAGGTCTCCTCTAATATATTTGTGCCACTATAATGTATCTTGTTACCTTGTCCATGGTTTATGAGGGTCACGTGAGGCTGGCTGAGGTGTATAATAACCGTCACATGGCAAGGTTCATGTCAAAGGTGAAACGTGATACATCTGTATGTGTATTCCACTATATTAGCTGTTAAAAGTCAAAATCGTAAATAGTTTTGTGTTAGCAAAGCACAAAATCGAACCCTCATAGGTGATACTGTCCTCTATAGAAGAACGACAGCATCAGTCGTTTAAGCAAATGCCACAAAACTATATATGTTTACATTCAAGTGAGAAAGCCCTCTAGTGGCCGAAGGAGTAATAACCAGAGCCAAGGAGGAAGTGATTTTGTTTTATAGTGATAAAGTCTGCGTAGGGAGGAAGTCGGTGTGGAAAGAAAGGTTAACTTAAAATCGGACATTAACACGGGAGACCGATGTTTGCTTTCTGTCTCTCATTTGACCCCAAACCACGATGTTTCCATAAACCTAACCAAACTTTTACCTTAGCATGTTCACACATATTTTTCCACAGTAATTTATGATGTCCGGCCAATCCTGCCAATAGTGGCGTCAGATCAAGAAACGTGTCTATGACGTTCGGGAGGGCACGGACGACACATTTTATAGAGGACTTGTTGGCTGTATTACATCAGCTGTGAAAGGTCAAAATTGTAAAGACATCTGTGTCAGCAAAGGACAAAACCAAACCCACACAGAGCACGCGAACAAGGACAAACAAGATATACTGTTCCAGCGGAGCACTTTAAGGTGGATTATTTTAGCACTAAAGAGGAAATCATAAATTCTAACCTCGATCCCTTTGGCTTGAAAAACATACTTTTTGATGAGGTAAATTTCCTCACGTACCAGCCATATAAAGGAGTTCCTCAATAAAATCTCCCGGCTTTTAAAATTCATAGTGTTAACATACCACTCGAATACACAATAAGCTCTGTGAGTCCGCCACGGGAACAAGGCCAGTTCATAGCGGCCATAACTGAGGACACGAGCCCAACATTTGCTTCTGCTGAAGCTAATCAGGGTTTCCTCTTTACACATTCTGAAACCATTAGTCACCTCATAAAACTCGAACAATCGTTTGCTAATTTGTTTTCGTTGTCAAACATCTTGAAATGATAATCAGGAGCCAAATGGCTGTGTTGTGAATTCCCTTAGTTTTGGTGTGAGCAAGGACAAAACGTAAGGTAACGAGAGCAGGAAAATGGCTTTTTAATTTCCTAGAGATAAATGAACACCCTTCATAGTCTTGAGGGTAATTAATTAGCCACAAGTTTGGAAGTCAGTGTTAATAAACTGAGACAAATGGGTTTTTTGGGTTTTCCCTAAAAACGTTGTTAAAAGTTCTGAGTGAACATTAGAGCATGCTGATTGTAAAGACAACAGGAATGTTCTGTCCAGTGGCAGAAAAATCGTCTTTTAAAATGTAACCCGGACAAACGCAGAATTTAGGAGACAATAGGAGAAGGGTGGGAAAACTATTTGATTTGATTTACAAAAGTAAACTTGCAAGCAGAGCCACATCTGGCCAGCAGATTGGTGTGAAACCATTTGCTCCTGTTTATCCAGCTATTCCTGTGTATCAGAGAGTAAAAGCCGATATGGAAACCTATCAATGGTTTTTAAAGCTAGGGGCATAACAAAAGAACTAACAGCTGACTGACCCCTTAAACTTATGTAATATATTTTTTGGACAGTGGATCTTTGTTCGGCTGTCCTTCTTTGCTAAATATATGAAAAAGGGTTGAAAAGAAATGTGCTGGCATGACAATAAAGAGTTGAAGTGAGCCGTAAAACCAATCGGGACTGGGATCGATACTGGCCTCTGTGCTGGGAGTCTCGGCTTGTAAACTCAGTGGTCTCTCTCCGAAAAGGCTAAGTGCTTGCACATATTACATTTCACTCTCACACACACACACACACACACACACACACTGAGGCTGTATAAGCCACTTTTTGTTTCCGTCAGGGACCATGACATTTATTTTTTTCCACACAGCCCGAGGAAAACTCCTAGATGAAATGTCACGCAAACGACTGAAGTTTTTGAAAAACATAAAAAAATGTGTTCCGTACAAAAATGGATCATTAAACTTCAAAGCACGAGGGGAAACATGTCATGGTGGATGTTTAATAATTCAAAGAGCCACATTTACAATGACGGCCAGGTTGAATATCTTTATCTTTCTAATAAGGGAACATTTCATCCGATCCTCCGACCCTCACCGTTGCGCTGTTGTGTGTGCAGCACATGCATGAACGCTGATGATAATGATGATGATGATGTAAGAACGAGTCAGTGATACAGGCATGCTGTATGGGTGCGCATGGTATGTGTATAGATTCTAATCATACATCGTGTATGTGTGTGCGTGCGTGTGTGTGCGTGTGTGTGTGTGTGTGTGTGTGTGTGTGTGTGTGTGTGTGTGTGTGCGCGCTCTGCCGAGAGGTGATGGAGCGAGTTAAAGTGACGTTTTCGGGCTCCGCCGCTGGTGAACAGATGACTGCATGCACTGATTTGTCACAGCTGGAGCTTGATTAGCGTTCTCAACAGCGGCTGCCTGTTGATGGATCAAGAGGAGAAGGGAGGACTGGAGGAGGGCGAGCAGACGGGCGCACAATGAGCTGCTCACACATGAAGCATGGGAAGATGCATGACAAAGAAAAAATGATGGATGGAGAGTAGCAGTGAAAAAAATAAAACTCTAGGAAGAGAGGGAAAAGGAGCAGATATGGGAGGAGAAGGAAGGGGATATGGAATTAGATTGATGAAAACATGTAAAAGAAACAACGAACACAGATTCTTTCCATTTTCTCCCTTTTTAGTCACCCCAGAGGCCCAGTCATTGTTTCAGCACAGAATGGTCTGCGATTAAAATTATCTGTGAAAAAGCTAAACATGCTCAGACTGTGTGAGTGTGTCTGCGCACATGCTTGTGTTTGTGTGCATACACATATTGGAATAAGTTGCTGTAATTTTAATTTTAATGTAATTTTGGACTGAAGCGTGTGACTTGATTTGATTGACTTTTGATAACATTTAAACATTGAAATACACTCAGAAGCCTTACATATCTTATACCAGCATGACGTATCACGTTACATCAGTTGAACTAAGTTTCTGAAAGTTAGGTTTCTGAGGGAATAAGGAAGGAAATGCATACATTTAGGGCCATAAACTGTATGATTGGAAAAGAATTTGCTTGTGGCTTTATATCCAGATGTTTTTCTTTCTGTTTGAAGGACCTGTGAGGACCAGGAGCCAGTCAGACAGGAGCAGGAGAGTGGCCCTCAACACGTTCACCGACACACAGACTGCAGGTACTGAATCCATCAGCACTGATATTCAGAGCTGGTTGTATGGCCAGCTGGTTTTCAAACTGTGAGAGTCGAAGGGGAGGCGCTGAGGGAGAGCCATGAGGCAAAGATGTGTGAGTTAAAGAGGAAAGGTGTATACCGGTGTTCCAAAAATAACAGGAAGTTGATCATTATAATCTGATTTGAGGTTTTGATGACTTAACATCCATTTTTCCATTGAAGAAAAAAAGCACCAGATCTGTGTCCAGATTCTTGTCTCATCACCTCCGTGCAAGTGCGTAGGTTTGATTTGGAAAGTGATGGGGACAAAAAAATTCTAATAATTAATTGTAATGTTGACTAGAGTAACCCTAGGATGTAGCCGCACAGAGCTTTGACCAACAGGTAGAACAAGAACGGGTGTAACCCAGTCATAAGTAACATTAAGAGCACAAATCACCCTACGGCACACTATTAGTTTGCTAGCTAACTATCTGTTAATGTTAGCCAAGTAGATTATGGATACTACCTAACTGCTTTTTGTTTGTAAGCACTGCGTTTGCATCCAAAATTCACTTCAGCGATCACATCGTTGCTTGTTAAGGCCCAAAGCGAACAAACATCAAGAGAAACAATATTTTGAATCCAGTTGGAACATGAGGAATTTAACCCTTTGTGGAGCAGATGGAAACTATGTTTTATTCAAAACGCATATGCAATTAATATAAAAAAAGTGGTGATGACAATGTTAGATAATCAGAAAAGGGGAGGGACATGTCCCCACTGTCCCTACCATGAATTACGCCCATTCATTTATCAGAGCAATGCATTACTTTGTGAACAAAATGAATCATCAGTTTGTTGCAAAGGCTTTTTTTTTTTGTTTTGAATCTCTCATATTTCTCCTGAGGAAATGCTCAGGTTTCAGAACATGCAGCAGACTAAACAACTAGACAATATGCCTCATCAGTTAAGCCAGGGGGCTTGGAAAGAATCTGGAAATTGTAAAGCTCCCTGGGGTGTATGAAGTCAGTTTCCAATGGCGGTAGCAGACCTCCTCTTAAAGTTTGTAACCCATCCCTGCCGTTTTCCTGCCTTTTGCTTTTTTTTGGTTCTGACCCACGTCTCCCCTACATGTAAGACCAGCTCTAATTCCCCCACTCACCTCCCATATTTTTGGATCCTGAGAATTCCTTTCTTTTGACATTTTTCCATTCTAACCCTCCATTCTTTTGATTTTTTTTTATCCATGTCTCCCCTCCATGTGCCTCCAGACGTGACAGAGTGGACGTCTTGGTTCAACATCGACCATCCTGGAGGAAATGGAGACTACGAGCGCCTGGAGGCGATCCGTTTCTATTACAGGGAGAGGGTTTGTGCTCGGCCCATGGCCATGGAGGCTCGCACTACAGACTGGGTAGCAGCGGCAGAAACCGGGGAAGTGGTCCATTCCAGTCTGGAGAAGGGCTTCTGGTGCATCAACAGGGAACAGCCCCAGGGCCGCGTCTGCTCCAACTACCATGTCCGCTTTCAGTGTCCCCCAGGTAGCTCTGACAACAGCAGCTCAGGGCTGTGCAAGCTGTTACTCCACAGACATGAACATTCAACCGAACACATTGATGAAAACACATGCATGCATGTAATCGCTGGTTAGAGGGAGGAATCCCTCAGTATAAATGCTCTTACATAATGTTTTAAAAAATCGATTTGTGATTTCCTGTTCCTGATTCTTCTTGCAAACAGCAGCACATAATACCAGCTTCACTCAGGATGTCTCACTCCATCCTTCAATGTGTGTGTTTAGTGCAGAGCTACTGGACTGACTGGAGTGAGTGGGGTCCCTGTTCAACCGTGGTTTGTAACGACGTAGGCATCCAGGTCCGCCAGAGGAAATGTGTGAACACCCAGCCCATGCCTCTCCTATTGGTGCCAGCGTGCCAGGGGCACCATTCAGAAAGGAGGGAGTGCTCCAACCCTCCATGTGCAGGTGAGAATCAGAAGATTTACCAGGACCTACCTTAAGTGGCACAATGTGATTTTGTCTCTGAATCAACAACCAGGTAGCTGCTATGTACTTGACCCTAACCTCTGACCCCTCTTGTGAAGGTTGAATATAATACAATATTACTTTATACAGCTATGTAGAAGAAATCTATACCGTAAACTACATGTTAATTCGAAGAAGAAAACAAATGTGTTACTTGTATGATATGCAAAAATGACATTTCAACTGGAATCAATTTTCCTATTTATAATTGTTACAGCTGAGAAACTTTAGTTTTGGTTTAGTATTGATTCTGACATTAAAAATGCCTACAGTACGTGATATGTTCTGCTCTCTGGTGTTAGGCAGCATGCTCCAGAACTCTGCAACTGTCAAGTGTTCTTGAGTAATCAATGATCAGCGATCTATTTAATCAGCTTTCTTGTTATCTTGTTATTTCTTTTTATGCTCACAGAACTGTACAATTGCACCATTTAATGAGTAATAATTATGTAATAGTTATGCTATGTAGTCCACACGTCACGCATATGCACAAGAGAGATAACAGCTCCCATTAGACCATTCTGTATAAAGTTTGAATGACAAAAATGAATGAATAGAACACTAATTCACAAACGGGAAAACACTTGTTAAATTCTAAACTCACATCATTCTGGTCTCTGTGTGATCAGCCAAGTGGAGTCGGTGGGGTCGGTGGGGGATGTGTTCAGTGACCTGTGGTGGAGGTCGCAGGATTAGGAGAAGGACCTGTGCGAGGACCTCAGAGACAGTTCAGTGTACTGGACGGCCTGTTGAAATACAGAAGTGTGGGAAGAGTCCATGCCCAGGTATGCGCTGATAAAGTTGTGGTATCTTTTTTTTGCATCGGTGTCTTAATCCGTCTGTGCTCAAATATCAGTTTTTCCCCCAACAGCTAAATGTCAGCTCCTGTGCTCCGAGGGCAGCCCCAGTGAGGACTGCAGCCGGTGTACGTGTGATAGCCACGTGCTGCAAGGGGAAGTCCACAGTGTGACTGGTGTCCCTGTGGCAGAAGCCTGGGTGGCATTGGCCAATCAGCCCAAGGTGACCCGTGCCCGTACAGATGCCAAAGGTCAGTTCAGGTTCACAGGAATCTGCTCCTCAAGCTCCACCTTGATCTCCATCAGGAAGGATAAGTTTGCTCCGATCACCGTCTCCACCTCCAGTAACACCACAGGGTTGTCTTGGGTACGGGCTGTCCTCAAATCATCCGGTGAGTGCTAATAAAGAACACTTTTTTATTGATGTATGGTGCTTTTGATCGAACAAAACACAAAGCAACTCTGAAGTATAATTTTGTATTAATTGAAGATAAGTATGGCTATTTCTTAATAGAGCTATTTTTATTTTCAAGTTTCTTGATTCTCATTATTATCATTCCCATAGTCTCAGACAGTAGAAAACTGGAAATTGACAAAGCTACAACATAAAAAGTCTGGAGTATTGTAAGACCTTGCATTGTCTGGAGCACTAACCTGCTTGGTTGCATGGAGACCAAATAAAAATAGGCTAGTGCTGCTTTTGAAAGAGCAAACCCTCAAGACCTTCCTCTGACTTTTGTGAATAGTTCCACAGAGTTTTGAGACCTCATAAAACTCAGTGAAATGTTACACTTTATTCTCACATTGGTCCCTGTGCTTATGAAAAATGATTGTTGAGGGTATTGCTCTTTCAAAAGCAGCACTAGCCTATTTTTATTTGGTCTCCATGCAACCAAGCAGGTTAGTGCTGCTTTTGAAAGAGCAATACCCTCAACAATCATTTTTCATAAGCACAGGGACCAATGTGAGAATAAAGTGTAACATTTCACTGAGTTTTATGAGGTCTCAAAACTCTGTGGAACTATTCACAAAAGTCAGAGGAAGGTCTTGAGGGTTTGCTCCTTTCCGCTTTCCACAGAAAAGCCATACATTGTGAAGCACCCGGAGGACAAAGTGCGCTATGAGGGAGGACGGGTGATGTTGTGCTGCAAGGCAACAGGATCACCAACACCTGACAAATACTACTGGTGAGATGAATAAAAGTGCTGGCACAATATGATGAATACAGCTAGCAACAGAGTGATTACTTTTACATATCGGTACATTTATATTTGGATGTCCCTAAAAATTATTATTATAATATTATTATAATTTATTATTAAAGTGGCATTAATCAGTTCCTTAGTCACATGTTTAGGTCTTCAACCGGCGCTCAGAAACATGTCTCTACAGCTGATAAATAGTCCTGTTTGTTCACCAGTTAGTAGCTTACTCCTGCAGCTTTAAATATCAAATCAAATGTTTAGAATACATTGCATATTTATAGACGTAATGTTACCATCATCAACATTTTACAAACAAACAACTTTTTAAAAGAAACTATTTTTCAAGGTACCACAATGGGACTCTGCTGGATAGGAAGTTGTACAAGTATGAAGAGGAGCTTGTACTGTGGGACCTGAAGCCAGAGCAGTCAGGGCTGTACTACTGCAAGACCAGTAGCTCTGCAGGCAGCATCAAATCCTCTACTGCCCACCTCACTGTGATTGGTATGTATAGACTTGGATCTCTTAATGAAAGCAATTGTGTTTCAACATCACTGTAGCTCTATCTGTAGGCCAGTACTTACCACATTAATATCCTGGTTTGAGGGCAGTTTAATGACAGATATTAGCGCTAGTAAATGCTAAAATGTTGAGGAGAAAAAAGAAAAACAAATGTTCCTTTTCTATTGGGTCTAAGTTTGTTCTCACAGTCAAAAAGACACAAAAGTTCCCTTCTAGTCAGTGGCATATTGATGTAATGTTCCCTGTAATTCATCATCATCAGCCTGGAGAGAAAATAATTTACTATTAGGATAGCGGCACACAGGGATTATAGCTCAGGATGGCTGCGGTCCCAGTGCATTTGACAATGACGTGTTCAGTCTAAGTTCTACACAGATTCAAGTAAAACCACTGACAAAGAGCAAACAACCACAATTTATTTTACTGGATAAAGAACAGCTGCCTTTGAGCTTGAATACACACTTTAAGAGGAATGTCAGCACTAAGCTCCAACCGAGACACCCATGAGCCATGGCCATGCATAAAGAGCATTCAAACAAAACCACAGTGTCTTACAACAGAGAGAGAGAGAAACGTCAGTTAATAGACCGTCTGTCATTGGGAAAAAATATTACAGGCAAAGAAAATTGGAAAATAAGAATATCAGGTCTCGCACAATCTGGCGGCGCTTGTAGCAGTACCTTTTTATTATGTTGATATTGGTTGATGCTACGGCTTCCTAAACTGGAATGCTTTATCGTATGAGATGGATCTGGACACTGTAGAAGCTCAAACCCAATTTCTCCAGAACACCCGGTGTTGAGATGAAATCCAAGATTGTACATACATTCTTTTCTCTCTCTCAGAGCTAGATAAGTAAGCTATGCGTTTCCACATCCGTGTGGGAGAGCTACACATTGCTTATATCCTTCAAATGCTTGTTGGCTGAGGCACAGACTAATGAATAGGGCTTTCCATGAAAGAGTGCTAAAGTAATCTATCCCAGGCCACAGACAAATCCCAACACCCAACAAAACCAGGGCAACACCTGTGCCTCAGACCAGGATGACTCTTACCCCTTTAATCCAGTGCAGTTTCTTCTCGCATTATACATTATGCAGAAATTTCATTTGATTTCCCATTAAATGTGTTAACCACAGTTCACACAGAGTAAAAGCTACATTATTTTTCATCAAAAGGAAACTCAAAGCCCTGTTGGTAAAGCCATCAGTAGTACAGTAATGATATTTCATATATATCACGCTGCTCCATGTGTTTGCAATAATCTTACTTGGGAGATTGAACGTTTAACAAGGATACTTGACTATAAACTCAACCATGATATCATGCACATTGATTATTCTGCCAATGTCTGGGTGAACAGTAATTCTTTCTTTCTAACTCCCATCTGAATGGTTGGTAAATAAATGTTCTCTGCAACTTGATGTCTAATTACCCTTTCATGCACATTTCACCATCCAACTTGGCCACTCACAGGTACTTGCAGCCAGGCCACGCAGACATGGTGTGTGTGTATGAATAAATGAAGTGTGCGTGTGTGCCTCAATGTGTAAAAAAGAAAGGCAGAAATAATATCTTTTAAGTACTCAATTGGCAAGTTCCAATTTATTCACTATACACTTGTTCTATTTCACTCATGCAGTGAAATACAATTACCCATTCCCCCACAATGTTATAATTAAAATGTAACAGATTTGACAGGCTTTCAAGATCTTAGAGAAAGTACAATTTTAACAGTTACATCTTCAACGTGGCAAGTCTGTGTTCATTTTTGCACTGAGAAAAAACCTTTCATGTTTTATGTATATCAGATGATTTGTTTTTCTTTTATATGTGTCATGTCAACACCAGCTAATGTAATTAATTTTCTTATTCACAGCAAAAGGAAAGCCAACATGCAATTCCACCCCTGAGATGCACCTCATCAGACTGCCAATGGACTGTGTTCAACCCGCGTCTGACTCCATGCACTACAATGCTGGTCGCTGCCCTCATAACAAATGTGCTGGCTCCCTAGACTTTGATATGCGCTGCAGAGATGGCACTGGGTTCTGCTGCGGGGTCCAAAAAATGGAAAGTCGACTCATTGACTGTGGGAGCTACAGCCTCCCTGTCCGGGCTGTGACTCACTGCAGCTGCCAGAAGTGTTTGCAGCCAACTGTGCTGGTCCGTGGCAGAGTGGTCACAGCTGACAACGATGAGCCTCTGCGTTTTGGGCATATCTTCATTGGTAAAGAGAGGATGGGCACCACTGGATACCAAGGAGGTTTCACATTGCAAATTACCCCTGATACAGAGAGATTAGTGGTAAATTTTGTTGACCCTAGTCAGAGGTTTCTTGACACTCCTAAAGTCTTCATCCTTGATAAGAAAGGTGGCTCCATCTACCATGATGTGAAAGTCATGAGAAAGCAGACACCAATTGATATCAATGCAGGAGAGACCAACTCTATTAACCTGGGGGAAATTAAAGGGGAAGACCCCATTGGTCAGTTAGTTATTCCCCCCAACTCCTTCCACAAGGACAATGGAGAACTCTATGAGGGAACTGTGAAAGCCAGCGTCACATTCATTGACCCAAGAAATATCACTACGGCGGCCGCAGCCCCTGGCGATCTCAATTTTGTGGATGATGAGGGTGACATGCTCCCTTTGAGGACGTATGGCATGTTCTCTGTGGACTTCAGAGATGAGGCCAACAAGGAGGTACTTGGAGCTGGAGCAGTTCAAGTTCTTCTCGATACACAGCATATCAAAATGCAAGAGCACATCCCCAAAATGAAACTGTGGTCTTTAAACCCAGACACAGGAGTCTGGGAAGAGGAGAGTGACTTCTCCTACACCACAACAACTGCTGGTGGTCATGGGCGGAGCAAACGAGAGGAGCGCACATTCCTCATAGGCAACATGGAGATCAGAGAACGTAGGCTCTTCAATTTAGACGTTCCTGAAAACAGACGATGCTACGTCAAAGTCCGCGCCTACATGAGTGACAAGTTCTTGCATAGTGAACAGCTGGAGGGTGTTGTGATCACCTTGATAAATTTGGAACCCAAACCTGGATATTCCTCTAATCCTAGGGCATGGGGACGCTTTGACAGCGTCATAACTGGAACCAATGGGGCCTGTTTACCAGCCTTCTGTGATGCCCAAATGCCCGATGCTTACACAGCTTATGTCACAGCAATGATGGGTGGGGAAGAATTGGAGGCAGCTCCTTCCTCCCCCAAGATGAATCCAAACATCATTGGAGTGTCTCAGCCATATCTAGATAAAATAAACTACCAGCGCTCAGATCATGAGGATCCAGCTTTGAAGAAAACAGCCTTCAAAATCAATTTGGCAAAGCCTAACCAAAATAATTTTGACGAGACCAATGGGCCAATATATCCGTATCAGAATTTAATAGGTTGTGAAAATGCCCCATTTGATGCAAATCATTTCAGATTCTTCAGAGTGGAAAAGGACAAGTACGAATACAATGTTGTTCCCTTTGAGGAGAATGATTTGACAACCTGGACAGGAGACTACCTCTCCTGGTGGCCTAATCCTCAGGAGTTCAGAGCATGCTTCATTAAGGTCAAGATCCATGGACAGAAGGAAGTGATGGTCAGGTCGAAGAATTTGGGAGGAACACACCGAGAAACAAAAGACAAACTTTATGGCATAAGAGACATTCGCAGCACCCGGGACATGCGAGAGGCCAACACTTCAGCAGCCTGTTTAGAGTTCAAATGTAGCGGCATGTTGTTTGATCAAGCTGAGGTGGACAGATCCATCATATCAGTCCTTCCACAGGGGAACTGTCGCAGGACTGGCACCAACAGCCTCCTACAAGAGTATCTCATCAAACATCCACCAATTGCTCATAACAACGAGTCCCATGGATTCACCATGCTAGCCCCTGTTGATCCTTTGGGACACAACTATGGCATCTACACAGTCACAGACCAGAATCCCAGGGTGGCCAAGGAAATTGCTATAGGCCGTTGCTTTGATGGCACCTCAGATGGTTTCTCCAGGGAGATGAAATCAGACTCTGGAGTGGCGCTGACCTTCAGCTGTCCAGAGAGGAAAATTAACAGAGAAAGCCTTTTCCAACGTCTGCAGACCAACCCGGGTCAGGCTCTGTCTCAGATGGCACGGGATATGAGGGAGTCAGAGGGTCTGCAGGTGCAGAGATTATCCACCCAGATGGTGGCCTATCCTTCAGAGCAGCAGGGCAGGACCCAGAGTCGCAGAGTCAGCTCTACAACCAGAAGGAGAGTCTCCATGCGCACGCAGCAACGGCAATAGATGTTTGAAGGTACGTAGGTTTAGAAAAACATATTTTAGGTGTCTTTACATTGACAGTAATATCAGAATGATTTAAATGCCAATTCCTTTTCATTTATAGGTCTTCTGTCAAGACTGAAATGATGTCATTAAATCAAGGAAGTAAAAGTTGGGAGTCTGTTGATGAGCATGAACTCCTTCATGAGTATGGAAACCACAAAACCGAGGCAGACAACAATTCAGAAAATCAGTGAGAGTGATTGAAGATATTCATTACACTTACTAGTATACTTACTTGAAGGGTTTGGTATATTAATTTCTTCCTTCCCTCCTAAAAGCCATGCATCATTTGACTATGTGTAACGCGATGACTGGCATTTTCTTAATTAGCTTTGGTCTAATTTTATGTATGACTAGACTAAATTGACGTTTGACAATGTAACTTTTGATAGTTTTAATTCGTAGCATTCCACTTTCTCCATGGTGTTTATATTTTATTTTTGCTGATGTCTCTCAACTTGATTGAGTTGAAATCAAACCATCAAAAACTGTAAATACTACATAAGGCCCCAAACGCTTCATAGTTGGTCGTTGCTTTCTACTGAACTTCTCTTCAAGATCAGAAAGAAACCAACTTGAGGCCCTTGTTGTCTGCAGCAGACACCGAGTACTTTTTCTACAAACCACCAAGGGGAGGCAAAAGACACATAGAGCGGGGTGAGGCATGCCACCCAGGGAACAGAGGATGTTTTCAGTCATGCTTCTTAATGTTTTCATTAGCATGCCACATTGCCAAGAGTGATTCAGCCAAATGTTCTTTCACACCTACTTAGAATGTGCAAGACCAAGGCCTCCGCCAAGACAAGGATGGATCTCACTAGTTGCAGGCAGTCTAAAAAGACAATAGTTGATTTAGAGGTATGACATCATTTCCTTTTGTCCTATGCGCATTCCAAATTAGCGTCACCAAAAAACAAAATGTTACTTAAATATATAAATATTCCCAAATATGCCAGTTTTTCAGAAAACATTACAGAGACTCATTCAGGGTCTAAATTGACTTTTTTTGTTGTTGGGTAATGTGCTTGTGAGCTTCCTTTGTATCTTGAAGTGCAATAACTATATCATTTAACTTAAGAATTCTTAAAGATCAGCATGTTACAAACTATTACAGTACATAAACAGTGCTTGTGAATGAAGCAATAACTTCTTCAGTAAGTGGGGCAGCAAGTGTGGTTAAGGTGTTTGTAGGAGATCTTGCATAGGACTTATTTGAAGCAAATAATTTAACTGCTATGTAATCACTCTTCAACTCTCTGAACTGCAATAGAACATATTAACCTTTTCATACTTTGCTGCATGACTCAGTTGATTTTACAATTTTTACACCACAGTAATCTTTTTAACTTCAGAGTGCAATCTTGTTAAAAGGAGCTAAAACTCTCAGTGGAGACTTCTCTTCATTAACAAAATCCACTGTATGATTCTTACACAAGAGATAGATACACAAGATGTTTAAAAAGAGACCCACATTTTTACCAGCTACGTTTTATTAAATCATCATTGTGACACTATAAGTACATTTAAAGTATATACATCTTGATAAGATAGAAATTGAAACAGATTAGACTTAGATAACAATTTAATTGAGGTTGGTGACAGGAAGAAACTTATCTCCGTGATAAAAGCGCCAAACTTGTTTATCTGCAAAATGGGCACTCAGCTCAGCAAACTCAACTAATCCAACATCATATGAGAGGGACCGTGGTCCATGGAGAATTCAGGAGAGGCTAACAAGTAAATATAAGCCTGCTGTTTATTAGAAAATAAATTAGATATTCTCTTGAGAACTATTAAAACAGATTGACTTTCACAAACAGCCACACAAGTTCATTTTCAATATACACAGGGTGAGGTTAAGTCATCAACAATATACTGAGCCAAAGAAGACTATGGTCAAACCATAATAATGGCACCCAGACCACTGTACAGGTAACTAGGACTGATTACATTTGTATTCCTAATATGCAACAGACCTATTATTTGTGTGCAAAGAAGGTGCCAATATGAAGTTATATGTTTAAAACCATACAGGATATTGTAACCCTTCACTTGGCCCCAAGTCGAAAAAAACAAAATATGAACTATGAGCAGAGCACTTCAGAAAAACACTCAACAACAGTAATCTAGGGTAAAAACACATGGTGCCTTTGCCATTATCACTGACCTCTCTAATCACTGGCCTGTGCAGATCTCCAAATGAAAACAAACATCTCTCTGCAGCAGACGGAGCATCCACCCTGTAAAAAAATGATGATGATTGATTCCAGGTGTGAGAAGAGATAAGTCCTATAAAAAAAAAAATGCAATGGTTGTGTGAGGTCAGCTGAGGAGGCCCAACAGCTGTATAACAACTGGAGGAAATGTTAAACCAGAGACTTCAAGAGAAGTAACATCGAGATTATCTAGAGATGGATTTAATCATTTTTGTCCACTGTTTGGTAAAGTGAAAAAAGGAAGGGAAAATGTTAGTGGTCTTTGATCTCACAGCCCATCACTTGCTGAATATCAGGCTTCAAAAGTGGTTACACATGGAAGAATGCAGGGGGGGTTTTCGTGGAAAAATGCTTTGACAGGAGGACTGCCTTATTCATGAGGAGAAGTTATCAGGGGAATTTGAAGGACATGGTAACAAATAATAGGCTGAGTAAGCCATTATGTAAGGCTTTGCCTGGGAAAGTAAACTGTTACTTTGTCTTCTGGGGAACTTCAAAGGAGAAAGAACTTCTGCAATGTTTGGTTTAATGACTTAGGAAAAAAGTTTCCAAAGTATTTAGAATCAAATAAAGAGAGTTAGAGCCTGAATCCAAGAGATAACACACAGTGCACGGAAATAAAATGTCTATCATTGAATTGGCAGTAGAGGTAGGAACAGTTTGATTTTACAGTGAGTCCTTCAATGTTAACATCATGAATATGGCTTAATGGAGCTTTGTGTATTTGTATTTTATACCTTTAAAAGGTATAGTTACACACTTTGGAAAATAGGTTTATTAATTTTGATAGAAGAGGAGATCAACAGCACTCTCACTTCTGTCCGTTAAACATGAGGCTATAGCCAGTAGCCTGTTAGCTTAGCTTAGCATATAGACTGGAAACAGGGGAAACAGCATGACATGATGTTTGCACAGATAAAGCAAATTACATACAGTCTAGCATGTTCATTAGTGAGCTTTAAAAGTGCTGGTACGTTAAATTAAATAAAAAATTCAAAACATTTGGACAAAGCTCTTTTTAGCTGTATTTTATGTTACACTAAGCTTAGCGGCTGCTGCCTCTCGCTTCACATTTACTGTACAGACATGAAAGTGGTGACAATCTTCTCATCTATCTCTCGACAAGAAAACTAATAAGTGCACTTCCCAAAATGTCAAACTATTCCTTTAATACATACTGTAAAAATATTGTTACAGATGTAGCCGTACTGAAGTCTTGCATGATTGACAGTTGGGTATTTTCATCCCCTTAACACTTACTGAATAAACTTGGAGTGTTTTTGTAACAATTAAAAGAGGAATCTGTGAAGTTCATTTCTTTTGAAATACTTAACCAGATTTTTGCCTCTTTGTCACATAATTGCAGTGGCTGCATGTAAAGCCAAGGCGCACTATTTCATTTTTGGACAGAAAAGATTAAATCTGCCAGAAACCACCAATAATTTATCTGTGATTTAAGCATGAACAAGATTCATCCGTTTCCTCTTCTGTACAGTCCAACTGGGCTAAAGGAGATCATAATTTATTCAGGAGGTCATCCTTGAACCTTTCCACCACTTTCTGGAGTTTGTGAAGAGAGTTGAATATTTGCCACTGTGCTATAGGAAGCCTTCCTGAGCTTGAGTAAAATAATTACATAAATGAACTCCTGATAATACTCTGTAAACGCTTAACTATTGCATGGTGATGCCAATCTCGTTTTTTCTCTGAATTAAGTTTTTTATGTGTAAATTGTGTATTGTATGAAATATACTATTATTGTACGAACAAGAAACTGTAAATAAATGATTGTGTAAACTTTTTGATTCATAACATATGTTTTTCGTACTGAAAAAGGAAAGAAAGGGTTAACAATTTCACATTTCTGAAGATAAGAGAAATTGGTCTAGTTTCAGTATTGCAAACATATAATCATTTAATTTGTGAATTAAACCATACAGATAAAATGTTCATCTTTGCAAAAGTCACAACAATAAATATAGTTTGGAACATACAAAACAGCAGCAGATCCAACATCTAGGCCAGACACATAATTCCCTTAACACGAAACAAAATGCAATAGAATTAGCAGAGCATAATAAATAACTTTAGGGAAACATATGGCAACAGTTGCTTTTCTCAGCAAGATTCATGACCTGTGCAGAATCCTGAATAATGTTTATTTGGACTTTTCTACCAACAAAAAATAGCTGCATCTCCATTGTGTATGTCCATTACCCTCCAGGTGATGAGTTATAATGCACAAAGAAAAACCTCTTCTGCACAAAAACAGAGGCCAGTGGAATTATTATTGTAATAAAGTTGCACAGCAAGGATCACAGCAGGGAGGAAAATGAGAGTGTTGAAGCACACAGCTACCTTCATGATTCCTCAGCCAGGAAATGGAGCTGACAGAAAAATAAAGTGAGTGACTGCCTCACCACTAAGGTATAAATCAGTACACACACGCACACGCACACACGCACAAAGCGGGAAAAAACTATTTATTTTTTGAGTCAATGGTGCATTTCAGGTCATGAACCTTCCTATGGCGCCCGAGCCATTTCTTTTGAGTCCCATTGCGTCAGTAACAGACAAACCTGTCTGAGCACAGGCCAGGAACGGAGAGAATTGCTGATGGAGACCGATGCAGACTGCCACCAACCGTACATGCAATGTCCTTCATGTGTGTTCTACTTGCTGGAACTCTATTTAGGTAAAAAAAACTGTCCAGAAATACAAATCCTGAAAAGGGAGTTTCTGTTTTGTGACATCACTGGAATAAATGTCTAAATTTATCCACAGGCCACAACTCAGCTGGCGTGACTGCTCGTCCGTGAGTCTCAGAGTTTGAGGCCTAATGCTTGTTGAAGACACGGAGGAGGGTTATTGGTAGCAATGAGCGTGAGACCGTTTAGTTGGATATTAGCTGCTGAAAGAACCGTCATTACACTTCTACTATTACATGATTCTACAAATTCCTCCACTGTAATAAGTGGAAGTTCATAAAATAGCTGTATTACTTGAAATACAGTGGCAGTCAGTTAGGACCTCAGAATTACATACCACAACTGATACTTACAATCTATATGTTTTCTCATAAAAACCAAGATGGTAGTGCTAGTTTTTTTCACTTCTCTGTACTATTCATTCATTTTATTCACCACAAATCACTAGATTGTCACTGCATTTAGCATATATGACTCCTATTGCCTCTAACATTAAAACAAAGACTACATTTCTGGCCACATGTGAATCCCCCCCATTGCAATTATTGTTAGATTTTCTTGTGAATTATCATTTTGTATTTAAATTAGAGATAACATCACAGATTGGGAGCGTTTTTTGGTATGCCACAACATAAATGAATTGTTTCCTAGTAAATACAAGTGCAACAACACTGGCAACAGACAAGTAGATCATTTGAGATGAAAAGATGTCAAAGAGTTTCAGCTCATATGTAAATAAAAAAAAGCTTCAAAACACATTTCACTTGGTATTATTTTCATCAGAAATAACAATTACTATTATTATCTTCAAGAATCCTTAAAAATCTAGAAAATGGTCAATAGGCAAATCTTTTTTTTATGTCGCCAATAATTAAATCTGCTGGTTAGTTCTATAAAATCTGCTGAGAATCGTAAACTTTTCAGTTTTTCTGTTGTGTATTTGCTACGGTTTGGTGTGTCATGAAGGTCAGCAGTGAGCTTACAGCGCTCCTTGTTCCTGTGATGAGTCTCTACCTGGAACGGCAGCAAGAAAATCTCAATTTCATGATGTCATGTCCTCTTCAGACAATCCTCTTGATATTGTCCCGAGTTCACAGAAATCAAAGCAGAAACGCTCTGTGAACATGATAGATAAGGCTTAGGAATGTTTCGGATGGCTTGGGTTTGTGGAACAAGTCTTAAAAATAGACAGCTGCCTCATGAAGGCTCAGGCAGTCGCACTGAGGTCGTTCAGCTCTTCTGATCGGCAGGAAAAGGCTCTAAAGAGAGACGACTGGCGTGTTTCACGTACACGTTGCCGTCCTCTAGCTTGACTTCATACACTTGTTGCTGTAAAAATCAAAACAAAGAATACAAAAGACATAAGAGCTGGAATAAACACACCGTCGTGATGCACTGTGGAACTCTCACAGCAGCTAATGTGCCGAGTAAGCTTACAGTGCATTTAACGTCACTTTTCACCAGGTAAACATGTAGCAAAACCTCCTGTAAAAAGCCAGAATATTAGTTTTTTTATATTTCTTTAACAGCTGGACATCACAGTAATGCACCATAGAAGAAACAACCGTTCATAAAAAAAAATGAACAAGATGTTTGGACTGTTCGTTGCACGCAAAGGAAAGGGGAACATAACCTCGACTGACTCATGAGCTTTGATTTGGCAATGTCAAATCAGAGGAAGTTTCTAAATCTAATAAAAGCCGATGATTTGTCTACAAATAACTGCAAACATTCACATCGACTTCCAGGATCAGTCGGCAGATGAAGCCTGTGCCCTCCTGTCTATACAAGGAAGTTTTCAAATGATGCATTTTAGAGGATGATACATATTTAAGTCATTCATGATGATATATTGGGCATCATTCGGGGTCTTATTAATGCTTTTCACTACTATATATTACATTTGTATTATTACTTTCTTTCCTGAGCACAAGAAGAAATAATACAGCAAGGACATATTTCATATCTGACCTGTAAGGAGGTCCCTGACTTCCCAGTTCTGAGGTCAAAGTCATAATCATGCCAGGGACAGAAGACCTGCAGGACACCATTAGCCTCCTCGATGTCCCCCTCACACAGAGGACCGCCTGGGAGACAGGAATTTGTTAATCACATTTTCTTCCTCTCAAAACAAATGACTTTTTGCTATCTTCCTTCTGGGAAAATGGGATCGCGAGGCTTGCATAACATGGTGTGGACCCGATAAAGCTGCGTGACAGTAGGGGGCTGTCATGTTGGATCTTCCACTAGCTATCAGCTGAGGGATAAACACAGCACATCCTTCATTTTGTGCGAGAGGTACAGTTCAAGTCTACATTACACCCTCCATATTACGGCGAATACACTTATTATATTACATTTAATAAAAACATTTGTTATTTATTATTGGATTTATTGTGCGCTATTCGACCTTTAGAGGTAGATACATGGTTAATATAAGCGACGGATGTGTGGAGGATTTACCGGAATGTGAACAGCGAGCATCCATGGCAAAAAACTCCCCCTTCACGTAGAAGAGGCAGACATCCGAGTCGCAGCCGAGGGAGGAGTGCATTAGTCGGCAGCGCTTCTTGGAGAGCCCCTCGGCCGGGCCTATGAGTCTCCATGAAGCGCCTTCCGTGTTTCCCTCTTCATCTCCGGAGCCAGAAGCCATGAAAGAACGGCGAATGTCAGCGGTTTTCTAAATTGCGCTAGCACAGAGATGCCTTTTAAATGCAATTTGACAGTTCGCTCGGTGAAAGTAATCCATATTCACCACCAGGCCGAGAGGTACGACGGGGCAGCCACGCGGACTTCGCTGCATCCACCCGGGCTGCAGAGTGCCAGCGAGCCGTGACACAGAAGCACGCTGGCGCTGCTGCATGGCTGCTCTTCATTTTAAGCGACAAGCGAATTAGTGAATGAATGAGCAGCACACGTATTCCTTACAAACCTACATATGTATTATACTGTTGTTGGGTCTATCAGCTTCACACACATAGACCTACAGCTGCTCTAAAAAATAATAATACCAAAGCTGAAGCACTTCTTAAAATGGGCCTTTTATGAACCTTAAAAAAGGGCTTAATATACATATAGATAGATAGATAGATAGATAGAACTTTATTTATTTAGGGAAATTGTTGTGCAACAGTTGCAATACCCAGTAGGAGACAGTATAACAATTCTAACGTGTACAGATAGTGCAAATGTTTTATAGAATATATCGAAAAAAAGATGTACACATAAGATGAGCTGAGATGGGGTAAGGTGCAATATACAAAAACGTGAGGTAAGGTGCAGTATTTAGCAAAATAATATAAAAATAGAAATTGCAAAAATTACCAAACCAAACTGAGTAAAAATCCAAACTGAGCATGAAGAGGGAAGTAAGCTACATAGGAACCCGAATATAAGATGGGAATATGAAGATGCAGATGAAGAGAGGAGAAAGAGAGAGAGAGAGAGAGAGAGAGAGGAGAGAGAGAGGAGAGAGAGAGAGAGAGAGAGGAGAAAGAGAGAGAGAGAGAGAGAGAGAGAGAGGAGAGAGAGAGAGGAGAGAGAGAGGAGAGAGAGAGAGAGAGAGAGAGAGGAGGTGGATGTGTTGTAAAGCCTTATAGCCACAGGGAGGACGTCCTGTGGCGTTCTGTAGTGCATCTTGGTGCTATAAGTCTAATGTAGGGACTGCTGTCCATAATAAATAGTTTAAGTTAGAATGGATTCAGACAGACATTTCCTGTTCTTTCATCAGGGTCAGTCTCTGACACTGTTATATGTTCAAAGAATGCAACTCTGCAAATATACCACTTCTCTAGGCCTTCTTGGTGGCCCTATTAAGAGTTGAGTTTTTTGAGAACTTAATACACAGAGTATTGGACTTGTTCCCCAAGTGTGTGGTAAATGTGGAACACATTATTTTTATGTTCTGTGCAAAAGGTTTCAAAAGCATTTTTTAATTATCAGTTATGAAGCCTGGTATTGTTCTTGCAGACTCCATACTGTACGGTGCTCCTGACAAGTATTTGGCGGATTTCTTCAGGTTGAGTTTTCCACAGTGCAGGTTCTTAACATCATAACAAATTGTTCGTGAGATCAGCAAGTGTTTCAGTTCCTGAGGCAGCAGCACTTTTAAAAAAACATTTTTTTTTTATAAAGTTGATAAAACAGACCCTCAGAAAGATAAGTCTTGAAACAGGATCTTCAACTTCTGTCTGTCAGTTTAACCTAAATGAGACCTTTTAGATTTGTGAGTCGGCCATCTGTCTATGATCAAACAAGATTAATGACTCATAATTATCACCAGTGTAGACAACTAACCTTTCCAGTAGCATTGAAATTGAGATTTTTGCCACCTACAAATTTGTCCAACTGGCTAAAAACAAAAATACATAAACGATGATCTGTATTACTTCAACTTTTATTCACTTTGTCTCCAATCGCTTTATTGTGCCAGTAATAACGCTGCTGGCAGTTTAGCCTAGAAGTAATGTAAGTTACTGTCTAGACTGGAGTGATGCTTAACAGAGGCTACTTGTTCGGATTCTTAACTTTGAGAAATGGACTCATGTAAAGCTGCAGCATGACTCCAGAGGAGAGCCGTGAAAACGTGTCACGTGCGGGGATTAAGAATGAGTACTGCATCTTGTCAGGAGTTGGATCTCAGCGAGAGTTAATGTGAAGACAATCCCTGAAGAATAAGGGGAGCCAGTGTAAAGAAACCTGAGCTAAGTGACAACATTCTCAAATACAGTGTGTTGGGTTCAAGGCTAACAGCCTAAGCAGATTGAAAGTAAGGTTTACTTCATTATACCTCACTCTACATACGACTCCACCTTTGACCTTTTAAACCTTGGAGTGAAATATAAATATTATGGACTAGCATGTCATAGTATTGTAGTCATCTTTGTGTGTTTCTTTTCAGAGATTGCTCTTGCTTTGACACTGGTTCTGACCTTGACCATTACTCAACATCATTTTGTACAACTGAGATAGTTTGGTTATTTTGTTTGTAAGTTATTACTACAATATGCAGTATGCTTTCACTGTGTGATACTGTATCTCAAACCAGTGCCTTAAGGAAATAAACTTGAAAAGAATCACAGCAATGCATGGTTTTCTTCTATCTTTACATGTGCTTACCTAATATTAATGTTCAAACCAGTTGAGGTCCAAATTAGTTTTATTAAAATCCAATAATTCACGATTGTCAGTTAACTTCAGCAAACAGTTAAACAGCATGTGGAAATATACAGAATAAAGCCCAAATAAGCAAAAGTAAAACTCACAGCTGGGAATATTTTCGATGTGCTGATTAGCACAGGTAGGCCTTGAATCATGCAGCCTCCACTCAGCAGGGTTTGATTGGAAAATCACCAAAGGTGTTTATTTTCAACAACGCAGCCAAGTATTACTAATCAGAGGGTGGGGTCCTGAGGTTTTTTTTAATGGGCCCTCGAGTATTTCAGCCAAAAAAGCTGTACAGTGAAGTGGGCAGACTGCAGGTTTGAGGTGCCACTGACAAACTGACAGACATTACCAACAGCTCCGCTTTGGCACGCTGAAAGGTGAGAAAACTGCAAGGCACACGCTGTGAATCAAATGAAATAAGCCCCAAAATAATTACAGTTTTTAGAGAGAAAAAAAAATTACAGACAGGTAATTACAGACATCAAAGTGATGTATTGTGGAAAATGTGAATCAGTAGGCTGGATGGGATTAGTAAACAAAAGGTGCAGACAGTGAGAGATGGGCCAAGATGAGGTCAGCACTGTCCATAAATTTCTTTGACTTCTCGTTTCAGTGCTCCGACCACTGGACAGTGTAACTATTTGTATAAGGCAAAATTTGGTGCGGAGAAAGTCTGGCTCAGATGAGATATTAGGCTGAGTGAAGCCCAAACTCATCCATCATTAGCTTCATCTTGTCCGCAACCCAACAATCACCCTCAAATGTCTCTTAAATCATCCGCCAAGGATAGATGGAAGAAAAACTCTCCAGCCAACATGGTTTTTATTAGCTAAAGTCAATGCTTCAGGCAAGCTCAAAACACCACTACCTGCTTGCTTTGCTCCTCGTTCCAATAGATCTTGTCATTCAAGTCCGTCTCGTTTCATATGGCGATATGAGGACGGAGTGTTTTTTGTTTTTTTTAAGCTCCCACCAGGAGTTCATTTAAGGTTAACACTATTGTTGGTGCTTGGTACTCGATGACCTCGACAACTCGTGGACGTGAATAGCCATAATGTCCTTATGTCCCTTCAAATGTAAATCCAGACTCAACTTTGATGTTTTGTAGACAGGAAACTGAACCCACAACTGACTCCTGGGCCCAGTCCCAATGTCTGCCCTCACAGACCTGCATTGCCAAAAAGCCCCAAGGCTCCGCGCGGTCCCACTGTGAAAACGATGAGGGCCCTTTAATAAACGTTTGAGCTCTTTGTGCAAACTTTATATAAGCCTACAAGGCTGCTGACTTTGCTGAAGGGAGTTACCCAGAATTCACAGCGTTCTACTGTTAAAAATAGGGATAACAGGAGGGGGGGCCAAAATCATCAAGGACAAGTTAACATATAGCAGCAAGAACTGTGTCTTGTCAGTCTCAATCCTGCTGATTTGTATTCATCTGCTCTGATCAAACAACAGAACTAATAACACATAGTCTATTTTTAGACCCGGAAAGTGAGCAGCAAACTTTAAATATGCTCCATAAGAATTGTGAGCCTCGTGCCACAGATATCCCTCTGCGGCAGGTAACACGTGATTTCATCAAGTGGTGGCCCATTCCTCGCGAAGCATTTTGAGCCCTTGCACCCTCTTGCACTTATACTGATCACACAGGTGACTGTAACGCAATAGTTCAACGTTTTGGGAAAACACGCTTATCTGATTTCTTGCAGAGTTAGATGAGAAAATCGGCACCAGATGCACCAAAATCGGAAATGCTACAGCCAGCAGAGACACATAGACCTGAAACATGGAGAAACAGCCTGGCGCTGTTTTAAGGTAATACTTCTGGATTATTTCTTGGCTAGCGGTTGCCTGGCAACATCATGGTCACAACAAGGCTCCAGTAAATCACTGCGCCTGGCCAAGAAATAGTCTGGCACGTAATCCCCTCAACACTGCAACGTGTCATTCATACACGTTTTTTGTGTTAACATTTTGATTAAACAAACGAGATATACAGTAAGAAAGTAAGTGTATGCCTCCAACTATTCCTTTAACAAGTTTGAAAAGTTTCACGGGAGGTTGCCTTTGCACCAAGAACACAGTAGACAGAACGATGGCAAAGAGATATGGAAAAATCTCATTTTCAGACCCCAAATCTGTCAGCGCTGTTGGTGTTTTCAAACTTCAGATGGCATGACATCCCTTATTAATGTGCTTCATTTACCACCAACTCTGTGAAGACGCTAATCATTTCACTGTAACTGTGTGTGGTTATCGTTGTGAATTGGATTGTTTTTGCAATGTTGCTCGTTTGCATAGAAAGGGGCCAATTTTGCTTCAAATGTATGCATAATGCCAAATTTAAATGCGTGCAAAGCACAGGAGCACCAAGACCACTGTTTTCTTGGCAGCGCAGTGCTGCATTTCACTTTGAAAACGATACGGTTTATTTCTGTCCTATTTGTGCAGGTTTAGTGGCCACAAAAGCCGCGCAATCCTTTGTGGATTGGCCCCTCAGTGCTCAGGGCTTAGGTTGACATTTGCACTGGGCCCCCAAAATTATTATTAGATCCTAAGAGAGAGAACACTGATTAGGGTCAACCCCAGTTCATACCAACACTTAAGTCAAGGGATGGACAATGAAATAAAAACATCACATAATTAGAAAACAGCTTAAACTCTCTTTTGAGGGAAGCCACACAAATCCTGAAATAAGTGCGGTGGGATCATTTGTCAAGTAGGAAATCCTCCAGTTCTGTGAGGAATGGGACGGAGGCAACTCCACACTCTCTGCTCCGAACTCATAAAGGTTCAATGATGTTTAAATCTGGTTTCTGGGGAGGCCATGGAAGGATCCTGTTCTTAAGAGTGTTCATGAGACCCCTCTTTGATTTGTTTAGCAGTGTTTATGGGCGCATCAGGATCCTGAAAAACAGGATTGTGATTCAGGAACAGTGTTTGCTCCACCTGGACTTATAAAGCAGTCTCATTCTTTGGCTGTTATGTGACCGTGCAGAGCAATAATCAGATCTAATGACACGAGATGGCTGCTCACACCATTACAGAGCCACAGCATTAAATTGTTGGCAGCAGTCAGCGCTGTCTGAAGGCTTTGGATTTTTCCAAACATAAAGCAGCCTGAGCGAAGAAAAAAAGGGTGAATGGTGAGATGACTCATCAGACCAAATTTTGGTCTCAATTACGGGAACTTGAAGAAAACAGGATGAGCAGACTTCTTGCAGCTAATCAACAATATGTGACATCTGTGTAGCCTGACTTATTATTGGGATTTACCTAATTCAAGGTCGGTCATTCTTTATGTGTTGTGGTTATTTTTCCTACCTCTATCATTTAAGAATACATCTGTGTGGATCACTATTCAAACAGAAACGAAGAACATCGACTTTGAAATGTGGATTAATGGCCTTGTTTGCTTCTCTTGAAATTGGACTTTGTGACATTGGTGTGATCGATGGTGCTGAAATGTAACACAGACACTTCTTACTTTCTACTCTGTCCACATTTTCAGTCTACTTTCTCAACGTGTCGACACACGTCTCTCTACAAACTTACTTCGACGTCCTCGATGTTCTTTAACAATGTTAATCTTCATGTTTAAATGTCAGTGCTGACATTTGGATACGGCGTGCTGTTTTCCTTGAAATGTAATCTGACGGGATCCATGTGAAGCGATGTTATACAGCAGCATTTCCTCACGCGTAATATGAACTAACATTCTGACAACGTGGGGGAACGAGAGCAAGACTCACACCAATTGTCCAAATGGCACCGCTCAGTGCACCTCGTTTGACCTGCAGGCATCTTAAACCTCAGAATGTTTTTCTCCAATTTGTTGAGGAAAGGCATCATTTAATTGCGCCCAAGAGACAGCAAGGGCATGACTTCGAGCCGCTGAGTCACTCTCTGTTAAGTCTGCCCCCACCTCTTCACCTCCACTGCATACATGTCTGCAGGAGAGATCAGACTGTGCTACATTCCTTCCTTCATGTCCTCAGTCCTGATTGTATCCAGACACAATACATCTTGTTCTTCAAGGTTCCCACCTTAGCAGAGTGACTGTTAGGGGAGCTAGCGTCTGAATAGTGAGGAGGAAGGAGTTCAGCATCTGAAATGGCAGACGTGCAGTTGTCATTACGTGCCTCTATTATTACGGTTTTATGGTGCGCCATACGGTTTCATGTTTCCGATTGTGTTGACATATTGTGTTGATTGGAGGAAATAGGATCAGGTATAAGCTGATGGTGATGCATTGTGTAGTTTTCTGGGCATAATACCCTACTATAGCCTATACCCATATTGTGTTGCGGTTGTAAGGCCTCTGCATACATTGTTGAGCTAAATAATGAAACTGTATAATGCAAGAGGCAAAACACCCATATGTTTATACAATGTAAGCATTATTATCTAGGCAACATCCGGCAAGCATGCAAGAGACATTTTCTTTCTGCTTTCCTTACTTCATAAAACGTATTACTTTATGTACTTTATCTATAGCCATTTGCTGATTAGCAATAAACAAAAAGCAACGCTGAGGCTGATAGGAATGTCATTTGTAGGTTATTCGTCATAATCAAAAGAGTGTTTATTTAGAGTTTATCCTATTAGACATCTGTGTGAAATTGTCATTATTAGCAAATTAATTATAGAGTCAAAAATGTGTTGTGCGAGCACATGCGTTGTTATATCGTAGCTTTGACTTTTGACAAAATCTATTCAGTTCATCCTTGAGTCCAAGTGGACATTTCTGCCAATTTTGAAGAAATTCCCTCAAGGCGCTCTTGAGATATCAAGTTCACGATAATGGAAATGGGGACAACATAAAAACATAACGCCCTTGGCTGAAGCCATCGCGGAGTCATATAAAGGAACACAAACACACTAGCAGTTTCTTCACTACACAGGGCGCAGTGTTCTTCTCAGAGGCCTATAAATCACTCGACCCCTCCTCAGTCTGCAGACTTCTCCAGAACTTCTGAAATACATCAAGCTCCTTGTGGCTCTACCAGGCCAGCAACCCATCATTTGTTAAGCCTTGAGAACTACTTTAAAAAATCTACCAAATGCCGATTTAGCCTGATGAAATAACAAAAATGACCACAACATGCTTGTCTTTGTCTACACACAACTCTTCTGCAATCTTACCAGATATAACTTAAGTTGTTAAGTAAGTGACATGAAATACATGATGCATGAATTCAGGTGTGTTAAAACATATTGGTAGCTAGGGCCTCATGACAGAGAGAAAAACGATTGTTGGAACATTGCATTTGAAAGTGGCCCATGGAGACATGTTAAGCCTGTTCCCGTCTGTTGACAGACAGATTCTCTCCCCAGCTCGAACTCAGTCTTTCTTCTCATGGATGCTTCAAGCCTCACTGATCTGCATATGTCCCATAACAGCCCTCTTAAAGGGACATACTGTACTCCCTGGCCCTCAAAAAATCAAATAGAATGCATTTTATGAAAGCATATTACAGTCTTGCACAAGACAGATCAGAGACTGGATAATGGAGACCAATGGCTTTCTTACAAAGGAAACAGCAATTGAATTCACGTGTGTGTGTCCCTTGTTTTATTTAAGACGGATTATAAAACGGTCCATTTTGTAAGACATAGAGGCTGTAAGCTTGTGAGACATATACCTCTCCATAGTTACTTTGCTCAAGAGATCAACAGAAGCATTAAGAATAAATTCAGCCTAAATTACATTCAAGCATCAACAGATTTAACATGTTCTGCAGTTTCCATCAGTGAGGACGGTGTGATGGCCAGAGGAGATGTAAAAGCTCACTAAAACAACACCAGCCTAGACATGTCTATCAATCTTGTGTTTAAGCTGGTCACACTGGATGTAAGGATTTAACAAAAGAAAGCACAGCTCTATAAAAGGCCATTCGATAGACCATGAAAAGGAAAGATGCGTTGGCCAACAGCTTCTAACCACATCACAGCGCTCGGTCAAACCAGCCTCCTCCAGCCAGGGGATGAGAGCATGCAGGACTTATGGAGGAGAGATCGATTTGTTAGGGGGGACCCATCCATCTGGCAAAGTGAACATACAGAAACAAAGGACTCATGGAGTGAAACTCAGTATGTTAGCTGTTTTTGTACCATTTTCAGGGAGGCTCACGCAATGTTTGCACAACTTGTGATACATTTGAAAACAATGTTTTCATGTAACAGTGTTTCCATTCGTACCAGGGCTTGAGATAGTTTCCTCGAAGACAAAACAATACAGAAATTGTGAAATCGACCCCGTATCAACCCATCCGCCTTTCAGCTGGAAAATAGCAAAAATGGATTGACTGTCATGCGAGGGGAGTCATTTCCAAGTTTCAGGGCCGGAAAAGTCCACTCTGCATTTTTCGGGTAAAAATCATTTAGCTGTTAACAGAACGGATCATTAATGAAACATTCAGCAAAAGACTTTGCTCTTTGTAGTTAAGTAGAATGAAAACCTTATTTAAAGGTTCATTTCTGACATGTGAAATGGCAGTAAGAACTTTTGTCAAACATTTTATACAAAACACGATATATTTATAAATATTTATCCAAAAGTATCAGGTCTCTATCAAGGCAATTATTGGTGATTCTTGCGTTAGTGCATTATAATGCAGCCATTTATGTGGCTTTTTTAGTACACTAACATTATTTTGGAAAGTAAAAGAATCAGTTGTAAGTCATTATTTGCTAGATGATATAAATTCATATTAAACCAAAAACGTATGCGTGCATATCCATCTGACACCAAAAAACACTATCAATGTAAATGACAGTGTACTGTGTGATCTTGAGTGTGGAGTGTTTGCAAAAATGTAATAGTTTTAGGCGCATGGAAGTCCAATACAGCGTGATTAAATATGTTTTCATGCATTACATTAGTGTGGACACCCAGAAAGAAATAGCAATATTCTGTTATGGTATTGTTATAGTGCTGTTATAGTTCTCTACAATAACAGCAGCTCTATGTTAAACCAGCACTCAAACGTCACTTCACTGTGTGGTTTTCCTATCACAAAATGCATCTACAGCTTAAACTGATATCTTTCTGCAAGGTACGTTCTCTTTGACAAAATGCAGCAATCACTAATCCACATCCTGAAGTGCCTATCAGCCACATCTTGTTGTGGGGAAGTTGAGATGCGAACTGTGTGTATCTGCAAACACAAACGTGCACAAACATAATCTCAAGTAGCCCTAATATCACTCACTGAGGAAGTTGCACCAGATAACTCGCTGTTGTCGACAAGACCGATATTAAAAATATTGTATTTTTGTTTCTATGTCTGCACATACATATGTGTATACATGTAACTGTATTTCTTGTAAATATAACTTAGTTTTCCTCTTTTGTTTTCCCTTTAGTGCTAGTTTTATATAGTTTGTTCTATTTTATTTACTATTTTATTAGTTCTATTCTATTCTATTTGAATATACAAAAGTTCTGTGTGTGTAGCGTGGAGGAGTTACAACTGCATTTTATTGTGCAATCCTGTATTGTATACAATACACATAAGAATAATAATAAAATCTTGAATCCTTCAGCCTCTTATTGTTGCAATTGTCAACTACTACAAACCAACTGACACACAGTAAATGTGTTTTTTCTTTGGGCACCTAGAAATAAGTCAATATAATTCTTTTTATTCCATTTTCACCTGGGCAGTGGTGAAAAAAACACATCTCACAGTAAACAAATCGGATTCGGATCCCTAATGCACCACCGTTTAAATAAACCGTGAATGCAACTGAATGTTCAGAAAGTGACATCGGAGGAAAATGTCACTTCTGAGTGGTTTTGTTCAAACGTCCCCTCTTTCATTGCATTGAAAGAGCTGGTGAAACAGTGAGGAGCCGCAGTTTTGCTTTGTCATCCCTTCACAAACATCCTGGGCAAAATCTACCCCAACCTCGTCTTCTACATGTTCCTACATTTCACTTCAGATCTGACAAATATAATAAGTTGCACTTGCTAAAACTGGGTCAGAGCAGGAGCTACCTGCTTGGAATAACCTGCATTGCTCAGGGAATCCTCCATGTCTCCCCAACTTCTCCTTGAGTGTGAGCTAGGAGCATTAGAGTCACAGTGGAACAATGCTGAGTGTCTTTCCAGTCAAACATCTGGAGCCAAAGGTCCAGCAGTTGTCCAATTTAATACTTCCAGGAGAAACTGAAAGGAATGGGATCTGGTGATTACTATTATACTATTTCTATCCATTGAACATATACAGTATAATTAAAAATAAGCCCTCAAAGAATTAGAGACAATGAGGGACTTCACATCTCAGGCAGAGGAAGTGGTTTATTATAAGAATCTATGCTTCTCATAAACAACACGTGACGCAAGATCTTGCAATCTAAGTTATCGTATCAGGTTTCTAAGAACTAGTTTTGATGTTGCAATGGTGTCATAATTGGCCTGATCCGACACTTAACATGACCTTTTTATGTGGCCTCATACACACTCATTCTTTTTCAATGTAACTTGTCTGAAGGGATTAGGAAGGGACAAGCGCTGAAGAATGGAAAAGAAAAACAAATGGGCAAAAAACACTCAAATGACTTCAACAAATCGGGATAATATGAAATTTCCACTTCCTCCACGTTAAAAATGAATTTGTGTATGAGTTTGCTGAAGCCGTATTTATGGCGCAGAGTTGTTTGAAATAGCAGTTATGAATATTTCTTTTAAGAGGTGAATTCAAGCCGTCTCTTTTGCTCCAAATACCATCCCTCAATCCTGACTGCTTACTGTTCTTTTCCACAGGCTATACTACTCACGCAGCTAAAACACTTCTGCAGAAGTGGTAGGAAGTTCACTTCTTCAGTCAATATTTTCACTTTGTTATTTTTTCCATAATGTGCAAGAACTGCGCATACTTGAATACTTACATTTCACCACATAGACACTTTGTCATTACATGTATAATTTCTTCATTCTTACTAACTCTAACTTACTTATTAACGTGCATACTATATAAGCGGGGGATCTAAGTTGCATGTCTTCCCCTTTCTCTCTCCCCTTGTTTCCTGTCTGCCTCTACACTATCAACTATCCAATAAAGGTAAGGTGACGAACACTAGGGATCACAATTCATTGTGGAGGGAACATCAGCTAAGCACAATATCAGTAGAGAGTGAGTTTTACAAGATGATGTGCAGACAGCCCATGGTGAATGCTTTTATCTTCACTCAACAATCTTGATATCAGCTTCTGTCATTGTAATCTATCTATTTTTTAGAGCGCTATATTAATAATATCCAGGCTAAGAGCCAAAGAGAGGCTGGTCTACAGTCAGGCAATCATCAGTGTTTGTCTGAATACATATTGTGAGGGAACGCAAACAGCCTCCTCAGTTTGGTAATGATGGGAAACGAGATACCGACTGGAACAGTCATCCCCATCACGTCAGGTATCCCATCCCATCATCTGTATCTCCATCAGCTCCAGGTTCTACTTCGTCTGTTCATGCTCCCTTCTGTTGATTTCTTTCCTTATTTCTCTTCAGTTACGCTAAATGGCCCTGATTTACCGAGCCAAATGGAGTCAGAGCTAGGTCAGTAAACGGCAAGTGTGACAGTGAAAAATAGCAGCTATTAAGAGTGCGACTGAACTGTTGATTTCATGCTACTCAACTGCTAAATCCTAAAGAAAAAAAGGGGCACACAACAAAGCCTGACAAAAAACATTCAGGCATGTGGCGAGAAAAAAAATATATCGCAGCCCAGCAATTAAATGACTCTGGCAGTGGTAAGATCATGATGGTGAGTGTTATTGTTGTAACTTCAACCACTGGCAGTCAGAACGGAAGAAAACATAGAGCACATTTGTGGGTGCATGGGTGGTCTTTGCGGGGAAAATGAGCCATGTCGCATTCTCACTAGAAAAACAGTACATTAAAAGACACGCCAAACATGTAGCCGCACTGACTAATAGCGTAGGAGCACACACTGAGCCCCCTCCTGTCTGGTCACCGCTGCCAGGAATCATGAGATAAGAAGTGCTCATCTGTTTTCTCCATTGAAAAATCTCCTTTAATGACAAACACAGACTGTCTGACTCTTCTTCCACCCCAAGGCAGGTCACTTTTAAGATACACACTCTATTGTTCTCAGTCTCATCCTCTTTAACCACCTCCTGCCTGTCCACTATGTATCCAAATACCTCTAAATACCTGTCTTTTCTCCCCACACTGACTGTCAAATACCCCGAATACCAGTGTCCTTTTCCATCTGCTGGGACCAATCTACTCAAGGTTTCCTGTGTAAAAGTGAAGAAGGGAATTTGGAAATGTGGTCTGAATAAAAAAAAGCATGCACACAGCACTGCAGACATTACCGCTAAGAGATAACTGTAGATTTTTCTCAGACATCGTAAATATCTTTTTTTTTTTATTTTCACTGTGCAAAACACAGATAAGATGCCTTCAGTGGAGGAATTCAAGAGTGTGGCCTGAGTCATATGCTAAAGATGACACGTCTAACATATGGTGGTAACTTTTCTAATCACACGTTTAACACACCCACTCAAATTTAGTGTTTTTTTCCACACACACACACACACACACACACACACACCAATCCGAAGCAGCCATGTAAAAACAGATGCAAAATTACGTCTTGTGAAATTCACTTAAGCCAGCCAACGTGGAGAAGGCAGGAAGAGTTATGGCTTAGAGGCTGAAGCTCAGAATCAAAGAGGCTACCTGTCACAACTTCTTCCTCTGGGACTTGTCCTTCTCTCATGACTTTTTCAATTCTACCTATCTCACTTCACTGCTAGTTAGATAGATGAAAAATAGATACCCCGAGTTGAACAGGCTCCATGGTGGATACCATGACACAAACTAGTTATAACTTCCACATCTGGCACTTCGATCATTTCCCTGAGCTTTACCGGGGCCAACGGGAATGTTTAAATATCAGTTTACCATTCCTATCTATTACATCCGACCCCTAGTTTGCCCTCTATGAAAAAGGCTGATGTATTAGTCTTCTGCTACTTACAGACCTATTTTGCACCACAGTGAAAACCTATATACATCACCCTTTCTAAAGGTCTGTTTTTGTTTCCACACTGTTTGACTGACACATTTTTCTTTCGGAGGCGCTCTCTGTGGTCGAAACACTGGATCTGTGTGCTCAGACAGACTGATGAGGAGACGCTGCACACTGCAAAGATATTCTGTATGTGTGTATGCATATCTGTGTGCAGGAGAGAGAGGGGCTGTTGTCACACTCAACTATATCTCTTGATTCCCGGAAGCTCTATATGCCTCAGTCAGGCTGTACATACTGAAAAAAAAAAAAAAAAGACCCTTTCTGAGTGTGTCTTTGCTGATGAGGAATTAGAACTACGGCAACTCTTTGGATTTATCCGAATGTTAAAAAGCTGCAAATGTTAGCATGTGCAGCTAACTAGCCTAAATAAAGATGGAGGAGGACACCAGAGACCAAAGCCATGCTGATTTAATAATCGCAACACCAAAGGATCTGAGATGCAGTGTGTGGGAGTATTTTGGGTTCTACACCATAGATGGCGAGTTTGCAACCCAAGTGTACCACCTCGTCTGACTCAGGTGAAGATTTATGACACCAAATGGGAAAACGTAAAGGCTATACTGAAGGGTAATACACGCTCGGTGACCACCGACGTATGGACAACGCTAGCCACACATGTTTGTGTGACAGTCAAAGCTCACTGAATATCAGACTCACGCATTAAGGTACACGAGTTGTGTTTGACTGAATTTCAACACATTATGCATTGAATTCAAACTTAATTTGAAAAAGTAACAGCCTTATTGTCATAGGAACAGTAACTATTGGGGAACAGGGCTTAGCGAGAGGTCTATTATTTTGTAAGGAAGGAAAACAAGATCTTCACTTCTTCAACTCTACATTTTAAGGGGCCTGATGAGAACATGCTCTTTATTTTAGTAATAACCAAGTGGGTTTATACTGTTTCCTCATTTTTGACAGGTCCTTTTCAAAGGCCCGATGAATAGCTCAACTGAAGACGCACAAGCTTTTAGCTACTGGTGTCACCTTTCTTGCAAAAAAAATTAGGCCTAACTGTTTAGTTAGGAAAGCTTCATCCTTCAACAAAATGAAAAGGGGGTAGAAGGAGCAAATTCCCATCCTCTCATTATACTGGTTTGAATTTGATACATCTAAATATGAATCCCATGTCTAAAGCGGATAGACACCATATGTTTTTTGGATTGAAATGGTTCAAGCAGAACAGAAAAACACCCAGAGCTGACATAATTTATGTAGTTCTAGGCTCAGTGAAATGATTTGCCTCTTTTCTCTCTCTTTTTTGCTGGCCATGTTACTTGAGTAGAAAATGGATTTTGGCGAAAAGTCACTGTGGTTTTCTTAGGTAATTACTTAATGTAATTAACTGTCTGCCTATTAGTTTCAGATGGAGTGACTAATACACTTATTGCCATTTTTTGGGGTCAAAAATAGATTTTGTGTAAAACTTGTGCACTGTGCAGTTACATGCCAGAGTGAAATGAAGCACTCTATCTATGTCTGTCAGGTAAAAGCTGCGCTACACACAAAAACACACTCACTGAGAGTATGTCGGCTCAATTAAGCCCCTGGCCAAAAAACAAAAGAATTCTACATCTTTATTCCAGTTTTTTGGATGTTTTCTTTATGCAATGTCTGTCAAAGTTAATCTGAACAGCACATATCTAACTTTAATAAAGTAGGAACAGTCAATACCTGACTTGGAAGAGAAAATATTTTATTGAAATTACAGGTGCACATAAGAATGCTTTCTATTCCTTCTCTGCTTGTAGACTGCCAGCTCTGTCTATTGCCGTAGGATTACTTTTACAGCTGTGACAATAGTAATAATGAAATGAACTGAAATTAATTTTGGATTCATTCATGACAAAAAGAATCCTTGGTTGCTGCTGTTGATTATCATTATTCTATAAATGGACAGAATTGTTTTAAAATGGTATTTTAATTGCTTGAGAGGCCACTATGTGGGGAGAACCCCACACTCACAATGTCAAGTGTCTCAAGTGTGGGAAAATAACAATATGCATGCCCAAAGCCTTTGGCATGAAAGCGGGTGGTACAAATTTGATGCCGAGTGGGACTGATTGCCTGTTGCTCTGCTGCAATTTGATTGGCTGTTTGCTTAGTACTGCGGTAAATAAATAATCCTATTTAATGTGGAGCGGTTCTCCAGGAAAGAAATGTCTAACTGCTAGGTTGTGAGAAAAGACTTTTTTTTTTTTTTGCGAGCATCTTTCTGAGGATTACCAAATATGAACGCAGCAGGACAACTTGTCTTGTAAAATTGGGCCCGCTCAGCAAAATTGCAAAATTGTGTAATTTTCTGTTTTTGCATTTCTCTAAAGTAAATGTTGCCCTACCATCTTGTGAGATTTAGCTAAAAATAAGTGTGTGCGTGTGTGCGTGCGTGCGTCTTACTTTTGTGTGGGAACAGTCTGATTTCTCCTGACAGTAAGGCTAAGGTACAATCTGGGAATCCAGATCCGCCCCGTCCTTTCTTGTGGACAGCGGCTGGGCCACAACACAATCAGTAAGCCCTTAATCCTGCAGTGAGAAAGAACATATAAGCAATGCATGCTTGTTGCAAATACTCACACACGTATACATACGACTAAACATTGCAATCACTGTTTCCTCACAGGTTGGTACAGTTAGTGTTGTTTGAACTGGGATGTCATATTGCTTCATTTTATAAAATAACTGAAATATTCAGAGTGAGACAACTGGTGGTCCATGAACATGAAGGAACCACCTAAAAAAAAACAAAAAAAACTTAAGAGCATAAAGTTGAGTGACTCTCTCACTACATTTGTACAAAAAATAAAAAATTTTAAGACCAGCACAGACATGAGTCGGCTAATATCGGGATAATTGTTGAACAGTGTCACATCAGCATGGCTCTCGGGCCATAAACCCCAGGTACCATATGTGATTTCGATAAACCCATTGTTTGATCCATCATCACTGTTCTAGGAATGTCTGTTTCTCTGTCCGTTGGCTTTTATTGTTGTCATCTTCCTTTTTTCTTAATAAACATGTAATTTGTACTGTGATTTATGGTTTTTCATGGCTGTTATTACATTTCCTCTTTCCTTGTTGCTGTGTCCAATGGCTAAACCAGCCAGCCCTCTCAGCCCCGTGGTCCCCATAAAAGTGACTGGCTAACCGCAAAGGTCCTGTTCTACCAAGCAAGTTCCTCTCTGCACCTCCGCCTGTAATTCCCATTACTGCCCAGGACTCCTGGAGCCCTGTTCACTCCTTTCTCTCTCACCCCCCCCCCCACCTCTTCTTCAACACATGAAAACTATTGTGCATCATTCAAAACAATTACAATAAAGTTTGTGACATAGACATATGAGGGACATACTTGAGTCTAGACGGAGGAGTGAGGTAACAGACATATCTGTACTCTGTGGTCAGTAAACTACATACTTTGGCTTGACTACACTGTGAAAAAAGAGGAATGGGTTATAGCCGTCACTATTTTAAGTGTTGCAAATCTGTTCATATCTTTCTTTACAGAGCTTCATTCACATTTGCTCCACAGTCATTGTTCTGAGCTAATATCCAGCTTTCCTTTTCATCTCTCATTGGTTAAAAAAATATGGCAGTCAGGTTCCTCACAAGTGTATTTTCCTTCATTTTTGCCAAACTGAAACAAATAGGTCTGCGGAGCCCACAAGCTATGAACACACATTATGAATTTGATTTATGTTACACGTACATTTTTTCTAATAAAGAAACTATTATGGTGGCTCCTCGCTTAAAAGAAAAACGACTGAAATATTCTTTTACTGGTTTGATGCTGGTTTATAAAATCTGCAGAATGATCTTCCCTCAAACAGAAACGTAAAGACTTCTTCATTACTCAGGTAGTTCAGGGTTCACGTTTCACTTTAAGTTCCACACAAACCTCACTTCCAAACAAATCCTATTTTTTTACACTGTTTCATGATGTGATAACATCACAATAATGTTACCTTTGGGCCTGTGTGGGAGACACAGAGGCTCCTCTGAGAAAACCACAGCTTTGATCATGAAATGCCAATAGAGCTCTTTAATTCTGTGAATGTGACCACAAAGGCATCAGTGGATATATTATGACCAATTATATCACTGTTCACTCCACTGGTCTGAAATTTGATCCAGCTTGCACCATTTGACTCGATTACAAATCAACCTGCGGTTACGGACATGGGGCGGCTTTTCATGTGATGCAAAATTATTGAAATTGGAATTATTTTTTTTAGATAGATTTTTGTGAAACAAAGAGACTTTGTTGAAAAGCATTACATACCTAGTAACATCTGTCCTGACTTTAAAAAAGAGTTGTACCCAGAGTTTTACACATTACATATTGTGTAATGCATAGCACACATCATATTTACTAATTATCTAAACATTAAGATTAGATTTGTAGTATTGAAATCGAACTTGTCATAAACTGGAAGTGATAGAGACGCCTTCCCCGTGAATTCGGTTCAAAGCCACATCGTTTGCATATACAACATACAGGAACACTTCCTTTTCCCCCAAATACAAATTAAAAACAAAAGAAAACACTGGAACCTCAGGGTCGTGGGTGTAA
>CALSBV010011200.1:15498534-15511415 GCA_943590825.1 Bovichtus diacanthus
ACACACACACACACACACACACACACACACACACACACACACACACAGACACACACACACACAGATTATTAGCTTCCAGTGCCAGATGTGCCACCCACACACAAACACACAAGGCCTCATCGTTTGTCCTCAACAATCACAGGAAGTTAGTGTGTGTTGCTTCTAATCTCCCCATGGAGGATGTGTTCCACCAAATAGGAATACTCACCACCGTATTCTGCATGTAAATAAATACAAAAAACAGCATCAAACGCCGTTTTTTTCTTCATTGCTTTTCATTTAAAGAAATGATTATCTGAAGAACTGTAGAGTTTCAAAGTGGGGGAAGCAAATGGCTTTTCCACCATTTCAAAATATTTGTTGAATGCAATCCTCAATGTTACCTAACAGAGAGACACTGGTCTCTGTAACCATCATATAGGTTTATGTTATGATTCCCAGTTGTCCTTATTTCTGAGAAATCAGGTCTTGTCCATCACCTTGTCATGGTGGACAGCAATAATTTAACCAGTGTCCATTAACTTCGGCCACCGTTGCTATGGAGAAGAAACCAGTCAGCGGTGCGAATAAGAACGGTAGCGACACCTACATTTCTTACTTGGGCCCGCGGTTAGCAGCACTCTGGGATTGGATGTTTAATGCAAATGCATTCCAGGAGTTTTAATGTACACAATCTTGTACCTTTTTATCAAAGAACAAGATATTTTCTGACACAGTTGTTGATCTTTTGTAATGATGATTCAACCAGGATCCTCCCACTTCCTTAACCTAGAAAAAAAGAGTATTGGGAGCAGGTGTGTAGGCAGTTTGTAATATGAATAATATGATATAATACAATATGTGTAAATGTCCAGAATCAACTTTGTATAGCAATACTTTGTGTAAGGAAATGTATGTTGTTTTACATGGATGCACATTTAGAAAACACAAAAGAATGAGGTGAGTATGCGATTAAATGTTATTAATTATTGACATTAAAACACCTTTGTTGAACAGCCTGCTGCTAAACACATTACTTCTTAGGCGGGAACCAGGCACTATAGTTTAAGTAAAACCACTAAATGGAGCAGAATAGATACATCTCTGTATTCATTTCATATCCATGACAATAGACGAATACATTATATTTCGCAAGCTCTCATGCGTGTCCAATCTCAATTTTCAAATGAACAAAAAATAAAGGTTTTTATTTAGGAAGCTTTTTAACAAACCATCCTCCTCCAATTTCACTGGTTCACATTCCCTCCTCCTCATCACGTCAGAGCCAAAAATGTCCCAACTAACTAACCCTACGAGTCAAGTGTTTCTAAAAACATTAGTAAACTACCCCGCCCACACAGTCTTGCTGCTAAGTACCCTCCAACTTCAAATTACTGAGGAGGAAAATCTGACAAACCATCCGTGCGACCACTGAGTGAAGATGAAGAGACAGAAGACAGATTTGAGTATTTTTACATTTGGGTTTGGGATTTCTCTGTGGGTTAAGAAGGAGAGGCAACATAGTAAGACAATTTGTGTTCTGGGGATATATATATATATATATATATAAAGACAACACCAAGCAGAGACACAGTGGTGCATCTGACATTCTGACACAAACACACACATGCACCGGGTGTGTACCTGTTCCTCTCCAGACAGCTTCATACAGAGGTGATAATTAGCTCATGCTGTATGCTGCTTGACCCAACACATCAATGTCCAAAAGCATGAGCAGCCTGTTTGTCTCACAGCAAGCGCTTTTGTTAAGTGCGTGCTCAGACGGGTGTATGCTTACATGTGCTTGTGCATGTGTGCCTGTTTTTCCTGAAGCCCCGCTGAGATTTGCACCTCCCTCCGCGAGGCGTCTCCTCTTTTCTGACCCAGTCTGGAGGTGGCGAGGCTGAAGGAGCGTTCCTGCCTCCGGGGGATTCACTGAGTAACAGCACAGGCTGCCGGGCACGATACTTATGTCCACCCTGCTAGAACACAGACAGAAGCACACCAACAGAAGCTCCCACACATGGAGTGCAAACAAAGAGGCATACAGCCACATACGCTGATCCTCTCCACCCCCTCTTCCTTTCTCCTCCATGCATGCATGAAGAGATGGGGAGTGAAAGGGGAGACGGAGAGAGGAGAGGCAGCATTGATTTTTGCTTTATCGTTTCAGAAAACCTGTTTTCTTGAAGAAATCTAACACTGAATTATTAATATCGTCATTCAATTTTGATGCCTTTCTCTCGTTGGAAAACTAGAGGATCCTGAGTGAGGAGGTCCTGCATAGCCTCCTGAACACATACTGGTACTGCTGTAGCTCCACCACCTCCGCCCGCATCCACACACACACACACACACACACACACACACACAACACACACGTCTGTCTGTCTTTCACCTCCTGGCACTCCCTCCATCCTCTCTGGCTTGTGTGGGAGTGTGTGTGTGTGTGTGTGTGTGTGTGTGTGTGTGTGTGTGGTGGAGAAATAGGAGGGGGAGAGAGATAGAGAAGGAGAATTAGATCATGTAATGAGAGCTGCTGGCAGTGTGACTAAATTGGCTAACTATAGCTAACAACATTACACACTGTCCATCTGGGGCCTAGCCTGTCCTCCCTCTGCTCTTCTTTGTATACTAGTAAAATCAGCCATGTAAAGGACTCCCTTTCTCCTGGCCAGGGCCCTCCTCTTGAGGATAAAATGTAGAGCAAGCAGAAAATGCTAGACAGTAAGGAGAAGTTTCGTGTGCTGGATGGAATTTGGCAAGCTCGGATAGAAAAGGAATATTAAATGCTTTGGATACTTGCAGGTTCAGTGCCCCTATCAATATCTCCACAGTGGCTAAAATGTCAGATTTACATTTTAATGTTAATTGAATGATTCCAATCCGGCAATCCAATACTCATTTGGCAGTTACCGTCCGTGTATAGATTAATATCTGGCAGATTCATCCACGCATGCTTTTCCTTACCTTTGATCAGTAATAGAAGAAATAGAGAACGCAGCCAGCACACAGTGCTGTAAAGTCTGTTAAATCCTCTACCCTCTGCAGCGTCTCCCTGCTGTCTCTGTGTCCACAACTGGCAGCTCGCCTGGGTAGGAGGCCAGCGCCAGGCAATCTGTGCTCCTGCACCTATGCTGACCTGGCAGCTGCTGGACACCATGTGCGCCCAAGAATGTGAGCACTGGGCAGATGCTTCGAAGTAGGCAAGGACGGAGGGATGTTGAAAAGAAAGATAGAAGACAAAGTTGAAAGAGAAGGGCAGTGGTTGCCTTCAGGCTGAGCTGCAGCACTTGAAAGTCATGACAGTGTATCGCCCAAAAGTTGCTTCGAGAACTAAAGTTCAACAGAGACACTTTATTGGAAGCTTAAATTGAGTCTTGCTGTGTAGTAAAGTTATTTTTTGACTGTACAGAGGGAGTAGTGAATGGCTGTAATGTTGTGGGAGGATGTTTTTCTGTTAGATGGGTGATTTTTCGAAGACCAAATGATAGAATGAGATAGATGGAGGGTCAACATAAGCATGGGTGGATAGCGGAGATGAGTAGGTATGAGAGTGGAGAAGAGAAAGAAAGTAAAAGAAGAGAAAGAATAAAAGAGAGGGGATAATGGCCAAGGAGTAATAGCGCAAGGCTCCCAGGCAAAGATGAAATATTTGCAATTCCACTGGGTCCCTGGGCTGCAGGCTCTCACTCCATTTGTATGGAAATGAGTTTGTCTTTCTTTTTCTGAGCGCAGAGGAGACCAAAGGGAGTGCGAGAGGGATGGAGATGGAGGGAAGGTGGGCAAACCGACTGACTGTCAAGGATATTGTGATTCCTGCCAATGCTTTTGGAAGACTGGGGCCCTGGTTGTTTCTCTGCAGCACATATGGATAAAATAAATCTATGTGTTTATGACAGACTGATCTATGTGCCTGTCGCAAAGGGAGCCAGTTTGCTTGTTGTAAAGCCCTTTGTCTGTTATTGACAATTTTTTCTCACCAAGCTCACTCTCTCTCTCTCTCCTCTCACTCTCTATTTCTATCGGTGCCATCCTCCAGTCCAGGCCCACAGCTGGGACTGCTCTGATCCAGGGCACAGGCCTGTTTTCTGCCAGATAATTGGCAGATGTTGTGGAAGGCCTCTGTTTTGCTATTTTCAGCTGCTCCTGTGTGTCTGCATGTGTGTATCAGCGTCTGTGTACGCATGTGTGTGCACTGTGTGAGTTGAGTGATGCTGCCACACATGTATTCATGGCCAGCTGCTCATCTCTGCTACCCTGGGTGAGAGGGGAGAAGACATCCTTACGATTCCCTCCCCTTCTCTCTGTTTCTACTCCCCCAACCCCCCTCTCTCTCTCTCCTCAACTCCCTTCCCTTTCCCTTCCTTTCTGAGTCACAGCCGCCAGCCACAAGTCTGCGTAGGTCTGAGTCATGCCTCAGCTCTCGTGAGATGGGCCCTGCTGTCTGTGAAACCACAGACATGAGATATGAGAAATGGGAAATGAGAGAACAAACAGACACACACGCTCACTTGCACAAACACTCACACAAACACACACACCCACACACACACAGAGGGTTATATTCTTGTACCAGGAACATTCTGGGATGGATAAGCTTAGAGCCAGACTGGAGCACCTGTCTCTCACAATGAATGTTAGCTGCTGCTCGTGAAGTGTCTGAGGCTTTGTGAGACACGAGTTTGAAGAGGCTTTTGTGAAGTTAACTTTACTTTCCACAACTAATGATAAATTGTGGGCAGACGGCTCTTTTCAAAGAGTTTTTTTTAAAAGGCTCTGGTAACTAATAGCATTGTTTCAAATCTGTTGACAAGTGTAAAGAAAAGCGCCACGTAAGGCGAGTCTGTGCAACTTTTTCGGAACAGCAACCGCTGTGGACACAGCTCTCGTAAAAAAAAAACATGCAAATAGTCAAAGCCCAGGCAAACAAAGAAAAAGAAAGTCTTCCATTTTATTACATAGAAAGCAATGCACAAAAGATTGCGAAATCATACAGTTCAGGAGAAACACTGAGAAAAAGATGACCTTGTATGTTTCTGTTCAACCTTTCCAATTACTTCAGAATGATTCATATGAGGAAGACTACCTTTACGCTTCATTCATTGTCAATTCTCTCCCTCACTCTTCTAATCAGCTGATTATAGGTGTCCACTCGTTAACATTGCATTGTTCCACGATCTCCAACAGCCAATCACGGTGCTGCTGTCAAACTTTAAATCTGTTCTCCTCTATTGTCCCACAGAAACTTCTATTGTGTAACTTTTCTGTCCTCTGTACAACTTTTAAAAGACATTTTCAGTTCATCTTGAGCTGCTGTGTTGTGTTGCTCAGCACTTGCGGTGTATCTGTAGCTTGGGCTTTCTGTAGGCTGTCTGGAGTGTATTCTGGATACTTCCCCATCAGCCCAGTAGCATATACTGGGCAATTTCCTTTTTCCTCTGTAGTTAACTTTTTATTTTACCGGCCTGATCTCAGAGTCGTGCTTTTGGGTTCGAACCTGTTTTTACTGAGCCTTTACACACAGTCTTACTTTAATTGTACATCACGTCACCTATAGTACGTTTGATGAGTTCATCTGCCTCCTTTTCATATTGTCTTGCACACTTTTAGGACACAATGTATTCAGAGACTGCATTCAGTGTTCTGTTGTGTTCTGTTGCTGATGATGACTCACTGCTGTTATAACACCCTCAGCATATCTCTTTGACACCCACTGAGACCCACTATGCATTTATTAGTGTTCGCGGTTTGCCAGCATGATCCTATGTGTGTTGAAATCCGGAGGTTCACGCCTAACATTAGAATGAGGCTGGAAATTGTCATGTGGGAATAAGGATTGAAATGGCTGTTTTTGTAAGTAGCCTAATACCAAAGTCTGTAGCAACAGCAAAGCAAACGCTAGAAGGGTTTTAGACCATAAATCCACTACCACTACGGTATCATCTCCAAAGCAGAGACTGAGGAAGCTTTTCCAACTCCGAGATCAAAGAACTTTACCTTGCTGATTAGAACGCAGGGCAGCTCAACTTTCAGATGCCGCGCTGCTGCACCATTCTAGCATAAGAGGATTAGTGATATGACTTGTTAAACTACACAACAAAACCACAATAACTAAGGATCAAAATGTGGAAACCTAGTTTGAAGTGTGGAGCGAGGCATCCATGTATGACATAAATAGATTGGGGGAGCTTGAAAAGATTCCTCTGACTGAGTTTTCGTTGGAGGGGGTTTTGAAGCCTGTAGTCTATATTTCTACGTTGAATTTTAGAAAAGGATTAAATTGCGGCGGTTTGATGTATTCTAAATTTACATTCCCATATACGTTCCAATGTCCCTCTCCCCTCATCAGATCCAATTTCAATATAAATCTCCCACATCTTCATTGGTCAGCGGCCCTGCCCTTTGAGGTCAGCTGCTTCTACCAGCCTGCACCCCACTTCCTCCGTCCTGTGCAGTCCCTCCATCGCCCTCAGCACTCTGGCTAAAGGCCTGAGGCTGTGGTCAAGAGCTATTGATCCCCAAGGTGAGAGTTCACACAAGGGCTGCATTGTCAGGGGTGAAAGGTCAAAGCTGAGTGGGTCAAGTGAGATTGAATGTGCCTGCCTTATTGCCAGGAGCCATGAAGGTCAGCTCGGCCCAGTTCATTCTGTGACCCCGGCTGGTCAATAGTGCCTCCCGTCCATCAATGGAACTCTGATTCGTCATTACATTTTTAAATTCGTAGCCTACGCATATTATTCCCTTGAAGATAGAGGAATGGCCGTACAGACGCAGAAGTTAGTCCCTGAGATTGATTTTGGATGGCAATCATCTTGACCTGCAGGCAGGGGGATAGAAAGGGATTGGTCCTTGTCAATAGTGAACAATAGTTGCTGATTTTCGGTTGTTTCAGAGTGTTCTGCTTCCAATTAAACTGCGTAGCTCATCAGCTGGGGCAGAAGGCCAATGCCAGATTTGCATGGATAGACACTTTTCATCAAATCCTTGGCCTTTTGAACCTGCATCAAGGCAGCGCTTAAAGAAATGCTTGTTTCACAACAAAACAAGCTCTCTCATTTCGAGAAAGTCTGATTCCAGTATTTAGTTTTAGTTGGAGGCTCAGAGTATCAATAATTTCAGCTAAACTATGATCTGTGATGATTTGGAGCTACATTTTGGCATCCATTCTCCAGTCCAAACTCGCTAGGAAAAGCTCGGAAGTCATTCGTATTCCACAATATTTCTCTGGCTTTCCTGCAGACACACACGTGTACACACACACACCCAAACACACACCTACAGACTCACATAGGCTCTCACACACGCAACAGTTAGGGATGCTCGCACAAGGCTGTTAGCTTTGGCACAAAACAGGGAAGAGAAGAGAGACCAGAAGCCAGTGGAGGAAATGTGGGAGTGTGCATTTGTGAACAGCGAAAAAATAAAGACAGATATACAAAAAAAGAGGTTACAACAGTTTGTATACATGGATATTCGAAAAGAACACACTGGATTAAAAAAAAAAAAAAAAAGTGGTGATTTGGAGAGAGATAAGAAAACAAAAGGGGTGTTTATGATTTTTTTTTCCACCACTGAGTCACCGATGAAAGCTCTGCAGAAAGAAAGCAAGCTTCCAGCAGATATTTTCTTCTATGTTATTAATAATAAAAGCTATATAACATGTTGTACTTTTGTCTTGTGCTTTCAGTCGCACAAACTCCTTTCGTGTACCACTATTCTTTTTTTTTTGAAATCATCATTCATTTATACTTGTGGCCCCCCTCTTTTCTCTCTATCCCGCTCTGCCTGTCACTGTGTGTGTAGGCAGCATTGTGATAGGAATAGATGTTCCCCCTAAGCGAGACCTGCAAGAGCCATTTGAAAAAATCAGCTTAATGGAGAACAGTAGGTAAGGAGTGGGCAGCTTGTACTTTTTTTCCAAGCCTTTTTCTTCTATTCTTTCCCTGCTGCTCCCACTGTCTGTCATTTTCTCCAGATCTCTGTCTTTTACGCTCTGCCTCATTTTCTCCGTTTTGTTTCCTTCTCCGTGCTTTCCTTTTCACCCCGTCTTCAACTTCAGCTTGTCTTCCTCCACTCCAAATGTTTCTCTCTCAGGTGGCACATCCCCCTATCTTCCCACCACCTCGTCCTCACCTGCCACACACTCCATGCCTGCCCTCTCTCTGTCTATATCTGTGTCTATCTCTCGCACTCTCCACCCCCTCTCTTTGCTATATTTTTCTTTCACTTTTCTTTCTTTTATCTGGGCGCACATTCCTCTCCTCCCACACTCGAAATTCTCACTAAATGATTCCAAGTGTCTGGGCCCCGTGCCTCCCTGAGCAGGCAGCACAGTCACCACACACACACACACACACACACACATGTACGCACAGTTACACCCACAGAACGATGTACGTAAGCACACACAAGTATCATTCTGGGTGCTGCAGAAGGAGGATAACAAAGTTAACAAAAGACAGAGAGAGACAGAGAGAGAGAGAGAGAGAGAGAGAGAGAGTTGGAGAGAGAGAGAGAGAGAGAGAGTTGGAGATAGGAGGTCTCTTTGTTTCATTCTGTAATCATAATCATCCCAGTCATATTTTTATCAATCCACTAGTTAACCATCCATCCATCCATCCATCCACCAAGCTAGAGATATTCTGTATTTTCTGTTGTTGTGTCCCAAATGTAAACTGCATACTAATTATAAGCAGGTTTTCAGAATAAAGTGTGTTCATGCTTGAAGAGCATTGAGTATATTCAAAAGAGAGAACATGCATACTATATCATATTGATCGAGTGTGCTATTGATATATACTATTGTCGCACAATGCAAGTCACAAACGGAAGATCTCCCAAAAAAGTGTGAGGTTTAGGCTACATGACAGCAGCAAGTCCAAAGTCGCAGTTTCACTGACAGCCATACGTGACAGCACGAGACTAAGAGTCTACAGCCATGCTAGCAGCTCTGTGAGGTTGCAAAGTGATGCTTTGAGCTAAGATGCTAACGTCAGCGTGGTAGAAAACTCACAATGACAACGCTAACTGGGGGAATATTAAGAATGTATAATGTTCACCATGGTAACCATCTTGAGTTTAGCGTGTTAGCAAATTAGCTAATTTGCGCAAACCACAATGTATAGCTGAAACTGATGGGAATGTCAATAGTTTTGCTGGTATTGGGTAACAAATTAAAAGTCAAAATTGAAATGAAACGGTAGATGAAAATTTAAGGGATCCCCATGTCACTACAATTCATCCATGAATGTCTGTACCAAATCAACCAACTCATTCACTGGATGTAAAAACATTTTACAAAGAAAAGTCATTGGGATTCATCATCGAAGGACCATGAATGTCAAATAGTTGCTGGGATATTTCAGTCTGGACCAAAGTGTTGGACCAACTGACAGATAGACTGACATAGTCATCCCTAGAGCTATGCTGCTAACGTGGCTAAAAACAGTGTACTACTACACTAGTGCTGCGTGTGCTAGTATGCAGTATGAAAAACAGCTTTTGTCTGCGGCACCAGGGCAACCATATCATTCTGCTTTCCCACACACACACACAAGCGTCTCCAGTGTCTGCCAATTATTTGTGTTTTTATTGTCTGAAATGTTTTGTAAATTAGAGCCGGCTAATAACACAATATATTAAACTGTGTCTTTTATTTCCATGACAGTCACATTCTTTATCTGATTAAATGTCACATTTTTCATTTTGTGAATAACTCATTTTGGAATCAAACCGTAAATAATGATGAAATCATAATTCTTTTCTCCATCTTGCATCATGCTCGCTACCTCTAGACGGCTGTTTTCCGCCGCCTGTTTCTGTATTCTTTAATCAATAATTCACGGATGAAGTTATGGATGAATTATTCACATGCTGGTGTCAGACATAACTGCACTGTGCTCGTGTTATGGGCCTGTACCCCACTTTCAAATGGAAAGAAAGGGGATCTACCTGGGAACCACAAAGTCAGCCACACTCCCACTCTCTTTCCTCCCGACTCTATTCCTCTCACCTCACTGTATTCTTCCCCCTGTCAGCTGTCCCATTTTCCCTCCCTTTATACGCATTCAATTCTCCTTTCATTCTTACTTGTCACCTAGATTACATGCATGTAGAGCGAGGCGCTTCTGTTTGAAAGAGACAACACAGGGACAAGGATAAGTAGTGGTGGCTGAAAAAGGGATTTCACTGCCTATCCTCTCAGCACACAATGCAAGCCAACAATCCTACAAGCTAATCCCATCGCTGCTTAAAACTCGAGGTGTAAAAAAACATTGCGGTGAGCCAGGCAGGGAGACAACAGTAGCGATACAAAACACTGTCATTTTCCCCCATTTTCTTACTTTCTCTGTTTTCCTGTCATTCCCTCTTTCTGTCTTTCTCGGTCTTTTCCTGTCTATTTCTAATTAAAACAGTGCTACTGTGAGTCATAGGCTATAACTGTATTATCTAGCCTCTGGGTCTATTTAGACACACACTGCCTCCTTAACAACTGTTCACATTAATCATTTGATTCAGCATGACGCTAATTAGGATTTGTCAATACTATTAATCTCCTCATCCAGCCCTCATGTGGATTTGAATATCTCAGCGATTACGTAGACCAGCAGTTGATAAAGTATTACCTGTTGCCTGGCCAACGCAAGGTAATGATGAGCAACGAGGAGGGAAACCGCCATGCAGATAGAAAATCCTGTTCAGACAATTTGTGTTGGCAAGCATTTACCAGGAAGTATTTGAGAGCGAGACGTTGATTGTGTTTACATGCATGGTGAGAGATATTAGAAGCAATTAAAAGAACGCGAATATAAGATCTCAGACGCTATAAGTAGATGGCTGTTGAATGAGCTGAGCCAAAACTATATTAGCAAGTACAAGTCCTGCAGAAGTAAAAACAAAAAAGAGCTTAAGAGTTACAAGAGAACCCGAGCCAAAGATGGAGCCGAGCAGAAGCCGCTTGAGAGATAAAAGGCCCAAAAAAATCCACGCTGAAGGCTTCTCCAGTGTGTTTCTCTCCTTTGGAGAGCTAGTTTGAAATGTACTTTACTCCACAGACGTGCAGATCTCTAGGGAGTGGGCAGAGGTGTGACAGAGCCAGACATTAAACAGAAGCAAGGCCAGGTTAGAGGGGCCAGGCGTGGGAGACAGGAGAGAGCCTGTGGGATAGAGCCCTGTGTAGGCACCAACTTAACCTGCCCCCCTCCCCCTCATCTCCAGTCCTATCTGCTCACCCACGCACTCTCCTCCATCCCCACTCCCCCTCGCTCTTCTCCTCTATTTTCTCTCCATTGTTTTCATCACCCTCTGCCCACACTGCAAACTCCATGCTGAGACAGAGAATAAGAGCTCTGCTTGTGTGTTTTGCTAAAAAAAAAAAAAAAAAGTGACACGTAAGAATGCGCTGCAGCACTCCCCCTGATTGCCGGCGTTTCCATTCCACACTGAGGACAATTTGAAGTGGTCTGTACTGCTCCAAACAACATCAGCAGACATACACAGAGACAGCCAGCGAGGAGGGAGGGGAGGTAATCAGTCCCAGGCCACTGTTTAGTAAATGCACACAGTCAGTGGTGAGAAGAGGCAGCCTTGTCTAAGTCAGGGATATGTTAAACCTTCACAGAAAGACACGGTGCAGTGCGGGAGAGAGCAGACAGCCTGACATATTTCAATGTGGAGCAGGATCGTGCCTTTGTTGCGGCACGAGCAACTCCTTGTCCTCGTCTACTCTCTTCTTCCGAAATTGGTAAAACTCACTCAACTTTTTGCAGCATTTCCTAATGATTAGACCATTGTTTAAAGGTAGGTATATCTAAAGTGCAAATGGAAGAGGTAGAAAAAAAGCAAGAAAGGGTACTGAATGGTACTCTAACAGGGTGTCAAGCTTTTTCTACTTCACAAGGTACACATCTAGTCTACCTTTTTCACCCCCTTTTTTCTCACTGAACTCGTGACATCGGTTTAAAGCCGCTCTAATGTGAAGGTCATGCAGAAAGTGCTTGCGCCCTGAGTTAAAGGCCTGTGGTTGATGTGGTCAGCAGTTACTCCTCCTCCTCTAAACCAAACACAAAGGGCAGCGAGCGCTCTTTACCAACGGGGACAGTACCTCTCTTCTCTTTCTGCTCTGCTGCTTTTACAACACAAGCGTCACCTCAAAAGAGCGTTGTTCAGGTCAGCTCTCTCCCTCTCCTTTCTGTTGCTGTTTCTACTTTAGACTTTTTATTTATTCATGTGCACTCAACAGTCAATGATTAATAAAGTGTCATTTTCATTCGCTCTGTCTCTGGCCTTTGCTTCCTCTGTGTCAGCATAACGTCTGTACCCAGTATATGATCATATCTGTAAGAGAGATAAAAAGAAAACTAGGCGGAGCAGGAGAAAAGGTCAGAGCCAATAGGAAATGGTTCTGACGGTGAGACACCACTTGGCTGTCACCGAGTCCAAATTTAGCACAGAGCTCAGGAAATAACCTGAAGAGCAAATGTTTATCTTTATTATCTTTCTGACCAGCCCCTCAGTCGTATGTGATTACGTACTGGATTCTCAACCGTACGTCAAATCTGTGCCCTTTGCCTTGACAGGCAGCCGCTCATGTGTGGCGCAATCCCAAGTCTACTGGCCAACGGCTGTTCAGGTTGTCAGCAGGTTGTCTGTACTTGGTCTAAATGTGTTTGTGTGTGTGTATGTGTGTGTGTGTGTGTGTGTGTGAATGTTGTGACCAGTGTCCAGAATACTCCTGTATAGCCAATGGCTCTACACATCGTCACCTCAATCACAGAGAATCCTCCTAGGAGGGCAACAAGGGGGGAGAATATACACATGATTCACTTTTATTACCAGGCACATTTGCTCTACTGTGTGTGTGTGTGTGTGTGTGTGTGTGTGTGTGTGTGTGTGTGTGT
>CALSBV010011200.1:15511425-15528597 GCA_943590825.1 Bovichtus diacanthus
GTGTGTGTGTGTGTGTGTGTGTGTGTGTGTGTGTGTGTGTGTGTGTGAGTGTGTTTGTGTGTGTGTGTGCTGCTTTGCCACTCTGATCCCTGTCAGGGCCCTAAGCCAAGCCCGCGGCAGGTCCGGCAGCAAAACTCATAAAACTCCAGAAGTGTTTCCCAGTAATCAGACATGGACTGACACAGAGAGAGAAAGAGAGTGCTGGCAGAGTTCCTGCTCACTAGTACATTACTACTTTCCTGCAGCCGGGAGGCAGCAGGTTGGCTGTCAGCACACCCTCCCCCTCTTACAATCTGTGTCCATAAAGAGGAGGGCAGATAAAATGCAACGTGATTCACCTCACATAAGATGCAAACTTGCCGACGTTACACAGCTAGCTCACACTTCTCCTGACATACTTTCTGAAACATGCCCTTTGCCAGAACAACGCACAAACACACACACACACACGCATGCATCACACAGAGTAGAAAAGCAGGCCTTGTCCCATCTCTGCTCTGTCCGAGGGGAGACAAATGATGGAGTGGAAACATAAACAGTAAAATCAACCACAAGGAGGGAGAAGGAGAAAACTATTGGAGGAGGGAATATAACTTGCTTTGTTATGACACAAAACAACAGGCTGGGGTGAAGTGAAAACATACAAAACTTAGGAATGAGAGACAGGAAAATGTTCAAATGAAAGGTAAACAAAGCTTGACAGCTAGAATAACATCCACAGCAGTTCCTTGACCGTACATAAGCTCCTCCAGCAAAAGCCTGCAATATCAATTTATGTTAGCAATAAAAAGCTCATAGGTGGAGAAGGAAATGGTGCTTCCTGAATAAAAAAACGGCCAAAATAATGATTAAAGGAATAGTTTGACATTTTGGGAGATATGCTTATTACTATATTGCCAAAAGTAAAATGAGAAGATCAATACCACGTGTTAGCTTAGCTTGGCACAAAGAATGGACACAGCTAGCCTGGCTTTGTCTAAAGGTAACATAACCCACCTACCGGCAACTCTAGCACAGCACAACTCCCTCTTTATACTTCGGTTTTTGTTTGTATTTAACAGACATGATGTGTTAATTAGTGAGCTTTAGAAGGTTTTAACTTGGCTCTTTTCCAATTTTCTGAGTATTTCACAAAAAGTCCAACTATTTCTTTAAAATAAACTGAAAGAAAACGAGACAAATAAAAGTTAAACCTCCCTTGTTGTTTTTCCCACCGTCATCTATATTAAGCAAGAGTTCAAGTGTTTTTTATGTTTCATACTGAATTACTGCTGAATGGAGTGTTTTGGAGCAATGGTTGAAGGCCATTTTTGTTGGACGGGGATCAAGTTTGTTCACTCGGAGAGGAGATATGGGTGACAGCTGGGCCTCCCACAGAGCTCCAGTGAACAGACAGCACACTGATGTTTCCCGCTGCGGTAACACTCACGGGACCAACCCACCATTTGGCCTTCTGAGTCTGCCCAGCAACAATTAATGCTGAAATGTATGCAATGGCGCACAGGCAGTGTCATTTACCATGCGTTGCAATCTCTCTGGATTGATTGGAACAAAATCAATGTTGTTCAGGGACTGACTGCCAGCAGTTAAAGAGTTGTCAGTGCAGCCTTCCTGTTGCGAGGGGAGTGGCATGGTGTACAATGCCTGTGTGGATGGTTTATTTAAGGCTAGAGGCCTGTGGGTGTTGACACAGCTGCCAAGGGAGCGGAGATGAGATGAGGGAGACAGGCAAATTTGGGTAAAAGCTACTTTGAGTGTCGGGGTCAGGGGTAATGGCGGCGAGATGGAATGATGATGAGCGCCGAGGGGAAGTGAACATGTATGTCTAAGTTTCAAACTGGGAAACACATTTGACTCTCAGCACATGACTTTGGTTTCCTAAAAACACAAGGCCCCTATCTTGTGTGCTGTGCAGATGAAGACTTTGTTTATATGTGTGTGTGTGTGCGTGTGTGTGTGTGTGTGTGTGTGTTTATCTAGAGTGTGTCGAAGAAGGACTGTTTTTATCATTATCAGCATTCATCCTTCAGGGTGACCCCTGGCTCTCTCATCAGCAAACTATTTGTGTGTGTGTGTGTGTGTGTGTGTGTGTGTGTGTGTGTGTGTTACTGAATGTGTGTGTCAGGGAATTGTTTGTCCTCATCAGGATTTAAGGGGTTTTCAGTGAGAGGAGGATTTAACGCTACTTAACCCGTGTTGCCTTAACCCCGCAGCCAACGACCTTTGTCTGTTCTCTAATCCTTGTACTTCCTGTTTCAAACAACACAACTTTTCCCAGAAAATATGTATATACCAGAAAACCAGAATAGTTACCTGACAATGACCTAACAGTAAAAACACACGGTGGCCATTTATTTTTATTTTAGTCTCACATGAATGCAGTCCAATGATGTCTTGTTTTGACGGAGAAGCTGCAGGCCAAGAGAGGATTCTTTATTTTTCTTAGATGATGTAACTGCTCATTATTATGCAGTTAGATCCACCCCCTCCACACACACACACACACACACACACACACACATATCCAAAAAAGAGAATGCAGTCTTGTAGTCACAGGCGTCAGACGTTCGCTTTTCCAAATACCAGGGGGCAGAAACTCCAGGAGTGGAAAGACCAGTCAGACCACCGAAACACACAAACCCATCTCAGGAAACTGCAGCCAAACAGTCTCATTGTACTGTAGCCTGAACATGCAAAGGTCAAAACGTTCGCCAGCATTAAAAACACACGATTATCCAGCATGTTGATACTGTATTATTTCTGTAATTGCAGTGTCATTAAACAGGCATAAACGATCTGACGAAGTCATAAATTACAATGTTATTGTAGCTCTACGGGTAACAGGTCTTAAGGAGTAAACAGTGACTATTATAGGCTCTAAATGTGCCATTAAACAGACATAAAAGCTGTATAAGCCTCATAAGTCAGTGTGACTTGCAGACATATCATGATGAATGAATCTATTAGATGTCTGTTAGAGTCAGATAAGATATTATATATCATTGACTCTGCTTGTATTACTTCTAATGTGTATTTATATTGTTATTTTGATTTCCTAATTGCTTTATATATTGATTCATTCTGTTTTTATGACACGTTGTATTTGTTGAGTTCCTTATGTGTTTGGATCAAGGGAACTGTTATTTTGAACCGCCAAAGTCAAAGCACACGTGTACTCTATTTGACGTCACCCTAAGATCCTAAGATATCCCATAATGAATGTGCATTAATTATTGCCTGGATGTAATTCTCGTATTGCGCAGGGCCTTTTCTTTTCCCTCTGTTTACAGGCTAATACGACACTAGAGGTGTTTCTGAGAGTTTGTTAATTATTCATGAATGTGGTTGCTATGGGAGTTCTTTCGGTGAAATACCAAGATACCTAGATAATTACCTACCTTAATTTCTGCTGATGATAGACATCACCCGTAGCTATCACAGTCCAAAGTTTTGATTATCACACCACAACATACATAGCGGGATATAGTGGTACTAACCTACAGTTCATTTTCATTTACCAATACCGATATTACATTTATGAAAACAGCTATGGTGGTATGGGACCAGAATTATTGCTCTCAGTCAAATTAGCCTCTGGAAACTAATGTAATTATTTAGCACTTCAGTGGGTTGTAGAGGTGGGGGGACGGCATGCTCGAGCTGACATGATTTCATGCAGAAAATTTATTCAACTGTCAATATCATTTAGATCTGTCCGGGTGAGCACTGGCGGCTGCATGGAGGGGGTCACAGATTGCAGCTCAATCATAATGACTTTGTCTTCAATCTTCGCTTCTTTGACGCTCGGGCCACGTCTGTATCTATCGTGCATGTTTGTGCGTATGTATGTGTTTGTGCGGTATGTATGTGGGGGGTGGGTCAATATAAAACAACAAGACACACTGATTTCTTCTTGCGACAAATAGGACTTGAATGATTTTCACATGGTTACAAACTTCAATGCCTCTTTTGTTCTTTTCAGGTTCTCTGCAAGCACCCGCCATCCATCCCCGATGACTAAGGGACGGTCAAATCCATCTTACACTCCTCATCTCGCCCTTTCATCTCCGAGTGGTCAGTGCATCTCCCACCCAAGATAACATCCCTCCAGATCTTTTCCATTCCAACCATGTACCGACACCTTTGCAGAAACATAGATATGACATCAGAGAGACACAGAGAGAGAGAGAGAGAGAGAGAGAGAGAGGGAAGGATCAACAGAAGATGGAGGGACCGGCATGTTATCTCAGGCTCTTACAAACACTATAGTGCTGATGCTGAGAATTTGAAGCATAAAAAAAGAGAGATATGGAGAGAGAGAGGAAGAGTCAGAGTACATAGAGTGACTGGAATAATCAACAAAGCAACCCTCTTGCGAGAGAATGGATTCTATGTATGATTTGCATGCTTAAGTTTGGAGCGTTAAAACCCACAAAGAGATATTTGCATTCTCTTTACAGTCATTTGCAAAGTGCAGTTCAGGAATGACAAGAGTGTCTGTTGTGACAGAAGGCTGCATCCTGTCTATTGTCAAAATAAAGTTCAATTTCTCTCGGGGCCGCCTCATCGTTAAACTGACGGACTCGTATGTCGTGTCTGGTGTCAGTTTGTCCCTGATTGTGCGTTCCACTTTGTTTAATTTAAAAGTACACATTACAGAGTTATGTAAGGTAGTAATTGATATGTCTGGGAGTGTGTTTCTGTGTGTGTCTTTGTTCCCTCAGGCTCTGTGAGTGTCCTGACAATTATATTCAATTATCAGTGCGTCCTGCTGAGTACAATGGAGGGCGGAGGACAGAGGGGAAGAGACTCAGACGTGAATGGAGAGGTAAAAAAAAAGAAATGGCGGTGAGGATGAGATATTGCTGAAAGGGCAAAGTATGAGCCTCCAGGCTGTCCTATAAACAGACAAGACTCTGCATGTCACATGACTGGGAGACAGCACTTTGTTATACTTCACTGGAAACACACAACCAGTTAGAAAGTTAAAAGCGTATATAGCCTACCTGCTATTAAGTTCCTCCAACATTTGCGAGAAAGGAAGATAATGACACAGTTTATGTGTTGACACTTTAAACCTGCGGTTTTCTACCCTGGAATCTAAAATCTCAGGTATGAAGCAATAATGTTAACACAACAAAAGGCAGAAACGCTGCAGTGAAATCCTGTTTAAATGTTTGCTGTGGACATGTAGAAGTGAAGTGCAGATGTAATCGGTTAGTGGGAATTAGTTTAAGTGAGAATAATATTGGCAATTGGTGTTTAAATCTTGTTTAGACACACTGTACGCGTATGTACTGAGTTCAAAGCGCCAGTGAAATGCCTTGAACACCCAAGTAACAAACAAATGTCTTTATGTGTGACGCACTTCCCACAGGAGCAGCTCATGCACAGAACTGATAATATCCTCTAAAATACATATCAAAAATGGTCTTTGAAAAATGTTAAATTTCCTCCTTTGGTATTAAGTTTAGTGTATTAAGTGGGATTGTTAAAGTTATGAATGCCATAGCATAAAAAGCAGTTGCAGCACGAGTTTGAAAGAGAGCTCACACACTGTTAAGATATTTGAGAACACACACGCGGTGAAGGGCAGATCAGTGTGAGATCGGTACTTTAAAATGATCCAGACAAGACACTAATCACTATGCAGGACTATCTTGCAGTCAAGTACTCCAAATAGATGAATCCCGATGGTAGGCTGAATTAGAAAAGCTGCCATTGTTCCACTTCACTCCACGATAAAGACTGTATTGTATAGATTTCACTTCTTAAACGCTTTTTGTCAAGAAATGTCTCCAGAATATCCTGTAGAACTGGTTATTTGCTAAAGAATATATACGTCATATTCAATAAAATAAAGGTGATATGTCCTTTCTGGGCTGTTACCAGCTACTTAAACTTTACAGTACACAGTACAGTACAACGCTACACTTCAACTTTGGAAAAAAAAAAACTTCAAACAAAAGTCATAAGCCGTGGCTCCATGGAAATGTAGCTTTTATAAGCGCCATGCCGACAAAGAACCGACCAGGACCCGTGACCGAGCGACCTGCCCGGAAACGGTGAGCCGCCTGACACCTTGCTTGGAACTACGTTTAATGGCCCATATTCCAGTTTTACAGTATCATGTATTCCAGATTTTGTTAAATGATGCTTTTCTTATGATTGCAATGAGATGATGGAGTTTGATGAGTTAAATCATAAACTAGCAAGTGATTCCACGCTGGTTAAATGAGCTACTCCACAACACTTTCACATCCAGACTGCGGAGGTCGGAGAGAAGCCGAACATTAATGGTATTTTTTTCTCAAAACCTTTGCCACAACATTTCAGACTAGTGCTTTATGTCTGAGTAACTTCCACAGTTACACAGACCATCCTACCTTCATCTGTCAGAGGGGGCGGAGGATTTTCATCCAATAACATATATTTGAAAAAAAAATAAGACAATTTATTAATGCATAAAGAGAGCCATAGGGTTTTTTGGATATTAGATAATATGAGTCCACAATACTGAGACATTTTGTCATTGCTATCTGTATGTACTGGGTCTGTTCTTTTAGGTTTTTTTCTCCTTCGCTGCATCTGTGTTAAATATATACAGTATCTTTTTTTTTTTTTTTTTTAAAGAAACATGCCCTGTCGGTTACCATTTGCCAAACTGTTATCACAAGACTCACAGCACAAGGCCAAATCCACACATCGGTAGTTGCTGTTGACAGTTGGTTATTATAGCAAGAAGTTTATATTCAATCAACCCAGCAGTGAGTTTGAGCTGCAGCAACGAAAGCAAATGTGAATAAAAGCAAACTAATAGTTGGTAAATCAGTACAAGCAGTGTGTGTGTGTGTGTGTGTGTGTGTGCATGTGTGTGTGTGTGTGTGTGTGTGTGTGTGTGTAGTAAGCCTGCAGAACTGTAAAAGCATTTAAATACTTATTTTCTGTTGGAGTGATGTCAGGTAAGGTGATCAGCGAGCCAAACTCCCAAAAAGTTGCTGTAGTCTTCTTGTAAATATTACTTTATATTGTTAAGTGAATTCATGAAATCCGTACTTTAAGACCCAAGTGCATACTTTGGCATGAAAGAGTGAAAAACTTCCTCTCAATTTCCCAATTGTTTTCCCTCCCTCTCCTCTTCCCCTCCTTCAGTGTCTTTCACTCTTTTCCTCCGCACTGTTCTCTTCTCTTATTCTTCCACCCACACTAATCCTATTTTATTCAAGACATACTGTATAATATATCACAGTATGCAGGACCTTGACTCGGAGAGAGTATCTAAGGGCCTCCTCATTGGCTAGGCCCCAGTTAGGGTTGAGCGGTCCATCGTCTGCACCATCCACCATCTCTCATCCACCTGAGGCCATCGTGGGTGCTGACAGTGGCTGGGTCCCGGTTTGCGTCACTGGAGGACTGAGAAAGCAGCGTAAATGTCAGAGGAATTAGCTGCCTTGTCGGCGCCCACGGAGCCCGGCATGACAATGGGTGGGAGAGGAGAGAGGACAGTGGGTACAGTAGCAGGAGCATACGTAAGCCGTACAAATCCACACTGCTCCCAACTCACCTCTACTTCTCCCTCCCTCTCTCCTTGTTTTTCCTTTCTTTCTCTGTTTTTCTTCTTCCTTACCAACTCATTTCTTCCTTGCTTCCCCCCCCCCCCCGTTCGTTCTCTCCCTCCCTTGCTCTCTTTCTGTATCACTGTCTCGCCCACCTCGCCTCTGCCCGCAAGCAGTTTGGAGCAGATTATAGCCCTGCCACCCCCACTCGCCCATATACACAAACATTCACTCTGGCGCTGACGCACACACGCACACAAACACACATATAAATGCACGCAAGCACACTTTGAGACATTGTGTATCTCCGCCACCTACAGTGCCACTACATCATCCGCTTCCAGCGCCGCTCGAGCATGAACTTGTTTAGAACATCCTGTCCAGTCCAAATGTGGTCGGACATGTGACAAAATGCCCCTCCAAGTCAAACAACCAAACATACCCATTATCAAAGTCAAACAGACACCTCCTCTGACAGTTAAGGTTAAGGAAAGTGATATCATGGTGAACCGCAATGCAAGCAGTGATTAGACGTCCAACAGAATCAAGCTGTTTTTGTAATCACATGTTTACTGTGTGCAGTGGTTAAGGAAACCCACAATTAAGACCCATGGACTCTTAGGTAATTGTGGCTGGACATTCAGAGAAAAATGAAAGTTGTTCTTTGCAAGAAAGAAAACACTACTTATCATACAGTTACAGTCAGCTACAGTTGTTTGTTTTTTGTCCCGCTCCAGGCACAAATTATAACTTTTTGGAAACCTTTTGGAAAAGCGTTGTCGTGAAAATAAAACCTTTTCTATTAAACCTAATGCATGTGCATTATCGTGCTGAGTTTTTTATATTGACTTGAATTAGGCTAACACAGACACTTTTAACAGTTTGTTGATGAAGCAATAATCATCATGTCTTTTGAGCAAAAATGCAGAGGCAAAGCGAGCACCAGGGCGGAACCTTGTTGTGTGTGTGTGTGTGTGTGTGTGTGTGTGTGCGTGTGTGTGTGTGTGTGTGTGCAGGTGTAAATATAAGTGTTTCTGTTTTATTTTTGTTTTTGCATGCATGCATGAGCTCCTCTTTGTTCCGTCTGCCATCCTGGTCTCTGTGCAGCCGGTGTGGGCTGCACACTGTACGGCTGAATGGGGACTGCGTGGGCCTGACCTGTGATCTCACCACCCACCGCTCACATAGACACGCAGCGCGGGCAAATGCCTTTATTTTAGCCTGCAAAAAAGAGTGTGTGTGTGTGTGTGTGTGTGTGTGTGTGTGTGCGTGTGTGTGCATTTGCAGGGTAAATACAAATCACCCCTTCCTTTTCCTCGATCTCTCTTTTTCCCTCTCTGTGTGTATGTGTCTCTCCCTTATTATTAGTTTCCATATCCTCCTCAGGGGACAGCGAGGACTGCAGCTGTCCCTATGACAACCTCAGTGCTTCTGTCAATCACCCATGTTGCCTTATCCTCCTTGGTTTATAATCTATACCTGCGGCCTCTTCAGCTTTGACAGGTGTGCAGATGGCACGTCACACAACTGTATAGCTCGCATCAACAAATGCACGCCACATTATTGCCGCACTGATATTAACCTATTCATGTCGCGCGTCTGTAACAGTGTTCTTGTCAACTGCTTGCCACTTATGATCTTATTTTTGTTATCATTAGTGGGTGTAATGTATGTTTGTATGCTGCAGCGTTAGATGAATAACGATCCATAGTTCCCTTCACTTGGATGATCGGAAGTATGAAACAAAATAAGGACAATAAGATCATCACTTTGTCAGATGTAACTCTGAGAGTAACGCTTGTTGTTGATGCATCGAAACTGGTGGAGATGCACGTGTGTGTCTGTGTGAGCAAGTGTGTGTGTGTGTGCGCATCCCAAACTCTACAGTCTGTTGGTAATGAGTGCCCTGAGCGCTCGCTACTACACCTAACTGATCCAGTAATTGCTTTTCCTCCTCTGCATTTATCATCATCTGCCCGGCCTGTCATGTTAGCTGAGCTGAGCTGAGGTGGACAGAGAGGGGTGCAGGACCACGAGGTGGAAGTGGTGGTGTGTCTGTCTGGATGTAGCTAAGGTACCCGTCCACCGCCTCGGGCGCTGGTATGGGGAGGTGTGGGAAGGAGGGAAGGGAGAGAGGGAGGGAGGAGGGGGGAACGGGGCAGAGAGGGGCAGTGATGTAGTGGTTAATATAAACTATGACCTCCAGCCGGTCATCATCATGAGGCAAATAACCAACAATTACATTTATTACATGAAAGCATAATGTTTTTCCCTCTAATATTATTCCTTTTTTTTTTCTTTTTTAAAGCATGTGTCCTTTAAACTACATCCGTTTGAAACTATTTATAATAATGTATGCAATAAATGTACATAATAAAAGGTTTATGTCAAGTTAGGTTGGGAATGAAGGCTTTTTTGTCAGCTGTGATTGTTGCTTGCAGCTTTTACTTAATGACCCCCATGAAAACTGAGGTGACAACCTGAATGGCTGCTGCAAATTATAGGAGTTAGGGACAATACATGCACACGAGAACGCATATATACAGTGTGCACACAGTGAGACTGCCCGGAAGATTTAAACAAATAGCCTCCTTTTTGCAAGGCCCACAAATGAGGTGTGTGTGTTTGTTTGTGCGTTCGCGAGAAAGAGGCAGCATACTGTTTGTGGGGGAGGGCGTGCTGCTGCTGCTAGTGGGGATTTGATGCTGATGAGGTCTGTAATGGGAGTGAACAGGGAGCGTGAGGGGAATAGATTGGGACTTCATTGGCAGGCCGACTCTCCCTAAGCACTGCAGTATGCTTGCCTATTTATTCCCCCATTTCAATGCGCCTTTGCTTTGACCTTTCTGCAGCCAATGACAGTAAAATCACATTGCCACTAGAGAGCTACACATCAGCTACCGAGCACTCCTATATGATTTCCTCATTTATTTCCCCCCTATCGTTGCCCACAGACACACAGGCCAGAGCTGCAGTGCTTCATCCAGGGGGAGGGAGCGACTTAAGACTGAAATTAATTGTACCTATGCCATCATGTAAATAATCACAGCTTTGACTATGCAAATTCAGGGGTGGGGAGAAAGAGACGATGATGAAGAGAAGACATCAATTCATATCGAGGCTCCAGGATCATCAGTGTTTATTCTGATGCTTTATACACAACAGAGAGACACAAGCAGATATAACATTGGTATCGCATGCATGAAAAAAACCTTGCATCTCCAATTTTAATGTTTTGAGCAATCGAAGAGTCACATGATTCTAACTGGATTAAAAATATTCTTTCATTCTTGGATTTGGATGAATTTTGAAAATGTTGTGCAGTCAAGATTAAAGGACAGAAATTATTTTTCTGACGGCACCATATTCCATGAAAAGACCATACCAACAATAAAAGTATTACCTGTGTATCCAATGACTTCCATTGTTGTCCTCTTCGTAGACATAATGATGAGCATTGGTCACTATAGTTTATTTTTGAGTCGATCCCACATTCACCATCCTGCTGCCATAGATAACCGCTAGCCATTCTGCTGAAAATAGTCCCCAACAAATACACTTATTACTCCTGTTTCACTAATATTTGCTATAAATTAAAGGGCCCAGTTGTTTTGCCTTTTTTTTTTTTTATTTTTTTTTTTACTTAAGTATATACAGTATTTCTGTTTTTAAAAGGGTAAGTGCACCAATATCACACATCTAAGTCTGTTTACAGGTCTTGGGGAGCATCTATGAAAAAAGTTTTTTTTTTTTTAAGTTTAAAGCCTTTTCCAGCTCCAGTGATGTCGCTTGAATTTAAGTTTAAAAGTTTTTTAAAGATGTACATCTCAGGCAGAAAAAAATATAGAATATTGCCAGCTTTACCTTTTAAAAAAAGATTTTCTATAATCTAAATTATTATAAATGATTATTTTCTAAAATAGTAGCAGCACAGTAACATTAATTAACACATATTGAAACTCAAGACCAGTCTGTGTTTCTGCAGCATTTACATGAATTAAAGAGGACAGTACATACAAGAGTGTTGTTCAGTCTTACATGAGTTTGTGCGAGAACAAATGTAGTGTAAACAAGGACAAAGACACATTTCTGTGATAGGTAATAGTCCAGATGGTAAAACAACCATATTCACAAACAAACATGTTGCCCAGCATGAAGGCCTCAAACAAAAAGAATACATTCAGCCAAAAAGCAGATGGAAAACACTCCCTGTGTCTCTTCTCCTCCCTCATCCTCTTTCCTCCCATCTCTCCTCCCCTCTTTCTAAGCCCTCATGCACACGCAAACACCACACACACACACACACACACACTAACAACGTCCTCCTTTTCCCCACATATCCATCCTCCCATGCGGGTCTGTGCAGCAGATGCAGGCAGCGCAGCAGAAATAGAAAAGGGTTGAGCAGTGTTCACAAATGAAGCAGGCAGAAAGAAAAGGCAGGAAACATGAGCCGACGCTAAAAATAAAATGAATCCTTGGGTGAGAGAGAAACACTCAAAGGTCCTGAAATAGCTGGTCAAATAAAGCCATGAATAAACTAGAATTAGTGTTTTTTCTTTTTTCCAAGAGGAAGCCCCTCTTCTCTCTCTGTGCTCCCTCACACAGCGACTCCCTGGTTGCTAGGTTACGACACTTGTGGCCGCCATCCACAGTCTGAAGGTGCTTTTCGCATCGGAAAAAGGCAGCCTTCTTTTTCATCCATCAATTTGAAATGTAAAAGAGCAGAAATGGAAACACATGCATTGTAAATTAGGGGAACACCAGGCGCAGCATGAGGGACATCCTACGGATCAATTTGTACAAAGACTGCTTGCATTTCAGATGTACCATGGAAACAGAGACGACTCTTAATTACCTCAACTAACAGCCATAGCAAGAGGAATTGAAGGGAAGTGGAAAATCTCAAATCCTGATTGTTTGTTCATCTGTTATTCATAGCGAATATCAATGCCACCAAATACACTATGACACTACCAGGTAGGTATTTGCTTTTTTCTTTTAGATGAGGAAACATTTGTTTCAAAAAGCAGCTTTTATCCAAAGCTAAATTATATAAACCCTCCATGCATCTTCTGCTTTGTCAAGCTATGAAGGATATGCATGTGACGTCACCGTAGGTGGAAATCTCTGCGGTTACGCCCACTGAGTGGCAGTATTAGTGTTCATTTTGAAGGTTTGGGAAAACACAAAAACACTTCTAAAATGGGGAAGAGCTGTTGTGTGATTGGCTGTGCAAATAGATTCAACAAGAATTTGGAGCTCGAGAAGCAAACGGATCGCTGCAATTCGCAGTCGCAACTTGAATCCAAGCAGCAAAAAGTCAATTGGCGGTTGCCTTTTTTTTTAATTTTTTTTTACTGCAGTCAAGTTTACTTAAATTGATTCAACTAACACACATAAACATGGTTTAACAGCGAGAACATTTTACAAAAGTGCAATTATCGGCTCCATTGTAACTCACAAGGTTCACAGACAAAACAATTGTTGTTTGCTAGTCAAGTTTTTACCACATGTATCACATCAAAAGTTATTAGCATAAGCCCATGGCATTTTACCTTGCAGAAACTAGCCTAGTGGCGATATTTATTTATACATTTTCTTATTTTCTTATTCACTTCTGGATGGTTTCAGTCACTGCATTTCCCGACTAGACCAGCATGGTGCGTGCATGTTTTCCCAGCCTGAACAATGTTGAAAACAGAGCGGCTAATGCTGTAAAGAGAGCAACAAGACGCTTACAGTTCATGGCCACATGTCAATGTCCATGGACCGCTGGTTCTTTGGTAAGTTGTAAGTATCACTGTCGAGTCCAACTGCCTTTAATTTGAGCACATAATTGTTTGTTTTACTTAGTTGTTGCAGTTTGACCTACTAACAGCAGCCTTGTTGCAGGATGTTTTTTTTTTGCCCTTTTACCGCTCAGTCCTACTGAGGGGGGCGTGTCGTGTTTCGATCAGAAAGTGACATCAGCTCATACCTATTTTACAGTACCTCAGAGAAAGTACTTACAGAAATAGATGAAATTAGGTCAAATAAGGACTGAATTATACAGCTGGCTTTTGTGGGGAACATAGACCTTTAAATCCTCACCAAATGTCACAGTTCAACTCCATATACAGCTGTTTCGAGGGGCATAAATCCTCCCTTTTCTGAAACACAGAGTGAGAAGCTGCTCATCATTGTGATAAAGGTCATTGTGCTTTGCTGGTGAATCATGTGCCAAATATCATATTGAACATGAACAAACAGAGCGTCTTGTATTACACATAGGTCATTTCCCAACACATTTATCAAAGCATCAGCTTAGCCTGCGTAAACATTTCTCGCAACTCCTCTCACCCTCTAATTTACTCACTTGTTCTGCAAAAACACAAAGCTGGAAAGAATACAACAAATAACAAACCAGTAATGCTCTTCTGGTGGATTCATAATTGCATCGATTCATAATTAACTCAACAAATAACAAGAAAAGGGATTGGAAATGGGTTCTCTGTAATACAATTAATATCCTAGGATTTGAAAATCAATACAAGTCAACAATTTATTCTCATTCACGGAATGAGTTTGTGTCATAAACCACAATCAAAATGTTTTTTTCTTTGTTACTATTTTTGAGTTTTTTGCAATCCCATGACTGTATTCTATTACTAGAAACGCACAAACTCACAAAAAGGAGCACGAACATAATGGCACGATGAAAAACATGCACACACCCTTACCCATTAGGGACTTGAGTTCAAACAAGTCTACACCACAGGGCAGGGCCCATATTTCATCAGGGAGGCGGGTCAAAGTTGAAGCCCCAAGGACGTGCCGTTTCCTCTCCCTCCCAGGGTTCCAGAGGGCAAGGCGGACATTGTTTACTGGACACTGAGTCTCCCTGGTCTCCCTCTGGACGGGAGGAAGTTGGCTTGCTTTTAGAGCCGGGCCAGTCAAGGTGATTTAAAGCACCAAAAGCCCAGGCATTACGGACCAGGCCTGGCTCCCCATTCCTCCAGTTCCTGTTCATTCGTCCCCCTGTAAAAAGATCACAGTCCTTGTGTTTCAGCGTTTTCAGGAGGTTGTTATTGTGTCCTTGGGAGCTGATTTACAGGGTAACCTTGTGCGCTAGGGCCTACTTTCATTTGTCTGTTCTTCTGACTTTAATTGTGGGCTGAAGTATGGTAGCCCTGAGGAGCAAAACACAACGTTTAAGAAGAAAAAAACACACGAACACTAGAGAGAAAGTAAAACAACATGTCAGAAAACACAAAAAGCATACATAATACAACATAATGTAAATAAAGAGAAGAAGTAGCTACTTACTATTTTTCTCACTATTAATTCTGGATGGATGTTTATAATGACTAAAGCAGGTGGCTGCAGCAATCAGCCCAGTATCCTTTTGGGATCACATCCATATTGGATCGTTTTACACCCTTACGAATTACATGCAATGCCAACATTCAGTGAGGAGAAAAGGTAAGTGTGAAGGTCGAGGTGGTGGGTGGGTGTGTAGCAACTGCTGGAGAGATTGCGTCCTGCAATAAAAGTTTGCCTTTTTATTGACTGTAATCGGGATTTTCCCCGAACCGCAAACAAGTATTTCAGTTGCCTTTATTTGCCTTCTCCTTCTTCTTCCTTAATCATAACGTAGTTAGTATATGCAGATATATAAGAGAATTTCGAAATTGTATGAAAATGTGAAAAACAAAAAACATTTAAAATAATGGGGTTATGGAGAACTTTCCCGTCTGATGAAAGAGTTAAAGCAGTTGGAAGGAAGGCTGAGGTGTTTGTCTCTCACAGGTGGTCATTTAATGATGATTATTTATTTATTCATATAGATTAAATTGTGAGGTTTTGAAATAAAGAGTAGATGAGACATATAATACATATAATATATATATATATATATATTATTTTTTTATTTTTATTTTTTTAATTTCAAGTCGTGGCAGCTTCTTTAAATTATATCATAGTGAATCTGGAGGCTTTTTACTGCCACAATCAGCTTTCTCCATTTTTCTTTAATAACGTTTGTGCAGTTGAATGTTGCATTGCTGGGTGACTTTTGAGCATTGCGTCGCTGTGGGCAGCATGCGGGATATTATTTCAATGAATGTCATCCTGTTGTGCCTCCTATGTTTTAGTTTGTATGTGTTAACAGGGGTAGAAAAGCAAAAAAATAGCACCTTGATAGCGGCAAAAAGTCTAATTTAATGGCCAAACATTATTGGAACTTGTAAAATTATCGTTCACAAAACAATGTAAATGTAAACAATGTAGAAACTGTAAATGTGTGACTGTGTTTTCTGTAATATGATTATTTTTATGTTAGCGTATTTAATTTGTGTTTCGCTCCCCAGGGCCACCATATAGGTGAGACCAGAATGCACACACACACACACAGACACACACACACACACATACTGGACTCTATTGGTTTTGGGGAGAGCTTTGCCGCTGGCGAGCAGGCAGTAAGGCAGGAGATGAAATGTCTTATTAGCGAGCGAATGAGAACCAGGCGGGCCTGAGCTGAGCCAGGTCCTCTATTAACCTGTCCTTCCAGGGGAGAGTCTCGTAAACAAGGCCGTGATGGCAGGAAGTGCTGGCGGAGCCGGGTAGGAGGTGGAGGGAGACGGGGAGGTAAGGGGAGGCCTTCGTAAGGGTTGGACGGGGTCGGTATGGAGGAGAGGGGAGGGGGGTGGGAGAGGAGAGAGCATTGATCTGTGTGATCCCTCTGATGTGGAGGACACAATCACAAAAAGGGACTAACGCAGAGAGACGCTCCGGATGACAAGCTGTCATATTCTTTTAAGTCTTCACATTGGGAGATGTATTGTTTGTGGGAGTGAAGATGAATCTATCCCATTAGCCTGTGGCTAGGACTTTTTAGGGCCAATAAAAATCACTCGAACAAACCTGTGATTGATTTCCGGCGAGTTGAAATGGCAGCGTGGTAGTTCTGCCCGTCTATTTCTCAATGTAACACTTCCATCTCGGATTTCTTTTCCCTCTAATATGCCAGCACACAAACACACACACAATCCTTTCTCGAAAAGGCACCATAGCCTTAAGGAAGCGGGTTAATATGGGACACAGACAAACGAAGGGGGACATTTTAGTGTACACGGTTTGAGTTGACTGACAATGGCAAAGACAAACACATACTAAACAAACAGACACGTAAATATCGTCATGGCTGTTTAATGTGAACCAAGGCTTTTGTTTCTTCTGTAGTACTTGTGCAGATAATGAGAACAAACATGGCAGAGCCCAGAAATTTGCAAGGAGTGAATGTACAGTGAGGCTCCTCTCCTCTCCTCTTCTCTCCTCTCCTCTCCTCTCTCTCCTCTCTTCTCCTCTCCTCTCTCTCCTCTCTTCTCATCTCCTCTCCTCTCTCTCCTCTCTTCTCATCTCTCCTCTCTCCTCTCTCTCCTCTCCTCTCCTCTCTTCTTCTCTCCTCTCCTCTCTTTCCTCTCTCCTCTCCTCTCCTCTCTCTCCTCTCTCTCCTCTCTCTCCTCTCTCCTCTCTCTCCTCTCTCTCCTCTCTCCTCTCTCTCCTCTCTCTCCTCTCTCCACTCTCTCCTCTCCTCTCCTCTCTCTCCTCTCTCTCCTCTCTCTCCTCTCTC
>CALSBV010011200.1:15528892-15613059 GCA_943590825.1 Bovichtus diacanthus
CCTCTCCTCTCCTCTCGCCCCCGCAGCCTCCTGAGCACAGCTGTCTACATGGCTGGGCTGTTTTCACTGACAGGCTGTGAGAGCCATGAAACAGGAGGGCACCAGGGACCTGGGCCACCTCGACAACATGCGCCCCCACAATCTGCTGTTCACAGTGTACCCCAACCCTCTCTCTGTCTCCCTCCCTCCCTCTTTCTCCTTCTCTCCACACTAACAATCTCCTTCACTATTTCAAATATTTCATCCCTCAGGCTCTCTCTCGTTCCCTCCTGCACAATGTTTTTTTTTTTGCAATGTCTTGTCTCAGTTCTATCAGATTTACTGTTTGTGCCTGTCATTTTCTCTCCCTAATACTTCCTCCTTCTTTGTGTCCTCCAGTGGCCCTCTCATACTGTCACATCTGCATGTTTTTTGCTGCTTGGCTGTCATGTCCCATGTTTTTGCCTCAGCCACACATCATTTCTCACAAACAGAGACATGAAAGGAGGGAGAGGGGAGAATGAAACAGAGAAAACAGAGAGTCCGGGCTGATTCGGAGGAGGTTAAGAAAGCATGTGGAATGTAAGGGAGGCAGGGTGAATAAACCAACAACAAACAATTTCTTATTTTGACTGGCTGCACAGCGCAATTGCAAGGCTGTCTGGTATTTAATAAGCACTTCTTTGGCATTAGGAGTCTGCTTGTTTTGCTTGGTGCCGAGGCAGAGGCACTGCGTGGTTTCCCCCATTTTCAGATCTAGACGGGGGAAGGAGAGAACACGGCCAAGGGCTATGGGTGGAGAGTGTCTCTCTTTCTCTCTCCGCTGTGTCCCCTGGCTGGGTGGAGCTTAACTAGGGGGTTTAGCCGTAGGGTAGGTGCTGGAGCCGAGGTAGTGATGGGGACAAGCTCCCCTGGAAAGCCCTAGAGGGAGACAGCTTCTTTACAGTAAATAAACAGCCCACTTTCCCTGCATGGAGCATCTCCTCCCTTTATGCATCTCAAACCCTCAAGGACAGTTTCACATCACTGTAGCCCCCTCTCCTCCCTACAGTTCTCCCTTTCCCTTTCTCTGGTATACTGTCTTTTTTCCTTCCCCCCGTTCTCTGTCACGACACACTCATGCAAACATTGTCACCCCACACACCAACTCACCAAAACCGCTCTTAACGCATCAGATCAAAGAGGATGAAAATGTGATCTTTGTAATTTCATTTTTTTTTTTTTTTTCCCCGTCCTGGCCCACACTATTTTTTTTCTTTTCTTTTTTCTGCCTCTCTTTTCAAGGAGAGACAAATAACAATGAAGAATGTGGGATCTGTCGCATTTTTCCCATGGGAGAAGTCTTCTAACGGCATCTTCTATTAGGGATGGAGAGGGAAGAAGAGAAGAAAAGAGGAACACCCCCTCTGTGCAAACAAAATACAAGTGAGAACCATAGCTTAACAGCTTTGTGGTATTAGATTTGCTTTGTGCTTACTGTAGGTGAAACGCATTCTGAATCCTTTAAGAAGAAAAAATGAACACACTTTGCAACACACTAAATCAGTGTGGGCTATAATATTAGCCTATTAATGCTCACATTTTTCTTGCTCCCATAAAATATCTCTGTTTGATGCGTCACCGTGTTGTTCTGAAGGGTCCGCTCTGTGTCAGGCCCCTCGGCTTGTCCTTCAGAACGTGTCTAAATCCAACCGCATGTGACAAGTCGTCAAGTGCAGCAGTATGAAAGTGAGAATCAAGGTCAAAGACGCTTTTTTCTCACATATTCCGTGAGCAGCCTCGCTTTCACCCCATACAAATAACACATCTGATTAGCTCTCCGCTCAGTCCACCCACGTAGGCAGCGTGCAGAGTGTATACTGCGCACACGCTGCATGCTTCTAGCTGATGCTTTGAGTGCTACATGCGATACTGATTCACATGGGGCCTTTGCTCCTCCTCCCTCTCTCCGCTTCTCATAGACCTGTCACTGCTTGACTCTCACCGCTCGGCACAGTGGGATTGACCCATTTCTTACACTGGTGGGCCCACAGGAGAGTCAGAGCACACACACGCACGCATGCACACAAACACGTCACATTATACATGACTGAGTACATATGATAACGCACGCTGATGAATAAAACATGTCATTATCGGTAACTTATGATTCGATCGATGAAGTGTAGCATCTGCAGCTGTTCTGGAAGCTGAAGACATTGCATTCAACAGGCATTTAAACCTAATGCGGATCTAAACACACACACACGCTTCTGCGCAAACAAAGTCAGGAGTCAGGGTCAAGGGTAAATCGGGTAACAAAATCCAGCCAGATAGTGAGAAAACAGCAACGTCTGTGGCTGTGTTGGTTGAAAATAAAGTGACTTCATACTGTGTCACTATTTTCTTACCAACTTTTCTGTTTGCATTACCCCACTCATCCATTAGCTTAATGACGCAAAGGTCTGGCTGCATGAGATTAGGACAGGACAGGAGACAAACTATTTCCTGTCCAGCATCAGACTGCAGTGTTCATCCGCTCTATCACATGCTCTCCCACTCCTATGCAAAGACCGAAGGGATGTCGGCGCACCGTACAAATGCTTGCACAAACACGCACACGTGTACACTGACCTGCAGGCATGCAGAGGAAGCTCCAAGGTTACCTCCAGCGCTGATCCATGTGAAGAGACTGATATCTGGACAGCGTCTTTGATGTCAAAATGTTGAGAGCATTCTGAAAGCATAGAAGAACACAAAGGCAGCGGTCCAGGGTCAGATCTACACAGGAGGATATTTGAGCCTTACAGTGCCCTCTGGTTTAACTTATTCATCAGATGCCTGCACAACGAATTCACAAAGACATGGACAGTGATTCAAAGGAGGAATGGTGTTGTCAGGGGGTGTGCTTCAGAAGTACACTGCAGATTTTTTGGATCAAAAGAAATGTACATATGGCGTACACATGGTGGTGTCTCACACAAGTTATTCTGTCTCTGTGGCAGGCAGCATTTAAATCTCGCTTTCTGTTCCTGCTTCAAAAACTTAAATAGCATTAATGTGAGTGTTCATTAAGTAGAGATTCATCATCCTTCAAGTTTAAAGGGTTGCACCACTCAAACTAGTTTTCCCAGAGCAATTTGTTTTAATGCATATCTACTAGCTCGCTCGCTAACATACTAATCATTTAGAGTGAATTGAATAAGGTCGACATATGGGAGTCAAAAATGCTGTTCAATGATAATGTAAAGTGGGAATATTTTACATTTTTTACACGCCAGACTAAATGACTAGCTTCTGTTAAGTTAGTTTAATTCATGCATTCATTTTCCCCCTCATATCCTAAACTGCATGAGCACTACTTACTCTGAAACACACTTCTTTCCATGTTTTATATAATACAACAAGGTCATACATTCATAAAGGATTGGCAACTAGTTTATTATATCATTCGGCTCCTTTAACTGTTATTTTTTTAAGTTATGTTACAGCTTGTGATTTTCTGTACTTTTGCTTGCACTACAGATGTTTTTATAGCAACCCATTAACTCCTTACGTAAGACTTTACTAGCGAAGACATTTCTTAAGTTTGAATGGTGCAACCCAATTTAATAAATCACTGGTTTGAAAATAGCTTGTTTAGAATTTAGGAAGGACTTGCAAACTTAATGGATTTATGAATAAGTTAGTGACCCAATCCTATGGGTGAGGCCATTCAGATGAGGCATGGAAGGGTTAAAGGCAAAAACAGCACTGAAATTAGTTAATTTAAATAAATACGGGTGCACATTTATGACAGATTTTTCAAAAAATACGCTTTTTTTGAGCGCAGACTTTCTCTTCTGAGGTTCACTTTCACTGTTGATGGTGTGTCATCTTTCAGTATTTATCGCAAATTCAAAATTCACAGCAAGAAATAGGCATAGCATTAACATCTTGTCACCTTTATAGTGTAATTAGCACTATTTGGAGGAAACGTGGCGTGCTGTGTGTGTCTGTGCAGGATAGCAGGCTGGTGCATGGATAAATAGGGATGCTTAGGGAGAGGTCAGGATAAAAACACACAGCCTGGCTTGCAGGCAGCACACCATGCCTGTCGAAATAGAAATCCCTGCAGTTCTGCTCAGCGTGACATAATTAGCATGTGGAAGTGAAACCTCACTGCTGTTCCTAAATCTTGGATGCTGCTTCAGATACTGCTTAACGACAAAGACAGGAATGAGAGAGAGGAGGAGAAGTACATTAGCAGAATGCAATATATTGGTGAAGTACATTTACTGCAAGAATTGCAACTAATTACAATTTATTCCCCTACTTCACTATTTCTGAGAAAAATGTTGAACTTTGTACCGTAGTACATTTGTCTGACAGTAATAGTTACATATTTAAAAATATATTATATTATATGATATGATGAAGATCTACTACCCAGTATTATACAAAGTATATCAAATTGTCTCATGTATTCGCTCGAGATAAAAATAGAATAATACAATATTTTCTGACAGTTTGAAAGGCGACATTCTGCACAATGAGTACTTCTACTAATAGTAGTTCCCTCTTTTGTATTATTTTAGAGCCTGTCTCTTTAAGCCCCACTCCCCGAAGAAGCCCGGTCTGAGATGTTTGGCTGGCGAGAGAAGTATGGTGCACCTTTGCAAAGGTAGTTCTCAAGCCGGCGTGGAGATACTGAGATGGGTGGCGGTACATTCTAATGTGCAGGGGTGGGGGGGATCCCATGTTTTCTGACCTAGGCTGCCCACACAAAACTGACTGGGTTGTCTTATAGTGATGTGGGTTTGTCGGCACTCCAGATACCCAAATGTACAAGCACTGAAAAAGTGTGTTTTTCATAGTATGTCTCCTTTAAGTAACATTTTGAATTCAGTACTTATACTTGTAATGGTGTATTTTTAGACTATGGTATTTCTACGTTTACTTAAGTTAAGTATGTGAGTACTTCTTCCACCTCTGGGGAAGGAGCTGAGGAGTGGGAGGAATTGAGGACGCAGGAAATGGAGTGAGAAACACAGGGCATTGATAAAACAATAATGACTTCCACTAATTGTGTTTCCTATGGCCAATGTGAGTGTGGTGACATTTCAGTTCTGTGTTTGTCGGTCAAAGAATGAGCTAATTAATATGGTAATTTAGCCCCAACGCCTCCAGTGACAGCCACACCCCCTCGTTAGCAGCCACAAGGACAAGGGTCGGATGCTCCGGGAGCAAGAGAGGGAGAGAGGGAGAGAGGGAAAGAGGGAGAGAGGGAGAACTAGAGAGTTTTTTCTGGCTTTGCCTTCTCAGCAGCCCCGGAGTCACACGACACTGTCTCTGTAACGGGAACAAGTGATTATTTCTGAAAAATGGGGAACTTTGTCAAAACGTATCCCTCCCACACACCATCTCTCTTTCTCTCTCTCTCTCTCTCTTCCTCTCTCTCTCTCTCTCTCTCGCTCTCTCGCTCTCTCTCTCTCTCTCTCTCTCTCTGTCGCTCTCTCTCTCTCTCTCTCTCGCTCTCTCTCCCCGGCTCTCTTTCACACATACACACACACACACACACACGCACAAGCTCTCTCACACACCCATTTCAACTTTCATGTTGAGCGTACGTGGACACACACATACTGTACATTGGTGGGTATAGACATACACAGCTGAGCAAATATGCAAACACACACTTAGAGGAAACGTGTAAGTGCTTGCACACACACACACACACACACGCACACGCGCGCACACACAAGACTTAAACTCTAAAGCATGTTGTTTGATTGATCCCATCAAGCGAAGGGCATCTCTGCATTCAGCATCATTCTGCCAGCGAATTAAGCATCAGTGATGAGGGATCAGAGGGCACACACTCCGACTGAGATCTGTTCACATCTTAAAGACATTATAGAAACTTTACAAAGCAAAAACATAGCTGCACTGAACCTGCTGCAGGATATAATGAAGCAGTGTTTTGCGAGAGTTATCCTTTACTTTAAAAGTACTAATACAACAATGTAAAAATATTACATTACAAGTAACATTCCTTCATTCAAAATCCTGCTTAACTATTGAAGTATTATAAGCAAAATGTACAGGGTTGAAAAATGTCCTTGTGAGTGTTATATTACTATTATTATTATTATTATTAGTATATATTACATTATTAGATTATAATTAGTGATGCATCAATGTGTAAGAAGCATTTTGCTGTTGTAACTGTTCAATTCAGGACTATTTTTTATACAGTAAGGTGCTTCTATCTACAGTTAGGTAGTTTAATCCAGTGGTTCCCTAGTTGTCAGGCCTCGTCCAAATTTGTATTCTTTTTTTTTTTTTGTGAAATGTCAAATAGATGTAAGTTATTACTCATTAAATAATTGCTGCCATTCAGACAAACATTGAATTTGCTTCTCCCTCAACATTAGGCTAACAAGCTCTCAAACTGAATTTCTTGATGCGGATTTAGCCTCGTTGCCTGTGTGTTTTTTTTTTTTCTAACGTAAAAGAAAAAGAGGAGCTTTGGTCTGCAAGCTGCCAAAAAACACTCCCTAATGAAATGGAAGCGCATAAATGTTTGCGTGCTGACCTTCCAAACAAAACCTCATTGTGATGCAGGTTGTAAATTAAATTAAGTGTCAACTTAATGTCACGTGGGTGGAAAAGTTTGTTTTGGAAACTTGTTCAACAAATGCAGCCAAAATCAATGTTTTCACTGCGACATCTTTCATACAGATGTGTTTATGTTTCTGATTCTTTCCATATTAGTTTCTCTGTTGTGTCCCTATCCGTCCTAAGTGTGGATAGTTTTAATATTCTTGTGACTCCTTTTTGGGTTGGAAAACTAACAACAACTCTTTCTTTAACATTCTCAGTGACTTGCAGCAAGGGATCACACGACAACTCTCGTCTGTGAACGTTTTTTTTTTTATTATCACCGGAGTCACTCACTTTATCACGGACCACAACTTTACTGCTTTGATTGACTCTCACAGTTCTCATCTGTGACATGTTTGGCGGCGGCAGCTAGCTGAGGAAAAGCTCTGTACATACACGCTCAGCACCAAACCTCACACAGACAAAGATAGCAACTTAGCAACTAGCTGGTGACCATATGGAGTATTTAGCAACTAAAGAGCCTGATTTTTAACTCAAGTGGTGGTGGAGACCAAAAACAGAGCTAAAAGGAGGGTGAATATTGGACTTATACTCGCCAGGTGGCCAGAAACGACTCCAAATGGATGATAATGTTGCTTCGTAACTGCTGGATGTGTAACAAAGCAACAGTTTGCTAACAAGTTCATCACATCAATTCAATTGTCAGTGTTGTGTGTAACGCTGTGTGTAAGTGCCCAAGAAATATGTTATGGTTATTATAAAAGCTTATAATCGATTAGAAGAATGATGACGTGTTTGTAAATAATTATATAATAGGTGTCAATGTTGTATTGTTTTTCCTTGTAGTTCAAGAGTTCCAATCAATTTCTGCCTAAAATATTGTTAATATTAATATTCATGCAAAATAACTGCAGGCAGAAACTCTGAATTTGTTAGGGCATGTTTTTTAACCAATCTTGAGAATTAATCTTGATTGGAATGTTTTTTTTGGAATGTTTCCTTAAAACAAATATTAGTAAACTTGTACCTTGTAAAGAAAACAAATGTTTTGGAAATTACCATTTCATTGATTCTGAATCACAAGTTGAAGAGTGAAGTCTAAAATACAAAAACAGTCTGTGTCTCAGTGGCCATTTTAATGAGCAAACTCCTTCTTCTACCACCCACATCATTCCTCTCTACCTCTCCTCAGTACTCTCATCCTATCCTAACACACAATCAAACACACACAAACAAACATTTGCCCGGGTCATTAATTAAAAGCACAAACAATTTACGGAAGCCGGTCTCTCGAGCTTCCAGAGGTCGCTTTTTTTCTGTCCTCCATCTCTGAAGGAATGTTCGGTTGAGCTGAGCCTTCTTGTTAATGTAAATAATTTACCTTTACCTTTATCCTGATGGAATCTTAATTGCGCCTCTCCGGCTCGCCTTGCAGCAATTCATCAACGTCCTCCTTGACCAGAAAAAGATGCGCCGCCTGTCGTTGGGAGAATCTAGCACTTTCGAGCACTTTGAAGCAAAGTAAGAGGGTGCGCAGACAATGAGAGGCGCACACACTGTTCTGGATTAATGACAACTCTCCGCCAATTAAATGAGTGTTTGCTGTTTTCATCTGATGCTGCTGGTCATCTATTGTCCCCGGATATTGATCTTTATTTCAATGGAGTAAATACAACAGAGAACAATAAGAGCATTACGGGCTGGGGCCATGTTAGCTCAAGAACATTTGGAGCATTATTGGCGAATCCATTCATTCCAGCGCAAGGTATTCATAATACCGTGAGACTGATTAATGCAAAGAAGAGCTGCATGCACATATTGGCCTGGAAGCCATTCAGAGGGCAAGAGACCGGCTGTGTACATGTGTGTGCGTGTCTGTTTATTTTAGTGTGTGCAAGGGGAGGATCAGAGGGGTGGATGGGGGAGGGGGAGGGATCGACTCTTTATTTTTCATTCTTGGCATATCAGCCTTGGAGGGCCTCGGCGGTGCAGTAAAAAGCCGTGCATCTCGGCCACGTGATACGCAGAGTGTAATTGCTAGCCTCTCGGCGGCTCGAAATGAAAGCAGAGTTCGTCCATTTCTCAACACGTAGGGCTAAAAACGAGACCACAAAAACCCACCACTTCCCTTAGCGAGAAATGTCCCTGCACTCCCACAGCCTGCACTCTTTACCAGAAGAAGCAGCAGCTGACAAAGCAACAGTGGCTGTGCATGTGTGTGTGCGTGTATATACACGAGCAGGGCCTACGCTGGTCTCTGCTGAACTATCTGCGCTTAATTATGTTGTGCTGTGGAGTCACAAGCCAATTATTTGCCCTTTCAAAGCTTTAGAACATACTCAGAAAGAGAAGTACAAGAGAGGCATATTTTTAGCATAGCTTAAGCACATAGATGAGCTGTCACAGGCACACAAATACACCGCGAGTGCACCCTTTTCATTCACAGTTGTGATTTCAGAAGTATGACTGGGTAAAGAAAATTAGAATAGGCGAATCTAAAACACCGAATGCCACTGAATACCCCTCAAACAATTTTAGATTTCGGTGTAAAGGCATGAACTTCTCTTTGTCTTCGGCTGCACACATATCATTTCAATATGCCCCGACTGAAAGAAAGAAATATGAAAGAAAGAGCTGACAATAAACCGATGAAGTGAGAGGTCAATCGTGCGTGTGTGTGCGTGCATGTGCATGTGCATGTGTGAGGGAGCGAGAGACAGGAGCAAGTGTGCATCTGGGGGACAGGTGACATAGTGTGCGTGTCCTGGTGATGAAGGGTCAGCTGAGGGTCACAGTGATCCAGTTACACTCACCTTTTCTCTCCATTGATCCCTCTGATTCCTCTGATACGCTGCTGTTTCCATATTGACATCTAACCATACAGACGAATGCTGGAAGGCATACAGTCTTCCAGTGTCTGAGCTCTTTATTGAGCCGCGAGAGAGACGCTAATGACCAGGATAGCTCTCAGCTTTTCTCCTCCACCTATTTTGACCTCTGTTCACATCTCACGCATGATCGCTCGCAGCCACGGAGTCATCGAGACCTTAGGTCTGTCTTTCAGTATTTTTGTCAATACTCGCTTCTGTCTTTCTCAAATTTGCCTTTCTCTTCTCCTTCTCATTCCTACTATAGTTTCTATCTCCCTGGCTGTATCTCTGCCCCTCCTTCTCCACTCTCTGCGTTTCCCCCGCCCTACACACCTGCTCAGGGACCTAGCCCTGTGCCTCCCAGCCCGGGCAGGGTTGAGAACAGAAGGCCCCTGTGTTTTTTGATAATCATCACATAGCTTGCATGCCTGCTCCTCTTCTCTCTCTCTCTCTCTCTCTCTCTCTCTCTCTCTCATGTCTCTCTCTCTCCCTCCTTGTGTTCTCTTTCCCCCTCCCCTGTGCCCCGCCTGCCAGCTTACCTCAGCCAAGCCTATAACCACCCCCATCCCCGCCCCCCCAGCTCCCTCCCCCTCGCTGCATCTGCCCTGCCATACATCAGCCTTCTGACAGGCTCACTCAGCACCCACAATGCCTTGGTCTCATTCTTTTCACCTTTCGTCATCAGTTTCATCATTTGCAGCTGTCAACTGTAAAACAGACATCTAGTATGAGTGTTCTTTCCAGGAAATGAGAACAAACAAGTAATATGCATTTAAAGGAACACGGTCGCCTGCTATTGCTCTAGTTCTGTCCAAAGGCAAATAAGAAATACTATAATAAACAAGATATAATGTATAATGTTTATGTTACCCCTGCATGTCGAGCTGTTTTCCAGTCTTTATGCGAAGCTAAGCTAACCAGCTGCTGACTGTAGCCTTGTTTTCAGCAGACAAATATAAGAGTGGTATTTATCTTCCTACCACTAACTCCGTGCAAGAAAACAATAAAACATCTTTCTTTTCTTTTATCTTTCTGCTCCTTATCTAAGTTTTCCCACCTCTTAACCCTGACACTCTTTTTCCTCTTCCCCTCCACCCCTCCCACCGTGCCCGCCGTGTCTTGGTGCAGGTGTTCCCATTGCCGGGGGGGGGGGGGGGGGGGGGGTGTGGAAAGCAAAGGAGCAAAGAAGAGGCAGAGCTTCGCTTCATTCAGCTATTGAGCTAATGGATCCTCATTCACCACCCACACTGCTTATTAGGCCTGCTTTAAATAATCGAAAAAAGAAACAGAGAAGCGGCAGTCGGTTCCCTCCCAAATGCTATTCACAGATCCCACACTGCGTATTACTCCGACGGCTACATGGGCAAGGATATCAGCTCTCGGTGTCATTATTTGATCAAGTGGTTCTCAGTCATGCAGTGGTCTGTGTAGTTAGTACTTGAGGGAATGAACACCCTTGTGGGCCCCTCTAAGCATCTATTGTGTCCGTGTAAAGAAACCCCTATGGAACAGGGGGCCCCATTGTAGAAGAAATTGTTCATTTATTAATTCATGCTATCGGGTTGCCGGGTTTCATGTTTTACAAAAAGCGCCAGCAATAAGCAGATTGGTTATCAACACCAGCTGTCCAGACAAGACTCTCTCGATCCCCTCCTACTCTACCCACAGTTCCCGGTGTACCATCCTATCTGTGTTCTTATCGGTTTATCTTTCCCATCTTTTTCCACCCTCCCCACCTCTCCGTCCTGTGTACTGTGTTGCATTAAAGGTCTGGATCAGGCAGATGGACAGAGCCTTCGATCAATCAGAGAGATCAATACTTCCAGACTGGCTGGGACGATCTGTGCAGAGTGACGGACATCTGACGGCTCTGATCCGGGCCAGTCTGCGCTAGTTTCCTCTGGTCATGGATCGGCTTAGTTTAGCTTGGTTTGGTTTAAGTCCTGTCTGGTCTTGTTCAGGTCTGACATGTTAGGATTACAGTTTGAACAAATGCAGTTTACAATTCTTCAATCAATATTTCAGAGCGAACCGACTTTCGCAGGCACACGGAAACATCCTTTCTCGTACATTAGCATTAGAAAATGATTATGATATGTTTTCTTTCTTGCAAGTAGTTTTTCATTCGATATTGGTCGAAGTCAATTAATTTATTTTACATGTTTCTGTTCCGAATTGAGAAAATCAGCAACAAAATGAAAGATGGCTGCATGGATCAGATGAATGCAAAAACCAATCACACGTTGACTTTTTCTCTCTCTTCATTCACGAGCCAGTTAAGTCAGAAGACAACTCTGCTAAATGTCAAAAAGCTGCAGGGGGGGAAACCACAGAGAATACTTGATTTCATTTCTATTATACGCAGGTCAAGTGGAAAGTCTATCTTCATCCTCTGAAAATAACCTTTTCCCTCAGAATAATAGGCATGTACTGCATTTTGTAATTGCCTTGCACCACGAGAAAGGATCACAGATGAATGAGGATACAGTTGCCACTTGACATCAACTCTGATATTCTCATTTTCTCTCCTCCTGAACACAAAGTTCAGACAAGGCTGAACAGGAGAACATTGACAAACACTGACAAAAAGCAGACTGAATGTTGGCTTGCATCGCTCCCCACCTGCCTCACACCCCCACATGCAGCACTGCTCCGTTCTAGGTCAGTATTCTGATGATAGACAGTGACAGAGCCGAGTTCCTGCCTTCACGGTTCCTGCCTGTCTTCCGGCTGCAGCGTCTGTTGTGTGTTTGATGTAGTCCAGGCTCACCGCCGGCCCAGTCTCTGACTGTTGGCCGATGACACCAAACTCAGACAGAGCTGAAATCTGGAGGGCAGGAAGGAAGGAAGCACACTTCCAAGACAGACAACTCAGAAAGAAAAACAACAGCCAGTCATCACTCAGTCAGTGCTTACACATTGTGACACAGTTCAAAGGGTTTTGCCAGGTTGTTTTTAATGGAAAGCAGAAAAGCAGTATAAAGATGAAATAAATGTGATGCCTTAGCCATTTAAATAAAATGGAAATAGTTCCTCCTTTTCAAAGGAAACACAGTATTCTAAACTCTTGCTTTTTAGCATGCTAGCGGCATGGCTCTAGAGATAGCGGTGGTGGTCGGTCCAAAACTTTGATCCAGACTAAAACATATCAATAACTTTCAGATGGATTAACATAAAATGTGGTACGGATATTCAAAGGAAAATAATCCTTCTGATGTGGGTGATCCCTTGACTTTTCTTTTAGTGCCACCAGCAGGACAAAATGTTATCCTGTTAAATATTTAGCATTTGATATGGATTGGCACAGAATTTGATACAACCGCTCGTGGTGCCTAGAGGGTGAATCCTGGTGAATTTGGTGATCCTCTGACGCTTCCTCTCGCAGCCCCATGAGGTTGATGTTTGTGTTTTTCAGTGAAATGTCTGAACGGACGGGGACGGATGAAATTCAATTTCGTACAGGCCGTCATGGTCCACTCAGGATAAATTGTATTAACTTTGGTTCTAACTCTTGAAGCACTATCTTCAGGTTTTATGTAAAACAAATTTCATTCCCTTCAGCTTCAACTGCAACTTTGCGTTAAATGCTAATGTTAACATGTCAACGCGCAAAACTAAGATGGTGAGTATTGCCACTGTGAGCATGTTAGCATGCTGAATGCACTTAGTGTGTTTTGTTCGCAGTTTACATCAGTGCTGGAGTAACTTAATAAAGGCGTTCTATGAATCATGCTTACTCATTTCAGCAGTGTCTGATGAAGAAGCAATTCAAAAACAGCACTGTAACTTGCACCATGTGAGCTACCTTCAGGGACTGCAGAAAAGCTACCTTTGGGTAGGCGTATTGCAATTTCTTTGATTTAATCAACTTACATGATGTAGATCATCACTGCCAGTTTTACTACACTGATCAGACAGCAAAGATTCCACTAAATTGTCCCAGATTTTAATGAAGACTAAGTGAGCATTAAATTGCCACGATCTGGGGCATTATGGAGAAAGTAATATTACAAGCAGTGTAACAAATTACCACTCCCCAGGAGTAATAATATTATTTTGAAGTGAATAACAGGAAATTAGCATTAAATTATGTTTTAATGCTTGTCAAAGACATGAGAATCTACATAAATACTTCTGGATGCTGTGCAGTCTTTATGCACGGTTAAGCTAACTGGCTGCTGGCTATAGCTTCATATACACCACATGAGAATGGAATCAATCTTCTCATCTAACACTCGATAAGAAAGCAAAATGAGAATACATTTGAGCATCATCTTGTCATCGTTTATGTTGAGACTGTTTGAGAAATTCCCACAATTACTGATGAGACTGTGAAGTGTTGCACCTTTACAGCAGGGGTGGAAAGTCATTCCATTTAGTACTATAGCTACTTAAGTACAGTTTTTACTTACATGTACTTTGCTTATATGACATTTATATGACAGCTATAAGTGTAGCTACTTTGGAGATCAAGGTTGACGAGATGCACTATTTTAGATTCACTGTCAACAATAAGATAGTATAAGCTTTACTTTGACTAGCTACAACATAAAACCCATTAGTAATAATAGTAATCCTATAAAATGACACTGACAGAGGTCAATCCGCTCCAGAATGAGAACTTTCACTTTTAATAATTTAAGTACATTTTCCCTGATAGTATGTCTGTAGCTACTCAAGTAACATCTTGAATGGTACTTTTACATAAGTAAAATATTTTGACACTTCTTTTACCACTGAGATAGTAATTATGCTGTACTGAGCTGTTGATAGGACACACTATTTCTATGTAATAAATGTCTTAATGAGATGGTAAAAAGAGGAATTTGATACACTTACATACTGCACACTGAAAGCGACATATAAATACACTGTCAGCATGCACGTTTGTATTCTTAGAGCATTTAAATTTCCTCCTGGGCACTTCTAAAACTGCCATGTGAAGAGGGTTTGGCTGAAGGTCATGACGTGAGTCACAAAGCAGAGCGGACTCGTGTTTCCTGCCAAGGGAGTTGGAGGGTGTTTCATGATTCCTTGCTGGGACAGGAAATGGAGGGGTAAACAGAGGGAATCCCACACGCTGACGAGGAAACTCCACAGTGCCGTCCTACACTCACCCCGCAGGGGCCCCCCCCCCCCCCCCTACACACACAGACAGACATACACGCATGGATGCAGTGATACACACTCAAGTCCACATGTGCATACACTGAGTCCCTAATGTCCTCAGTTTGAGACAATGGTTTTACATGCAGCGTCTGGAAGAGATAAGAAATGAAATCGTATTTGTTCTTTAAAGATTTTTTGCTTTGTTCCATTCAGTAACTTCTGCGGTTTATGCAATTTTAAAGCTTTGTTTTAGGATGCACAGCATGAAGTGTGGTAATGTATGTGTGTGCTTATTGTGATGGCTTATGTCTCTTTGAGCATTACTGGGCACAGGACAAAAAAAAGAGCTGCGCGGGGGAAAAATAGAGCGACTCCGCTATGCTTTGAACATGATCACCATAGTGATGCAATAACGTGCAACGTGCCCTTTCTAAAATTTTCAGAGGAATTAACCTAGTTTGTAAAATGTCATAGCCATTGCTCACCTTGGCGTAGCGCTTTCTCCCCTGTTAGTGTGTGACCCTATTTCTCTTATCTGTGGCAGCCATGCAGGACCTCCGCTCGTCTGTTAATGTGTCAGTCATTTGTGCTGCACCAAAATATGTAAAGGTAAAATCTGGGTCTGAAGCGTTGCAATGCTGACGTGTGTGTGTTTGAACGTGTGGTTGCCGTTTTGTTTTGACAACAGTGTAATACCGCCAACTGACTAATGGGAAAGTGATCCGGAGCCTTCTGAATATTTGATGTTAATGTAATAAGAAAGCCATAAAAGCTTTTAGGATCTCAATTTATCCAGTCAAAGTCATTGATTTAACCTGCAAATTTATAGACGGCCCCTTCCTGTTGCCCCCAGCTCAACACAGTGAATGTTATGCCCGTAAATCGCACGTCCAAATCACAATGAGGATTTATTTTTTTCCTACCACAATTTATATTCCAAGGGGCTTAACTATCTCATTTGAATTATTTACTTGTGGTTTTGATACAGAGGCTGGGGAGCAACTATTGATCTGAAAGATTTGGAGCCTGTTGGCTAAGCTAAATGGCAGCATGTGATGGTCAGTGGGAGCATTGGGAGGTCTGGTTATCTCTTCTTCATAAATATATGCATAGCAGAGATGTCTAAATAGTGTAAATCTGTTTTCCATTTAAGTCCGTTTTCAAATGAGACTTTTACTACATTCAAGAAAACTGGACTTATTCAACCAAACATTTCACGCTGACAAATGTTCATAAAAGAGGCCTCTTGAGCATTAACAAAGCTGTCACAACACATTTTATGATAACATTTTTTCAACCCAAGCAGCGTCTTCATCAGAAGCTCGCTCCTACTTTAGGTGTTGTGTAGAAGATATCGGGCAGCAGATGTGAAGGAGGGTCACCACTAATGGCCTAAGGCCACCGACCCTAATACTGGCTCAGACTGTCACACTTCTGCGATGATGATGATGATCCAAGGAATCGTGCATGTGGGTCAATGAGTGCCTGCCAGGGCAGCGCAGAGGGTGGGGAGGGGGCTAGGATGGAGTACAGGGATCAATACATAATATCTTACAAATTGAATTCGACCTGGATCGACCCAGAGGATGTGTTTGACCGGCTGAGAACTGTGGACGAGTGCACAGTAAATCCTACTGATCAGTACGGAGGGCACAGAGGAGGGGGTGGAAGGAGGGTGGGGCGTCCACTCACAGGGGTGTCTGCTCAGGGGAAGGAGGCGTGAAGAGTGGGGTTTAGAGGTCTGATGGAGACGAGGGAATATGGAGCAGGAGGGGTGATAGAGAGAGGGGAAGAGATGGAGGTAGTATCGGTTTATCACCTCCAGTCAGGGGGTCACTCACTTCTCACTGTCATTATCTTCAAGAGGCTTCACCCCCAATCTGTCTCTTTAATGGTAGGCTTGTTTGGACACAGTCAATTTTATAGTCTCATCTGTGCTCTTCAAATGTCTATTTATGTGTCTGTGTGTGCCTTAAGACACAACGGAGCAATACTCTTGTATTTAAAACTAGCTTTAAAGCATGAGATATACTCACTGTCTGATGGAGTTAGATGAGAAGATTTGATACAACTCAAAAAAAAAGTGTAAAAATGGCAATTCTGGGGTTTTTTGCTATGCTTTTTTTTGAAGAATAAGCATAGTTACCAGGAAACCAGTGGAGACTCCAGGAAGTGAGAGCAAGAAATAGTCTGGTACAAACCCCTGTAAAGAGCCAAATCTTTGTCTTTACACTTTTTTTTTTTTTTTTGTATGGATTGAGCAAACAAGATATAATGTGTGAATTACCTTCAGACTGAGCCAGGCTAGCTGTTTCCCCCTGTCTCCAGTCGTTGTGCTATGCTAAGCTAACCGGCTGCTAGCTCCTGCTACAGATCAACCGTACAAGTATGAGATCAATCATGGTATCAATCTTCTCTAACAAAAAACTCTCCACAATAAAGTGAATAAGCACAATTCACGAAGTGTCTAACTATTGCTTTGAACGTATATAGTGAGAGGCCAATGTGTGTCATTGGCCATATATATATATATATATATATATATACTTTTATATATATATACTTTTATATATATATATATATATATATATGGCCAATGTGTGTCATTGGCCATATATATATTTATATACATATATATATATATATATATATGTGTGAACATTTTCTACATGTTTGTGTTAGATTAACTAACTAACTAATCATAGCATAAAGCATAAACATCTATTCAAAGAAAATGGTCTTTTCTTCTTTGCAATAATGTGTAATTTACTCGTATGATGGTTAAAATAACCCCTTTTGTAGCAGCAACACCTCTGTGTACCTTTTCTGAAACATTATCGAAAGTGATTGTCACAGGCACAGCCAACCTGATTTCACGCTATTATTCATCAAATTATCTTCTTTCTTTTTTTTTCTGAAAAACAAAAACAACTTCGGGGCAGACTGTCCCTCGCTTTAATTTTTTTGTAAACGTCAGTTGGTTGTCAGAGAAACCGAAGAGAAGAGCCGTAAAAGGTTATTCACCTACTTGATGTATGCAGTGTCAAACGCATAGTCTGACTGCTCACAAAGCAAAGGCCGGGGTCAAAGTGAAAAACAATCTGTGCAGCGGAAAAGCTCTCAGTCAATTCCAACCCAGAAGGCCCTTTGGTATGGCTCGGCTCCGGTGACACGGGGGCTGATGTGTGGGTGTCGCTTACATGGGAGGCTCTGCATACGGCCGGCCTGCTGAGGTTGAGGGCACATTTATTTGAATCTGTCTAATTGACATGTTGGGATCGATGGGGGAACAGAAAGCCTCTCCACAGAGTCCGCCAATACAGCGCCCGTCCCCTGGGCCCCGACGCGCTGGGGCCCGTCACCGTATCAGTCACAACCATAGCACTGAACTTAAAAGATGCCCCACCCCCTCTTCACCTCACTTAAACACACACACACACACACACACACACACACACACACACATAGATAGAAACACACAACAAAAAAAACACACACAGACTAGGAACCAAGGCCGCCCCAGACACACACGTACAATCAAACACACAATCCCTATTGATCATCGCCCCCTGTTGTACCAGAGGCCCCACACTGTTTCGGGGGAGGGGGGGGGCGGCAGCCTAGCAGGAGGGTCCTGGATGATCCACTGATCCCACCATGGACAATTGGATCACACTCAGTGGTATCTACTGGAGGGCTGGTGATGTGTCACTCAAAGTTCATTTGTTACTGGACACTGACACCAAAACTACACCATTAATGGAGAAATAAAAATGACACTTACATGATTACTGTTTGGCTTTTAAGAATGATAATAATACATTTAATTTACAAAGCGTTTTTTTTAGGGTACTCAAAGACACTTTACATAAGTTAAAATGATCAGAGGAAACAACACTGAAAATAAGGCACACAATATTAATCATAATTAGGAAACTCAAAGGTTAAGGTTAGGGAAAGATCTTGACCATGCTTAAATAATAAAAAATATTTTAAATATCTGACCCATTACAAAGTACAGGGTTCTGAAACCTTGTGTGTCCTGTGTACACACATTGTTAGGCTTAAGCTACAACAACATTTATTTAAGGGTAGGAAAATATGTTAATCATTTCTAAGTATTGAAAAACTGACATTTTTATAAGCATTTATTGTAGAAAAAAAAAATATGTGTAGGACCAGCCATCTACACTTGTCTACTCCTCATGACCTGTAGGACATAAGTCATATTTCCTGGATAGGAAAAAACATAGTCGTTGAATGTAATGTAGGCAGCAATTACTTTTCCTCCAAAGCATATTTTGTCAAAGGAAATGAGCAGTAAATAATCCTATTTTCTGGAAGATTTAGTTGATGATACACTGAATACAAAAGTTTATTTTTGAAAATTAGGGTCATTTCGATAATCGAAGGTTTTTCTGAAAATTTTGTTTATTTTTTTAAGACGGAAGATTTTTTTGATAATTTTGGTAATTTTTGGAAAATGTAAAGTTTTTTAAATTAAATTAAGGTCATTTTTCCAAAATGAAAGTTTTTTTTTTTAAATTTTGTTTATTTTTCAAAATCGAAAGGATTTTATGAAAATTCAGTTTATTTTAAAAAAATGGAAGGTTTTTTTGAAAATGTAACCCAATTTTCGATAATCGCAAGTTTTTATGAAAGTTGAAGTCTTTTCTCAAAATTGTTTTGTGGGAAGTTGTGGTCATATTTTAAGAATTGAATGTTTTTCTTGGAGGTTGAGTATATTTTTAAAAAAAATGGAAGAATTTTTTGATAATTTAGGTGATTTTTTTGAAAATTGAGTATATTTTTTTTAAATGGTGGGTTTTTTTTGGAAAATTGAAGCCATTTTTCAATAGTTGGAAGTTTTTATGAAAGTTGAGATAATTTTTTCAAAATAACCATTTTATATAAACCATTGAAATATCACCAACATGACTTGTCTTGTTGTTGCATTTAGCTCAGTCGAATGACATTTCTAAGAATCAACCACAGTGTCAGGAGGTTAACTCTCATGAAGAAACATCCATTTATTTAAATTGTATTTAACACGTTCTGCCTACAAACAATCACATTCAAAAAATACTGGCCACAAATTAGACTATGAAGAAATTGTTAAAGAGGAACTTCTAAGGTTGATAAAAATCTCCCAAATACCCAGAAAAACTACTGAGGACGATGACCTCAGTGTGGCTGTCACTCACTTGTATTTGGTTTACTGACCCTAACATTTGAACACATACATAATACACACATGTATACATACACAAACATATACAACATAAATGTTCCAAACGTACATAATACTGTCTTTTGACTACCACTGACCTAACAGATTGAGTAAAATGGTTCCAACAAAAGCACGATTTGGCAACGCAACTGCTGACACCCCAGAATCCTACTTTCTGCCCCAGACACAGATGTTTCAACGTATGGCTCTTCTGAGAGATTCACGATCATAAATCATAACCACTGACAGACGTGGAATAACAATCCTGCGTTTCCATCAGTGTGTGTGTGTGGGGGGGAGCTTAAAACCCACGAGGCACCAGCACCTGTCCCACGCCTTTGAGAGTATTGTAGGAAAAGAGGGATGATGGGGGGGGGGCCGGGGGGGTTGAGAAGGGGTTTGGGGGGGAGCAAATCCGTCTGGATGATTATAGGGGCAAAAAAATCTGATGTTTGTCCCTAGGTGTGTGTGTAACTGGAGCCAAGCCTCTCATCATACAAACCACACAGGGTCAGTGGGTGGGTGTTGGTGGGCTCAGGGTTTACTCCAACCCTCCCCTATATGCATGCATACACACCTCCTCTTAAGCCCCTTACCCTTATGCACGTGCCTCATTCACTAAAAGCACCCCCCACCCCGCCAACACAAAGATGCACACTTGTATCCCCTCCCCTGCCCCCATTTAAAAGAGGTTTGTTGTCTATGGATTTAGCCTTGAGAGCCAAACAAAATCTGACCCCTTTTCTTCAAACCTCAATTCGCATATATACAGCAGCAGCATTAAGAAGCAACAGCTAATTACAAAGGATAAGGCCGCGGCTAATGAGTGAGGGACTGTTGTGGAGAGAGAGCTGGATAAATCTGTATGGATGCTGAGTTTTTAATTAGGCGGCAGGGGGGTGAAAGGCGAGGGAAAAGATGAGCCAGGCCACGAGGGAGTTGTTTTCTTGGCCCAGGACACTTAACTCTTTGACTAACAACAAATCACCTGCTTGGGTAGTGGGTGAAATGTTTTGTATACTTTCTTTATTTAATTCTATGATGTTTTATATTTTTTTGCGACAAGGGCTGCTCAACCTAAATGGGTCAGCAGAGTGACTAATAGAAGAAAAAAACATATTTAGTCAAGGGAAGAAAAGCTACTTTCTAGGTAATACTTGCTATAAATAATTTGGAAAAAGCTTTCCTGCAGAGACAGTTGAAGGAATGAGTTAACTGCTTTAGCCCTGAAGGCATCAAGGGCAATGACATACTCTATTTGAGCCATGACCTAAAAATTTGACAGCATGAGACGCTTGCTTCTGGCATTTTCTTTTTTTTTTTCTTTGCTCCATCCCTAATGCATGCATGCATGCATGCCCGCAGTCCTCCTCCATTTCTCAGTTTGCACCATCTTCAACACCCTTCCAGCTGGTGGTGATAATTGCTTTGTTCCGTCGTATTCCGTCCTCTGTAGACGCAAAACACATCATTTCACAAAATGATCTGATCGCCCCACATTCTCTCTATTATTTTGGTAAAGTCCTGTAGGCATCATGCATTCTCAGCCAGAACTGAGGAGCACAGATTTACTAAACCAGTGGTTGTGTAAACAATAAAACTGCAGTCGTTTCACACACCACTAAGCTGTAAAAGCCACACTGCTAAGAGTTTAAAAATGTGTTGCAACCATATTGCTAATTTGGAATTAAGAACTTGTATATTCATCAGTCACACTTTTATGATAATATGTTATTATTATTGCTCATCCATTCAATGCTTCTTCCAAATCATTGTTGTTGAAAGTGGTGAGCATATGGGGATTTTCCAGTACAATGATCTTCTTAAGAGGACTACGCAAGATATCGGGTCCCTCATCATTTTTTTTTTGTAGGCACTCGAAACTTCCCTGTATCTTTGTTTGCTCTGCGTGTGCTCTGCAGCTGCTGCCTTTTAGTCGTAGCGTACTAGAAATGACGTCAAGACAGTGAGAAAGCCGAGTCTCTCTCCCTCGCTGCTTCGGGTTTCAGTTTGTTACCATGGCAGCAGCTGCCACTTCCTGCCAGAGTGGGTCTTCCTGTGTTCATTCATTTTTGTGTGCACGCTCCAGAGGAGTTACGAAGCGCTGTGTTTACATTACCATATATGGGGTTTTATGAACAATGGGCACAGGGCTTCCCCCAAAATCAAATAAACACCATTAACAGTATCTACACACAGTCGGTACACATGTGCATGCACAAGCCTCTGCACACACACACACACATACACACACACATACACACACACACACACACACACAGCCCTGTGCCACACTCCTTATCAGGCATTTGTAACTTCCCTCATTTGCACACAATTATCTCCACTTACAGTTAAATGGAATGTAAATGTGTATGCTACTTGACATGGGATTTCAAGGGACTGTGGAACAAAGGATAAAGCATAAAGCAGGTTAGGTTGGAGTCTGTTATTTGAGCTTAATGTTAATCATGCTGGGGCTTTTATACACCGCACTATACAGCATGAGAGCCACCTATTTTTCCGGTTGCTCACAAGATATTGTACTACAAACAACCATTATCAGAGCCATTTTTCTGTCCCTCTTGCACTTGAGTCTCTCTCTCTTTTGGAGGAGGCTTGAAATTCACCTTTTCTCAGTGGAAACTATGTTTAAACCCACGCATACAACCGGTGTTTCCTCGTTACGTGCACATCAAGAAAGATGGGGAAAGACTGAGAGCCCAAAGACTGACGAGAGAGAGAGAGAGAGAGTGAGCGAGAGATGGCTGTCAAACAGTGTTGTTTTGTGTTTAGGAGCTGGGACTTTGGCTCCCTCAAAATAATCTCTGTCCTTTTCTAAACACTGGCTACTGTCCCACATACTTTGGGCTGATTAGCAGGATCCCTGCCCTGCCTGGCGTCTCGGAGGGAGGGGTAGACAAGATCACGCACAGCTCGGCTCAGCTCCCGGCTGGAGAAAGGCCAACTCATTTACATTCATCACGCAAAGCTACATGCACTCTGTCTGTATCCATGACCTCAGCTGTTTCAGCACGCTGTAAAGCCATTCCGTAACTCACAGCGCCACATTCACTTATGGGGGGCCAAGGGTGGATGGATGGAAGGGTAGCTGAATAAGTGGGGTGAGAGGAATGGAGGAAGTGAGCAGGGGTGGCAAGGAGGGCGATGCAGAAATGTACATTAATCTTGCATTAATGCCGTCTCTCCCTCCCTCCTGCCCTCACACCCTGTCTACTCCGGCTGCCGTGAATACCTCTTGGAAGGCTTCCAAACCACTGGCCTGCCCTTTTCATTGAGTGCTTAGCAGAAGGAATCACATCGTTTGTACAAGATGCATGGTCAGCAGCACTACACCTCTCACAATTAGCTCAGACACAGGCCTAATTAGGCTGCAAGCCTGAGTATCTACCGTAGGTAAGGCTGCATTCACACCAAATCAAGCATTGCGGCGATAAGCGCATGGTTGTGCGGCGGTGTGGGAGTGTCACTTGAAGAGCAGTCACGGCAAGCAACAACACGCCGATTAACATCTTTGTACTCCCTTTGTACTCCCTGAATGTAAGGCCCTACAGGGTTGTACAGCTCTGGAAAGGTCATCATGCCGGCGATCAGTCATCTTCACAGTTGCTCGGTGAACAGCGTAATTCTACAATGCTACATGGTAAATAAAGTTCTACTTGCCGTGGGCGTCTTCCAGTCTGATCGGCAGTTACGTGATTTTCTACCGCAGCATGACGTTGGGTTTCTCCAAAAGTTGATTCTGTTTCGACTTTTTTACCGCTGTGTTTTTTCCCATGAAAAATGAATGGGAGGACTTGCATTTTAACCCCAACGCCTGATGGTGTGCATCCAGCCTAAGGCTCTGGACAATCCAAATGGTGCCATGTTATAAATGACATGAGGTTTTCACTTCATTTTAATGTTGGACTGTCCATGGCCATTTCTGCATCAACATCCCTGGGTTGCTATGTGCTGCCATACCAGGCTGTACGGTATAATTATATATTGGACAGGTTTGATGTTCGCATTGTCAGGGCTCTTTTGTGCAACGTGTCACGTGCTACAGACGCTGCAAAGGGAAGATTGACAGAAAATAACATAGGTCACTTCTTACTGTATTCCTTCAATGGCATTCAGGCAACAATCATTTTTGTGCAAAGCTTTGAGGATGTAAAACACACAACATGCCAACTTGCAAAGAATTTTTTTGATATGGTAGCTATGTAAATCAGGAGAGTGTATTCATACACGATGCGGGGAGAGAGATCCAGCAACAGCGAGAGAGAACTAGAATGAGGTGAAGGAAGCTCAGCCAATTTCACCCCCACAGCTGCTAAAGGTCACTAGAGCAACTGCTGAAACGTACCTGATCTTTTTCTCAGAGGAGAGAGAGAGAGAGAGAGAGAAAGAGAGAGAGAGAGAGAGAAAGAGAGAGAGAGAGAGAGAGAGGTGGAGGATACCAACAAAAAACGGCATTTGACATATAACAGTTGCCAGAAACCTCCCAAGTGCTAAATCTGTGAGTAACAGCAACATTGAAGTGCAGAGATCTGTGTGTGGTTGCCCAGTACACAAGGACAGTAGGATGTTTGAGCGCACCCCTTTAATACAGTAATACAACAGTGACCCACAATTATAATGAGTAGATAAAGACAAATGGGTTTTTTTCATCCCAAAGTATTTGTGTAATTGTTTACGGACCAAATAAAATTTGTATTTTCTAAAAAATTTAATTAAAAACAGCTTAAAATTGACTAAATAAATCTCAAGATCCATTTATTGTTCCGAAGGTTTTGATCATATCTCTCTCTGCCAAGGCCAATGGTGCATTAGCTGGCTCCTCAGATGGTCCCATTTCCCGAGTTGGGAAATTCGACTTTGGTGTGTTCATGAGCTTTAAGTCACAATGTGGAAACAATACGCTACAAAGAAGATGTGTTGTATTATATTGCAAGGGGGGCGTTTAAACATCACGTTAATAGCTGTTACAGATTTGTGGTATCGATTTGAGGGAGCGTCCACATGAATTTTCTGGTCATCCCAGTCATTTTTTCCGATTTTTCCAACGGCAGCACAAATGTCCTGTGTTGCAAAGTTATCACAAACGAAACATGCATCCGCCTCATGATTCGGTACCGCTCGAAAAATTAATTGCTTCTTCCTTTGCCCACGCTACACCATTCCACCAAGTTTCATGAAAATCAAGCCAGTTTTTCTTCCTAATCCTGCTGACAGTCAAACAGAAAAGACAACCGAGCCGAAAACATGACCTCCTCCTCCGTCTGTGATTGGAACTGCACTCGCTGTATGTAATACTTTGACATTTACAATTCCCTCTGAGAAGTATTTGTCTTAGTCTTGAAATAAATGACTGTACATTTGATGAGAGAACACTCTCTGAGCTCCAGCAGCTGCTGGTTTTGTTGCTAAGAAGCTTGATCCGTTTATATTACAGTACTGTAGGTTTGTACTAATACTGTGCGCTTGTATCTTCCGCAGAGATGATTTTTCCCTTCTTGTGTTTGATTAGTGAGTGCCATATGTCTGGTGGGTGTACACATCCTGTTTACCAAGTTTCCAGGGTTTATTTTAACCATGACCTCTGTGCGATTTCCCCCGGGGTCACAGGGTCGAGCTCCGAGGTCGTCTCCACACGGATGGGGATAGACAGCTGAGCACCTTTGAGTGCAATGTGTGCATGTGTGTGTGTTCACTTGTCCTGCAGTGGCCCGCTGATGGCTTGTTCAAGACTTCACAGAGGAGTAGTGTGCGTGTGCGTGTGAGCGAGTGTGTGTGTGTGTGTGTGTGTGTCTGTGGAGCCTTAAAAAGATATCAAAGGTTCTCTTCACAGCCTCACAGCTGCATAAATATCCATCAGGTAATGTTTCAAACAGAAAGCCATTCTTCTCTTTTAACTGTGCAGGGAATAAACAAAAATAGACAAAAGACAACAAGGTCCCTGCTGACCATGCGAACAGCCCTGGGTCTTGCAGAGGAGGAGACTTTGAGGCAGAGCTCTGATGTTTATGCCCTGACCTGAAGAAAATGCATCTTCAGTGTGTTCACTTCTTTACTCTCTTGTGCAGATGGGGCTTTCATCAGAGCAAAGAGGTTGTTTGTTGTCCTTATGTAAAATGATAAAAGCATGTACTTATACAAGAGACCAGAATGCATGAAAACAAAATGTGGAATGGTTTTGAAGAACGTCGTCTGAAAATTAAAGCAATTCTTTTTCCTTTGCCTCAAAATGTATCCCTATAGTGGTTGTGTTTCCTGTTAGTCACTTGGTGATTTGTTCGGCCTAAATCTGTCTTACACTGTAAGGCAACAAAAAAAAACTAAGGCAGCTTAAGCACCAAACAGCAAACAGTGTATCTCCATTGATGATTACGATGCAGAAAAGTTTTTTTCTGAAAAAGATATTTTTTTTAAAAAGAACAGTTCTTAAACAGTCATTTTGGGAAATTAAATAAATTAAAGAAGGTTCACAGATAGTGAATACTAATCTTGCCTACTGTCATCACCTGGTTAGCTTAATTTTTATACAAATAAAATGAGATATGACGTATTAACGGACGAACTTTAGAGCTACTGGGAGGTTGATTTTGTTACTTTTGAACCTCTCTTTTTTTACTATTACATTACAGGTCATTTAGCAGACGCTCTTATCCAGAGCGACTTACAGCGAAGTAACTTCAGGGACAGGCCAATGGAGCAACTCTGCATTAAGTGCCTTGCTCATGGTGGCAGCTTGGTATTGAACTCACAAACGTTCTGGCCCGACCACTAGACCACTTTAAGACTTTGAGTCTTTGTGCTAAGCTAAGCTAACCAACTCCTGGCTGTAGCTTCATATTGAGCGCACATGTATGAGAGTGGTCTCAGTCTTCTAAATTTAACTCTGGGGAAGAAAGTGTATGAAAAGTGTTACCAAAAATGCCTTCTTTAACACCCTCATGTGTTTCATTAACGAGCAAAGGATAAAATCACATAAAGGTTATCTGTCCCTGTGGTGGGATTGTGACTTTGAGATGTTGCACAGAGAAAAATCTTTTTTAGAATTCTTTCTAATAAATACTTGATTTTCTTGCGGTGGTTTTGAACCAACATCTTAAGAGTATATGAACATAACACATGCAGCCCCACACACAAACACACAGATAAGTATACACACATGCTATGAACTTTCATTATTACACAAGCGTAATACGATACTCGCTTTCGTGCGTTGTGACATCCTGGAATATTTTCCGTTGCACTTGTGTGTGTGTGTATTTTTAAGTGAAGGGAGGATACAGCTGAGCGTGTCTTATCTTACATCACACAACGGCGTGTGAAACCCCAACTCTGCGGAACTCCTCTCAATCCCAGAGCCACAGGGTTTCAGTTTGCGGTGGCAGCTGAGCCCGTCTCTCTCCCCCTCTCTGTTCTTCTCTATCTCTAAAGGCAGTTACATCCACAGACGGTAAACTTGCAGAATGCAGAAGATAAATGTGGAGGCTGAGACTGGTGCAGTCAGAAATAGGCAGTGACTTCTCAGAAGAGGCTCTTGGTAGTTGCAGTATGACTAGAAGTCATGAGAATGTCGCATGCATCTTCTTGCTCACGTTATATCCAGTAAAATGTTGAAGTGTAAACAGCAAAGCAGTCAGTATCAGAGCAGTCTGTTAGGTACACCTGCAGTATTCATTGTAGATATGTGTCAACATTCTCACTGGTGGCTTGTTTTCTTTGTGTCTCAGCTAACTGACAAATGAAGGAGACACTCTCTCACCTAGAGAGCATTATAAAGTTTGTTTCTTCCTTTTTGTCCCCCTCATATATTGTTTCAGAAACATGTCATTGAGTCACACTGTTGCACTGGGTGCCATGTTCCTTCATTACTATGAACATGAGCACAAGCTTTATCTTTTTTTTCCTTTTGTCGTCGTTGGTGCTTAACACAAATAACTTAGCCCCGAGCGAAGCAGCGATGGCTCACTGTTGTTATTTACAGTGTAATGCTGGCGCAATAATCTAGAACTGCAACAAGCACATTTGTCACACGGGTCGGATTATTAGGGTCTGGTTACTAAAAATCAATATAAGCCCTTCAGACAATCAGAATCAATAATTTGGTAATGTGTCATTTCTGTCAATCCCACATACACAGTCCTAAATGTGCCGTAAATACCCATTAGAGCAACAAATGTGTATTAATCCTCATCTTTACTTTACTCCTTTTTGAAGAATGTTTGCTGAAAACTACCCAGGTGCCCATGTGTTCTGGGAGACAACTGAGCCTTAAAAAAAAATGTAACTGTATATTTGTTACTTGTTTTTAAAGACGTACGTCTTGAGAAGAAACACATGAGGTTGGGGCTGAGAGCAACAGACAGGGTAGGAAAATTCTAAATACTCGGTATTAATACTAATGCATTGGGTAGGTTGACAATCAGAAAAGGATAGAATAACACCAGCCTTGTCCTTTTAACAGCGGGGGTGGGTGGTGGGGACCGTCCCGATTAAAACATGCATGACAAGTAAAACATGAACAAATGAGAGATGAATGTGAATTGGTACAAATATGTCAAGATGGGTTGAAGTTTCCACCAAGTATTCAAAGAAAGGCTCCAGAACATCCAAAGCTCTCTTCCGTGTCAGAATTAAAGGAGCACAGTTGTTCCGTTTGTATAATAAAAATGTGTTTAAAATACCAGTGTTTGTCTCTTTAGAAATATTTCGACTCAAGCTTCACATTTCATCCACATTGTTGTTAAGATTCCTCTTCAGATATGCTTTCGTGTAGCTCAATGGCAAAAAAAAAAAAAAAAAAAAAAGCTTTCAATGTTAAAGATAATCGTGGTGTCTGTGGACAGAGGCTGTTACACAACACTAGACCAGGTTAAATAACAAAAGGGACAGATGTGAACCTGAGAGAGTTTCGGGGTGGAAGCTGATAAAATATCTTACTTTGCTCCATATTTGCCATGTCCCTCTATCTATCCCTGTGGTTTCAGGGAAATGCATGACCATTGGCTATTGGTGAGCTAATCAATGATCTCTCATCGATATTCCCCTTTCATCTGGCTTCTCTTATCAAACTTTGTTGGCCCTGCATTCATTACAGGCCACGGACAGAAAGGAAGGGGAGGGGGGGGGGGGGGGTTCTTATGTACAGAAGGCCATTGTGTAGGAGGCTTTTATTATCAGAATCATCTCTGCAGAAAGAGAAACAGAGGCCAGGCATGAGAAAAGGCCAAGAGACACATTTCTAGTCCTTAGCCATCATCAGAATGGAGGTGTAAACAACACAAGGCATCTGGCCTGTGAGATTATCAACACAATCTCTGAGTCTGAATAAGTTAGATAAGTTCCGCCTTGTTTAGGGAAGTGTCTTATGTCAGCCTATGTGTGTAGACTGTGAAGTACAGCAGCAGTTGTCTGTCGTCTTGCTATGTAGCGGCTTCCCACAGCGTGTATGCCCTGTTATTGGCGCCCAGCCTGAGCCATGCTTTGACATACAGTAGCTCTGCTCTTTCATGTTCAATTCTCTGGCAGCTATTTCTTGATGCTCCGAGTCAAGCTCTGTTCTCAGCCTCGCTGGTTACAAAAGAGCGGAGCTACAAGTGCTGCTTCAAAACACCTTTTGCTGTAAGTACGTGTCAGGAAGCGGGGCTTCGCATGAGGCACGGCTCTTTCTCTGTCTCCAAGCTGTCACTCCACTTCCATATTCTGTCTCATCTTGAGCCGGGCTGCACTCACAGATGTGGAGAACATTTCTGTCGGCTCCCTCCTTCAACTTACTTCCGTCCTTCCACTCACACACACACACAAACCCCTTGGTCCCGGGGTCTTTACAGGACATTTTGCAGGTTAATCAAAAGTCGAAACTGCTGTTGTTGGTTGAAAACTGCACCTGAACTTCAGCGTTTGTGCAGATGTGTTGTGTAGGAAACATTTTACAAAAATCTATTTGATTTGATTCAACATGGACTGAGCTCTTTGACTTCACTTTATCCAGACCCCCTGGGCTTCGACCCAGTACGCCCATAATAAACCATATATAGGCCCTGTGCACCCCTCAGCCAGCCCTGATGGTTCAGTCCAATCATCAATCACATTAGCTTTTGATAAAGAGTAAGGCAAATATTGTATCCAAGCAATACCAAGCTTCTCTTGTTTTTCATATGCCACTCATATCACGTTACCTCATGAAATAGATTCTCACATGAAATATTAGACTGAAGAGCAGCTTTCACTCACTGTTATTGAATGGGCTAGTAATGAATACTCATGGACACAACCTGACGTACTCATTTTGTTTTTTATTTATTTATTACCTAAAAAAAGAAAATGTTCTATCACAAGTCACACTGAAATGTATTGCTTAAGAAAAAAAATATATTCATATATTTTTTCAATTTTTTTTCATTTTTTTTTCATTTTTTTGTCTTTTTTTCCGGAAACATGTTTTGCCTCCATTATATTCCACCAAAAAAAAAAAAAAGTTTTTTTCCGGACACGAGCATCAGCTGCTGCTGTGTCCCAACAACCTTCTCCCCGCTTTTTAAAAAAATGCACAAAGAAATACATAATTCACAGTTACCATTTTGGTTTCATAAATTAATACAGTCACACATGTGCTACACCGGTCTAGAGCTAGAACATTGTAAATTGTATTCTTGAATCCTGTTATTTTCAATAGTTGGCTACAAGAAAGAACAGGCAACTTAAATGACGTGATCAGAATTCCACCAACATACTGTTTTTTATCCTCTCTGTAATGCTTTTGTCATCTTTTTTGTTTTGTTTCATCTTTTTGAGTTTCACACAGAAGTGAGGCACACACAGAGTATATTTCATACATGTACAAAACAAAATTTAATAAAATTTGGGAGGGGCAGGGGATAAATTGTCCTTTAATAATGTTGTATCCAAGGAAACAGGAAGTGCATGTAGTCTGGAGTCCTCAGAGGACTTTTCTTATTCAGGGCTGTTTCCTGCCATCTAAGTACTGTGGTGTAAACTTCCTCAGTTAACATAAGTTACACAGATTTATAGCCTTTTGCAGCTTGTTGGTGGGAGGACTGAGTTAAGAGGGGTGTGAGGTTCGGACAAGGGAGACCAACAAGCATGGCAACACAATGAAGAAATGGGACAAAGACCGTATTTGAGGAACAACACCAACTTTTGAATAGTATTTGATCCACTCAAACAAGCTTTACCCCTAAAATCTACAACTCTCATGGCTGTGAATACTACAGTCCTGTGTATCAACCAATGAAAACAAGCTTAAATCTGACACTGACACAGCAAGGGCAACATTTTAAGGCACAGAAGCCTTGACATAATAGAGACTCCACCAGCTAAAAGCACTAAACAACAGATGCCCAGTGTCCTCAGTGAGAAAAATGGCGCCTTGATGACAACAAGTCCAACAACGATGCACACAGAAAGTTTAAAAAAACAACAAAAAAAAGAAAAAAAAAAGTTCCCGTCCCCAATGTCCCCAAGTGTCTCATTTTTTTAGTGAAAGGTAAGGCCACTTAAAAAAAAGATGAGGTTCACCAAAAAGGTAATCTCTCACTGCAATCTCTGGGAGTGCAATTGTGGTAGGGTGGTCGATCGAGCAGACAGACAGACAGATAAAGAGACAGACCAGATGTTCCTCTCGAGTTTGACTGACAGTACTGTAAATCCGCTGTTCCGTTAGTTCCCGGCCAGAATACGTCCACACGAGCCTCGGTTGGTGTTTGGGGAGGTGGCTAAACAGTTTGTAGGGCTGTCTGGGTCCTTGAGAGTCATGGGGGGGGGGGGGTGAAACCAGCGCTCGGGGATTGGAGAGAGAGAGTCAGTTGCGCTTTGCTCATCATCATCATCTTCATTGTCCCACAACAGGAATGTTCAGTGCTGAGCAAGATGCGAGTCCACACTTTAACTTCATCTGTTTTGGTTTTGCGTTGTAATACTTAAGCAGGACACTGTTACATTGAAAAATTAAAAGTTACAAAAAACCTAACCAACGAAAGCAGCATTGTTTATTTTTCTTCACAAATTCATGCATGTTGTTAACCTTCATTCCCACAGCACCAGTTTCTTTTTTTTTTTTTTCTCCCATCAATAGAAAAAAAGATCAGTGTAATTCACACTTCTGCATGCAAAGAAAAGTCACTTTTTCCCCTATCGCTTTTTTTTTTTTCATCTTTCCGTTTGAAGTCCCCATGTGTAGCAGCAAAACTGTAAAAGGCCTAACCTGATATGTCAACGGATGTACTGGTGGAGGCACTAGATAATGATGCTGGATACAGATCCCACTTCTACTCCCACTTTTGCCAATAAAAAAATAGAGTCGTTACTATGAGGACTTGTGGTTAAAGGAACCAACTCAGAATTTGATGTTTTATCCTGCCGGGATATAAAGTAGTGACCCATGCATTCACTGCAGCTGATCTTCAGGATTTTTGAGAAACTATGGGGTTATTTTGGAGAAGACAACTCGGACAAAAAGACATGGGGTATTCTAAATAAATTTACACTAAAGTCAAACATACACACGCACCCTCATAAACCTTTGCCAATTGTCACATTTATGTACACAAACTAATACAGACCCTCAACAAGTCCATTCAGGTCTGTAAGACATGAGGTGGGCTGGATGAAATTTATCTTTCCATATTATTTGTTGTGGCTGGACGACTATAATTCATGAATGAGCTAATGAATGATTGAATGGATGTACGTATTTGTTGGTAGTCAACGACTTGACTAAAGCCACAAAGGGCTGCTGTTTTTTGAAAACAGCGGATAGGAAGAGAAATAAAAAATAGAATTTTTTTTTTTCCATATACATTTTAAAGATTTTTAAATCCTCTAAAGCACTTTCTGTTAATATTAATTCATTTTGTTTACTCATTAATCATTCCTATCGATACCCTATGTCACTGAGGTTGATATCAATACTTCCATATTCATTTTTTTTTTTGTTATCGATTTCAGGCCCCACCTCCTCCTTCTTGCACATTTTGACCAGCTGTTATAAATCAAGAAAATGTGCAAATCAACAACTACTTTGAACTGTTATATGAAAACCTGAATGCTTTGTGAACAATGCTACATATTTTTTTGTTTATAAAATATAATAATATGCTTCAAAATGAAAAAAAAAAAAAAAAAGAAAAAAAAAAAAAAAAAAAGAAGTTTAACCACCCCATAACAGGTAAAAACTAAACTCTGGTTGGTGAGTTTTGAGATCAATAAGAATGCCCGTTGGAACAATCCATAGTTCGGCAGTTCTGCCATTCTTGTAAATAGGAAACACTGAGGCCTCTGGTGCTCCTGTCCTGTTAATAAATCCAGTGTGGATCTCTTCATTGCTGTCCAGAGTGCGCTTTAAAAAACAAATCTTAGAAACGAAAAATCGGAAAATACCACCACCACCACCACCACCACCACCACCCACTGAATTCTGCTATGCTCAAGTTCAGATATGGTCTCTGTAATCACACGGTAAAAAGTCTTGTACACTGTTAAGTCCGGTTGTTGCCTGTCCAAATCCAAGCATCAAAAGAAAGTTCTCTTGCTATTGTCGCTGTTTTTCACAAGGTCAACTGTGAAGGACAAGATGGGATTAAAGTCTGCGGGGAGCTTTATATTTCAAGTGACAGACGGCAGCCACAAGGACAACTTTGATTTCCTCTTTGCACAAGACACCTCTGCACAGTTCTGTGTCGCCTCGTGCCAATCCACTCCTTCCAAATATATCTCTAAGTAAATCCCAAGCAATGCTTTGCACATCTTTGAATCTATCCCCCAGGATGTGGGATCAGACGCTTCAGGCCATGACGAACTCAGACTTCAAGTCAGCCTTAACGTCGGGCTTCCACACCGAGTCGTCAAAGTCCAGGTCCAGGGAGCCCTCGCTGGACATGCTGCTGTTGCTGTTGCTGCGTCCGGCCTTCCGGTTGGGCAGCCACTGATAGGGAGCGCGGTGGTCCCGCCTGGCCTTCCTGCGCAGGCGCTTCTGCTGCATCAACAGCTGCAGGCGCTCCACCTTGCAGCGGGTTGCGCGGTTCTCGGTCTGCCGAATACGGTCACCTGGACAAAGGAAAAGAGAGAAGAAAGAGGGTCAGTCAGGTTTCTCTTTTTGCATGACGACTAGTTTGTTTACGCCGAACAGAATCAAAACCAACTCAAAAAACAAGGTAGGGTCGTGAAGGGTGTCAATATATGTCTTCGTGCTTCAGTGTGTGTGTGTTTAGCAGGCAGCAGATACTGCAACACATCCTTGACATTCCCTTGGCTCTGACACACACACACACACACACACACCATGTGCACAATGTGGAATTTGCTGCTTAACCTCCCCCACTGAGCATCATTAGCCCTCTCAGTGCCATTTCATCTCCCTTATCTCTGAGTGGGGAGAACTTCTTAGACCTGAATCTCCTTGAGAACCAATGGCAAGGCCAAAAACATGCAGACACAAGCCAGAGAGGCCACATTCAGATAGCTGCGTATGATATCTGCGCACATAATTGCAGATGACAGGCCTCAGTGACTGGATGTGCTGCTAAGTGCATTTCTAGCTGTTGATGTGCCTATAGGAGAATCTGGTCTCGAGGGAGAGGCCTTGCATCGCACTGTGAATGCTTTCCTACAGTGGCCGAGTCAAGCCTAATTCCATTTATACTTATATTCGGGGGCTTGGGAGGAAGGAGAAGGCAACCACAATCTATTAGCTAGCTCCATTAGTATCTGTCTGGGAATTAAATAATTAAATAATGGGCTAGAATGTCAATAAACCGAAGCACAGCGGCCATCTCTGCCTCTGGTGCACACCAAAACACACACAAACACACACACACACACAGACACTCAAATCCTCATTCGAGCACATCATGTATTCACACACAAAAAAAAAAAACATACACAATGTGAAGACTCGTATACACACACACACACACACACACACACAACACACACACAACACACACACACACACACACACACACACACACAACACACACAGACACACACACACAACACACACACGCAGCAGCAGCAACAGCCGCAGTAGCTTTTAACGTGGATCGATGGCAAATTAAAAAGACCTATTGATTAAACCTTAGCTCTAGTGCAGCCATCCATCTCGGGACCAGGACAACGCTATTGGCTTTCAATAGAAAATGCAAGCGAATGGAAATTGTAAGCGGGGAGAGAGACGGGGAGAGAGACGGGGAGAGATTGGGTTTTTTTATGCTATTTTTTTTTCTTTATTATGGCTGTAGCTTCCCACTCTCAGCTCATTGACGCAACCCCCCCTTCTCTCTCTCTCTCTCTCTTTCCCCCCACCACTTCCACCCCTCACACATACACACACAGAGGGCCCCCCTCCCCCTCCTCCCTCCCCCAGCTCTTGCCCCATGTCTCCCCAGAGACAGCTAGGTGGGGCAGTGTGAAGAAGGGGAAGCGAGAGCAGAGAGGGGGGTTGGGGGGCAGGCGGGCGATGTGGGTTAAGGAATTCCTCCCTCAGGGGCGAGGGGGATAGTAAAAAAGGGTGGAGGGTAAAGGATCAGACGTCGGTGGCAGTTTTCAGAATCGATTGTGCCCTCCTCTGCTCTCTCCCCCCCCCATCGGAATGAATTCCGGACTCTGTGTGGGCTTAATTTACCTCTTTCCCTCATTTGCTTATCGGATCGAGCAGTGCAGAGCCTTTTCTCCAGCTATAAATACTCACCACTGCCTGGCAGTGCATGCTGAAAAAACTAAACTGCCACCAAGCAGCCTTGATGCTGCTTTTTGAGAGCAGAAAGGAAGTGAATAGTGACACAGAGTTAACAGAAAAGAATACTTCACATTTATCTCACACACACATAGAGAGACTTCCTGCCAATGTGTTCTGCCCTGATACAAACGTATGTGTGTGCATCCAGATGTCGCGTACGCTGTATGTGAGGGCAGCGTGTCCTCTCTAGAGAACAGGGGGTATACCAAAGGGGGGGTTCTCCTACATTAGAGCCATTGTTCCGCTGCCTCAGCTCCATGTGACATCCACATACTCTGCCGCGAGGCTTTGTTCCCCCTCCAGTCCTCCCTCTTCCCCTTATTCCCCTGTTCTCACAAGCTACAAGCAAAACCGCCCCTCGGCTGTGTCGAAATATGGCTGTACACAATGAAACGGCACGAAGCCAACACATGCCTACGTACAAAATCTGTTTGTCTGGTGCAGCTTGCCTTGAGATGGTCTCAGTTTAAATGATTTCTTCACTTCACCGGTGTAGTCCACTCAATTATGATCCTGCTTTCCAAAGAGGTTCATTTCAACTCAACAATATATAGACAATAAGGGCACTTTTGGGGTGCTGTAGATCTTGGCCTTTGTCTTGGCAAAAGATATATCCGAGAAAATGGAGCTACACAAAACTTGGTGTGTGTGCATGTGCATGTGCGTGTGTGTCCAAGCATCAGCGTCACTACCGGAGCCCTGGGCGGCTGGGCCGGACACAGCTGGCCGCAAGGATCTCTAGACTATGTTTATGACAGTAGGGCTATTATTAGGCTGGAGAAGAAGGACAGACTATACACACACAACACACACACACAGGCTGGCCAAAAGTCTGGATGAGCAAAGACTAAGGTTTGATGTAACCTTGGAAGACCCAGATAGAGGTGGGTAAGAGAGAGGGAGGGAGAGAGAGAGAGAGAGAGAGAGAGAGAGAGAGAGAGAGAGAGAAAGCCATGTACGATACACAACTCTGCGTGACACAGAAAAAACAACAGATCTTTTCCCAGAAACGCGCAGTGGAAGATATCAAACAGAAGACAGGACCATGGCACAGAGGGGAAGGAAAGAGCAGTCTCCTTTTCCTCCTCTCCCTTTTTACCACTCCCCTTCCTGCCAATCACACCAAAACTCAATCCACAACAGCACATTTTTCCACCTCCAAACTCTCCCCTCTGAAGACTTTGACACAGGCCCTGTAAATACACAAAATCGCTGCAGAGAAAACCAAAGAAAAACAGAGAGAGAAAGAAAGAAGGGGTGATCTATGAATAATCGATGCGTCAGTCAGCTTTCCTTGCCTTTGAGCCCGGCCCAGCAACAAAGCAAGGACTGAGATAGGGAGCACGTGGGAGGGGGTGGGGTTGGGGGGTTTGTGTAGGAGAAGCAGAGGATGGAGGTAGAGGAAAAGGGAGGAAAGCTGCAGGACGCACAGGGAGATTAAAGGAGCTTCTCCTTTTATTGATTGTATAAAGATTGGCCTTCATTTGCAGTTGTCTTAGTGTTGTTGTTTGTTTGTTTGCCTTGATAAGTCTTGTGATCTTGCAGAGAGAACATTGTGTTTGCTCAGCATCCCGAGAACCGGAGGAAAGAGGGAGGCGTGGACCGAGAGGAAGAGGTAGTGAAAAGGAGAGAGGCAGAAGAGCAAAGAAAATCCCATTGCCGCAAAGTCAGCAGTCTCCATTGGAGGGGTTAATAATATTTAGGCAAAATTCTTATTGTGATAATCATCACAGTATCATCTTGGTATTGGTATGTGGCGATGGCTACAGTAGTATTCATAATCATGTCAGAAAATCTGAGGTCCAGAGGTTAAAGTGTGTTAGTGAGCAGTAGTTTCAGAATGCCTGTTTTATATGCACATATGTTGAGTGAATGCAAAAAGTGATGGATCTTAAACCGTCAAATCAGATCAAACACTCCATATCTCTTTGACCAAAGCCAAGCGTTTAGAGCCGCTCAATGCAAACAGGTTAACAGCTCCATGACAAACCGCTTTGTTCCGCTATAAATCCGGGGGGAAAAACAAGTGATAAAGTTCAACACCAGAATTATAATTTTTTTTAAGCCAACTAATCAGACACAAACTGAAGCCACAAATCAAATCGGAGCAAATATGAACATTTTGACAGCCAGTGAAAGGGCATTGACAGCCCTGCAGGGACACAAGCTCTTCAATGACTTTTATACTTAATTTGCATTCCCTCTCTCCCTCTCGCTCTCCTTGTCGACAATGAAAGGGCACCTGATGTGCTTGGCTGGCTTTGCTAGATAGCTCTGCGCTGCGTAGCCGCGGCGTTCGCTGAGCTACCGGTGCACGTGTGTCACAGCAAACCCCTGCGTGTGCGACGAGAGAGGAGTAAACCCTCCCAGTGGATAACTCGGCCTCGGCCGAGCAGGTCAGGGCTTAAATATAGGACTCAACGAGGCCGTAGGATCTTTCTCTGTGTCTCCCCATTTCCCTCCCTCCTCCTTCGGCTTGCCCAGTCCCAACCAGCACAAAGCTAACGTGACCTGACAAATCGAAAGGGGACAGGAAGGGGTGAAGGGATGTGGAAGGGACACAAGAGGGGAAGGGGGTGCTGGAGAAGCTTTCAGAGCTAACTTTGCCCCTGCTTTGCCCCTCTCTGCGTGCCTGTGTTGAACTAAGGCAGCTGCAGTGGGAGTGGGACTAAAAGGCAGCCCTATAATCCCATAGCCCTCCCCTCCTCTGCCCCACAATGGCTCAGCCTGGTGCCCTGTGTGCAGCCCCTGTCCCTGGCCCCTGCACAATGGGTTTGGCTGGGCAGGGGGCTGAAGGGCTGGAGGGGGGTGCCGGGGAGGTCCACCCTACTCAGTAAAGGAATTTAGCTAACAATCAGCCTGCCAGCCCATGCTTAAGCCCTCCTGTTCAAATCCAACAAGTCTTGGGCTAACAAATCCTGTAACTCAGCAATACTATACAGCAAGGCCATGAAACCAAGCTGGTCGCCAAAGACTTTAACCAGGCATTTGTGGTTGAGTGTGTGTGCATGTGAGTACGTTCAAGCTTTTTATTTACGCTTGTCTTCTGCCCCACGCACATGAACTTGCAGCGGAAAGGGTAAAGGCTCTCAGGAGACTGCTTAGCTATGTGACATTTTCAAGAGGCTGTTTCAACCCAGGTTTGACTGCACACACACACACACACACATTCATGCAGATGGGAAGTGCAGGTTATTCCTGTAGCTGAATGAAGGCAGGTTTCTGTGAAGCTGAAGTTAAGCCGCGGTGTTAAGTCCAGTAAGTCCTCCATCAGGTGTCGGCTGATAAGACTGCCTGAGAGCGCTTAGTCATCGGCTTCCTTAGGACACCATGTGGAACGGGATACAAAGTAGGCACACAGCCTCTGTCCACACTAACACATCGGCACATTCATTGTCTCAGTGGGCTACACTGGGCTTGGTTGGACTGGTTACCCATTCACTTTCTGGGAGTGTACACTGCGAGTAGGAAGTAGGAAGGAGGCAGTTAAGTCGGAAAAAGGACATTAGACCGGCTATTCTTTCACTCATTCTTTTTTTTTTTTTTTTACTTCGCCCTTGGTTTAATCAGTGGGCAGTTGGCGGACTGATGGACAGGATGTAAACACCCATATGATGAATGGAGGCTTAGTGTTGCGGTTTTTAAAAAAACAAGAAGGAAAAAAAAAAAAAAAGAAAAACTCTTCCACATCCTCCTCCTCTCACGGCACTCTACTTCACAAAGCAAATTCTTTTCAGAGCTGCATTTCAGAATAAAATATGTCTATTAAAAGGCCAAATGAACACAGACAATGTATTGATGCACAACACAGACATGGAAAGAGGAGGAGGAAGACAGAGAGATGGATTTTACAGACAAGGCTGTTTTTGGACAGCAAATGGGGGAAACAGCGGCGGGGGCTTTTGAGTGTAGGCGAAGAGAGATGACAAGGGTGGGAGATGAAGGGGGGGGGGGGGGGGGATATGTAGGTGGGGGCAGTGAAGGAAAGGTCTTCCCTGACTTATGAAGGAAAATATGCCTGTGTTATTCCAACTGTTCACTGAAGACTTGTAAGGGCACCCAGGGTGACGCAAAGGAATACTGGACATTCCCGGTCAATCTGTATTCAGCTGAAACTAAAACACTCCATTATGTTTGCAACTTAAGGTCATGAGACAAGGGACCAAGCCAGAGTATGACAATAGAAATGTATGCTCTTGCTTTTCCAACAAAAGAAAACATTAAACATAAAATCACTGTACTGAAGCACCCCTCCCTACCAGACTATTCAACTAAATTTACCAGCAGCTCACCAAAGCCTAGCTCGATTTCCTCGACAGGAGATAAGGAGGCAGCAGAGGACAATGCTGTTTCTCTCAGCACAGCCAGTCCAACCATACAACATTGACTGAATGTTATCGGTTCTGGACATCTGTCTGACACTCAACATCCTGTGTCTCTGCAAAGAAAGGAAGTTTTAAAAACACTCAAACCCGGTCCCTAAACAGTATCATCTGAACTGCAGCACCTGCCCAGGCCTTGGCCCCAGGTATGTCATGGTTTGTCCAGCCCCAGCCCATACATGCTCCAGCTGCAGTCCTTCTTTAAGAGGCAGGTTAAAATCAGCAAAAACCTAATCTAATCTAAACATGACCCAGCCCAGGCTTGAAGGGGTAAACCTACTCCGCTACCTGCCAAGTGAAGCCTGACTGAACAGGTCTTGAGATGCTTGTATTGCATTACTAAGGAGACCCCCCTCCTTCCTCCTCCCATCTCTCCCTCTTATCCTGTGCCTCAAAACCCAGGAGAGATATATGTACAACTGTTTTTGTTCTTTAATCTGACTGTTCTGTTCTTGCTTTGTCAGTATTTCAAAGATGAAAATAAGTGCTTGAACAAGGCAATGATGAAAAATAATCCCCACAGAACCATGTTGTGCAATGGGAATAGAAACAGAAAAGTCAAAGATGACTATTAATTCTTCAGTAGGTTACAATGCAAGAGCAGATCGCAGTAAAATTACAGGTTCCAGACTGAAGTCATTTCACACACACACACGCACACGCACAACTGCAAGACCATCTGCCTCAAAGGATGCACAATAATTTCGTGTGTGTGTGTGTTTTGTTCCTGACATGCTGTCATGAGCAGAGGGAGCGCGGCGTAGTCACTCACCAGGGGGTTTGCACATGCGGATCTGACTCTGGCACTGCACCAGCGGATGAAGAGTCGGCGGAGGGCTGCTAGGGATGATGGCGGGCACAGAGGTAGCTTTGGCAGAGAGGCCCGTCATGCCAGCAACCTGGGGTGAAGGAGGTGGCGAGGGGGATGGTGTGGTGGGTGAACCGCACTGGGTCTGGTAGCGGAGCTGGGTGAGGGAGGGGGGCATGCCCTGGTAGTGGCGCGTGGCGCTCAAGAGGTCGTTGAGGATCTGCAGGATGGTACCAATATCTCGTCTGGGACGCCCAGTGCTGTCCTGGCAGTTAGGGTGCAAAGTGCCTGAGAGAGGGAGCAAGGAAGATGGAAAAGTGTTACAAGAGATGAGTTTTCAATAATAAAAAAAACCCTGAAAAAGTCAAAAGCATTTGAGGTAATTCCTACATACACAGGCCTGCAACAGAGCCTGAGACCAAGCAGAGGAGAATGTCTTGGATGCTCTGGGTATTTTTTGTGAAGCATGCAAGTTCTCATAAAAGAGGCTTTCCGCTGGATCTCACTGTGCGCAGGTTTATTGCTTAGAGCAGCAATAAATCTTAATGTCCTCTCACCTGAAAATGTCCCTGAGAAAACTCCGGGAGCGTGGTTGACGAAGCTCTCAATGATGGCGCCGGGTTTACGGGAGCGTGTTGAGGGACTGCTGCCACTGTTGGGGCTGTTTGGGCTGTTGGGGGTGCTGGGGGTACTGGGGGGGCTGGCGGGGCTGGGGCTGCATTTAGCCTGGAGAAAACATATTAAATTGCATAAAGTGAGAATTAAGGGCATGGAAAAGCAGTGGGAAAAGAATAAATCTGTACACAATCACATTCCATCTCATACTGTGTCAACATATACAGTACATCAAATGACATTCGTGCATAACTTGTGAGCTTAGAACACGATTTCAACATTTCAGACTATACACTTTACGAAGTATATGGTGTAGGCTCTGTCCTGGGAGTCTTTAATGGGTTATGTAAGTGACCTTTACTTCAGGGTGTTGTAAATACTATTTGCACTATGTAAGTAACCTATGCCGTGAAAGTTGATGGTTATAAGAAACCCCAGAAAGCTGGAAACCTGAGCTTTCTGCCTATAGCACCAAAGCAGCCCGGATATCTTGTTACCCTAAAACCTGAGACAGAGCAAACTTAGCAGCCCTTTTACTTTAGCTTAACTCAACTTGGATCACTCAACTGACATCTGAAAGTGAAATTGAAACCCAGGCAAAGGTCTCTGTGTTTGTGTGTGTTACGCATGTGAAAGCCTAATGAGGAATAGCCATTTCTGTTTTCTCACTACTAAACTGGCCTATCTTTCTGTTTTTCTTGTTGTGAACCATCTCTCCCACATAGTCCACTGACATCTGGTTCATATTCGCTCTACACAGGCTGCAGCTCGGGAGGTAGAGAAAGTATAAACAGCAAACTTGGTTGTTGGAGACAAGTAAGTGTGTCTGTCAGTGCGTGTAGCTGTTCTTAGAGTTATCCAAAGTTAAATAAACTCTTGTAAAGGTTCATGATAAACAACACTGAGGTTAATAATCAGTCTTGAAAAAACAACTCTGATTCATTAAATCTGCCTCTCTTTGAATCTTGTGCTCTTAAGTGGTTTATCTTCACCACCTTTTCCCCGTATGTCTCATTGTGCGGGCTGAGGTCATAGGGATGCCGTGCCCATCCTGGCTTATGTGTGTGTGTGTTGGCCCGTGTATGTATTTGGGAAGCAGACTGCACTCCAGAGATGACTAAGTGCACTGTGGTTTAGAAGCACACACACACACACACAGACAGACACACAGACACACACACACACACACACACCACGTGCAAACCTTCTCCAGACCTGAGTAAGCCACGGGTTCACCCTCATGCTGCTGGGATATCCCACTAATCTAATCAATTTAATAGAGGATGACAGTCATAACCCACACCCTCCATTGTTCATTCATGAGCGGCCTAAGTGCCTATGATGACATCAGTTGTGTCAAAGTTAAGCTATTTTACCACGATCTACATCGTTATTTGTAGCACCCTATTATCTCCTCACTAAGCTTGGGCAGTTGACAAATATGTAACAGTGGTTTAAACACATTAACAATATCCATTAATGACAATATTTTTGGAGACTTACTTCAGGGCAGAGGACCGGGGCTACAGGGCTGGCCTGGCCGATGTCGTGGCTGGGTTGGCTTGAGGAAGGCTGGTGGTACTGGTGATGGTGGTTATGGTGATGGGCGGGAGAGCGGAAATGACCTCCGGGGATGTTGGACGGGCGAGGGGAGTGGGCTTGAGGAGGGGGAGTAGGGGGGCTACAGTGAACAGAGGAGGGCGACTGGTGGTACATTGGAGGGATCGGCTGGTGGTGTGTGGAGGGCAGGGGGAAGGAAGGAGAGCCTGGGGTAGAGGGGGAGGCAGGGACCAGGTGAGGCTGGGACAGGTGGGGGCTGGGGTGACTGTGTGGAGGATGGGGTTGGTGGTGTGAGTGCGGGTGAGCGTGGGGAACACGAGGCTGCCCTGTGGGCTGTCCCATTGCGGTCTCTGCGTTGCCCCGGGTGATGACGTGTCTGTGCTGGAGCTGGGGACCACCAGACTGCTGCGCCGCCAACTGGAGCTGGACGAACATCATGTGATCGCCGACACGCAGTGCCAGGGTGAGGGGGGAGCGGCCGGACAGGAAGTCACTGACCTGCAGGCAGACAAAAGAGAATTTGAGTAATGATGTTCATATACTTTTACAGAAAGATCACCGAAAAATGGAACATATAAAATAAGCAACACATACAGGCTTTACTGGTATTTGCAAACTAAGTCTGCATCCAGATTGTGTACTCAAAGCCAAAGCCTTTCAAAAAGAGAAAAACTCCCCCGCGCATATTGACTTCCTCCTTTTATAAATGAACAGTCTGCACCATGGTTGGCAGTTAAAATGCACACAACAGTGCTTTGAGCTCCCCCTCTCATAGAGACACCGACACACCACATTAGCCCATCATGAAATCAATCACGATTCTGTAACACTGGCCTATTTACATCTGCTGGGGAGCACTGGATGGGAAGACCTATTGGAAAACACACAAATAGCACCCACTCTCGCTTGACTCCCACTGCCCCTCAGTCCGTTCTTAGTCAGCAGTGTCATTCAGCTCAGAGACAGAGGCCACCCTTCTGTCTGGCCCAGGGCCTGAAAAATCAGTCCCACGTCCAGGAAATACACCCCGCCTGCCTCTCAAACACAGAATGGCCGATTGTCCATGGCGGATCTGGAAGGGCTGCCCATTTTTGGAGCTCTGGCAACGACTTATAGGAGCCAAGTGTGGAGGCCTTCACTGTCCCACCCGTGGCCCGGATGGACACACACAAACACACACACAGGATAGAGGAGTTGTCACGACTTGGCTGGAAGATTCACACTAAACAACAAAAGTTCTCTTGTCCCCCTCCTGCATGCCTGTGGCTCTGTTGCTGTAAATTGCCACTCACTGTTAAGTCTGTGCATGAGTGGCGGTGCATGTGACTGTCTTCATTTTCATTCGGAGAGAGTTATTCGGGGCTCTGAAAGCTTCTTTGGGTCTTGAAGACTCAGCAGTAATGATATCTCAGGTTTCCCCCCAAAATAGAAGCAAACAGAAACAACTAGCACTGGTAAATACAAACTGTGTCCAAGAAAGGGTTCAACAACCCTTACCGCCTGCATGCTTTCAGTCTCCAGAGAGGCACGGAGGGAGGGGGAAACAGGAAGACAGAAGCCACACTGAAAAGCTACACAAGGGGATAAGAGAGCACAAAGAGGACGGGAGATGCAGTGAAAGAATAAACCACAAAGCAGAGAAAACAAGTAATAGAGACATACATACAAAGACAGCAAAAGAGAGCAGAGGCCTCACTCCCCCTAGACCCTGCAGCCTTTGGAGTGTGCTTGTGAGATGTTGGCCTGTAGTTAACCCTGTGAATCACCAGGCTCTGCCCTCCATCACTTCTCTCTCTTTTCTTCTGCTTATTTATTTCTCTATCGACCGCTGCCTCTCTGTTGCCAGGGTGACCTTTGCACATTGGTATTGACATGGTGTGGAAAAGAAGATAGAGGCAGAGGAGAGGCAGGTGAAAGCACGAGGGGGTTGGGATGATCTGATGGCTGCATTTCAACATGTAAATAATCAACAGCTAAAGCAGCCGAAATCAGCATAAAGAATGCTGCGGGACAAACAGAAACTCAGAGTGTTAACTCAGCCACTAATGGCTTGTTGATAGTCTAGTCCACACCCATGCTTACTCTGTAGGGGTAAGACAATAAATTCAGCAGGGCGGGATGTGAAGTGAGGAGGCGAACAGGGCAGGGTGCTACCTGAGATCGCTCTAAGAAACTCTGTGTACAAAGGATCACCTGCTAGACAAGATGTGTGTGTGTGTGTGTGTGTGTGTGTGTGTGTGTGTGTGTGGCCTCGGGGGGAGGCGGAATCCCAAAAGTGGGTGGGGGGAGAAAGAAAGAGAAAAGGAGGGGTGGAGGAGATGTTGACTGTGCCTGTGACTGGCGGCTGTCAAAAGAATGAGTCGACAGTTTGCCAACCCACAACGCACACACACACACACATATACACACACACACACACACACAAACGAACATGCATACAAAGTCAAAGGCCCTGAGGGAGACCCAGTGTTTAGTTAAAGGGGGGGGTACCCTGGGAAGTGAGTGTATGTTTGTCTGTGGTACGGTTCAGTGTCCGATCTCCTGTATCCACATATATCCAGACTGTGTCAACGTGCAGTTCACACCTGTCATCAAAATTTGCCTCATGTCACCGCTTGTGATTGGATTTCACTTCCTTGCTAACATTTTGATTGCATCTGTGAAGAAGCTGCACCTGCTGCTACACAGTTATTTGGAGGAGGCGAATAAACCGCGTGTAAGAGAATCGTCTCGCTAACTATGACCAGGGACACATTTGTGTTTACTCTGTACATATGTTGAATCCCGATGAGAACGCATTTTTCCTCTGAAGGAATCATCCAAGACGCCATTTAATGTCAAGTCTGAACAAGGCCTTTGCTTCACCCCTCCGTTTTCTCTGTGTGTGTGCGTGTGAGAGAGGGAAAGTGAGAGAAGAAGGCCAACAGTGAGTGACAGCAGGAGAAACAGAGAGGAGGCTTGATTGCCCATATAATGACTAGTGTGGATTATTCAAAACCACCAAGATAAAATTCATGTACTCCTACTGAGCTCCCAACACCACATGGCAGGCTACAAATTATCCTGCGAAGAGAAGCAAGCCTTCTTATGGCCGTCTGTGGCGGTTTGTTATGAGAGACACAAGACGGGGAGAGGGGAGGGCCCCACTTTTGTTGTGTTAAGGCAGACAGAGAGAAACCAGCCATTCATTGTTCTCTTTCTGATGCAGCAGCAGTGCTATGCAAAGAGAAGAGGAGCGCATGCCTGAAGAACAAGGTGTGCGTTTGGCTACCTCGACAGAAATGTGATGGGCAGTGCCATGACGAAGTGACTTGCAGGTGTTGATAAAGAGCCGTTCCACTTAATTGTCTCTCTCTCTAATAAATGACCCCAGAGCCAGCGCCATCGACCATTTTGTTTTAGTTGTCGGGGTCCAGGAGGTGGCATTTTGTTTAGCAGGAGGCTTTGCTTGCTATGCAGTGATGGGGGAGAATATGATAAGGGGCAGCCGGGGGAAGAGAAAAGATGGAGGATAAAAAAAAAAAGAAGGGGGGTGGGGTGGGTGGGTGGCATGAGAGAGGAAGGGAGAAAGGATGGTGAGGGGGGATGGGAGATGCGGGCGATGGGGGTAGGGTGTCAGAGTGGTGGTGGGTGATGAAATATTCAGTGAGAGTGTGCCTCTGGCTCCTTCCCTCTTTTTTTCTTTAGACATCTCTGGCTGACAGTTTTATTTATTGGGGTCCCTGTGGTTCAAGGAACTCATTTGCAGTCGTTCTTCCTTTGCACACTAAGCGAACTAAGGGAGGGAGATAAGGCGTGAGGGAGGAAGAGAGGCTGAGGGAGGGTGAGGGGGAGAGGGAGGGGGAAAGATAGAGAGCGCTGGCAGCACTGAGCTGACATTCATGAACAACTGAGCAGCTTTGTGCCAGAGAAAAAGAGGATAGAGGATTGGGGGGGGGGGGGGGGGCAGGAGGGTGGAGAGAGGGAAGCCTTGAGAGGAGGAAGCCATTCTGGTTCCAACGCAGCAGCTCACCTGTCGAACCGGCAGGTGAAGGTACGGTTCAAAAGCCTGCCTATTAACCCGCCTCTCGACCCATGTGTTTTGATCGCACCAGGACACTATTGATAGTCTCTGTGCAGACACAAACCGGCTAAAGACGCAATAACAGCCTCTCGAAAGAGAAAAGGAAAAAATTAAAAAATAAATCGATGACTTGCATCATGCCTCAAATCCTAAAAAGCAGCCACGGGGACTCTTCAAAGGCCCTATTAGAAAGATAGGCGTCTGTAATACTGCCTGACAAGAAACAGAGCGGGCTGGAAGGAGCGAGAGAGGACCAGCTGGCCATCGCTGAATTTGATCGGCTGAATGAAAAGAGAGATCCGAACGGCAAAGTCCAGGGTGATCAGGTTCCAAGCGAAAGCCACTCCTCGCACTCTCGCTGTGCCAACCAGTGACCAGCTACACTGAGCAGATTCAAACGCTCATGCAAGCCTCTGAACTCGCAGCCCCTCGCGCATTAGCTCCAATTTAAGGCACGCGACAGCAAAGAAATCCTCATTTTACTCCACTGAATGCCTTAACTACCTGCTGATGAATATAATTTAATCAGGATCCTGTGTTGGTGGAGAAGAGCGTCACTTAAAGAAAAAAGAAAAAGAAAAACGTGTGGATGTAAAAAAAAACAACATCGTCAACACAGAGGAAGGAAATAGCATCTCCAGTTTGAGATGAAGTACGTGGGTACAGGCAAATGGAGGAGAGGCAGGAGGGAAGGTGACAAGCGAAGTGGCAGTAAGAAATGTCTACTGTGAAGGCGCAAAGAGTGACGTTTGTTCTTCAGTATGTTTTTGTACGACTTATTGGATCGACCTGGGTATTTTGACCGCTGCCTCTCTGTTTCACCAGTCGCATATGGCTAATTGACTTCATTAGACTTGGTGGTGGCTCTCAGATGTGACATTCCTGGCCTCCATCCTCCCACACAGTAGCCCCACTAGTCACGGTGCCTGCTACTTGAATCACAAAAGCTCAGTGTCGCCAGGGAATGGAAAGAAATGACGGTCACGACTCAAATGTGGAAAAATAAGACTCCCCTGGCCGCTGAACAAGGGAACACACAAAGACGCAGACATTAAAAATGGATGTTGCCACACACACGCGCGCACGCACACGCGAGCAGATGCATATACACAATGGGAGAATGAAATCCCCTCCAGAATCCATCTATCCCTTGATTGACCCACAACACACCTTGATTCCCTCCATCCATCCCATCAGCCCCCTCCCTCTGTGCGTTTAAGCATCACAAAAGGGGATTACACAGGTGCAAAAATACTCCGTGATCGGCTTATTAATGCAATTTTCAAGGCCAGGATTTACATGAGCAGGGACTGAATAGGCCTTTGGATCAGCATTGTCTTGTATTCCATACACAGTTTGATTTACACATCCAGCAACAAATTAATTTCTGTAGCTTTCATTTAGGTAACACAAAAAAAAACAAATTACCATTCCAAAGAGCAAAGACTCCCTCGCTCACGCTGCGTGAATATAAAAAGCCTTCATTTCAGTGGCAGTGGGAAGGACAGAGGGAGCTGCATGCTTAAAAAGGGGAGGCTCCGCTTATATTGACCAACAAACTGACTCCAGTCATTTTTCAATTCCTTGCACTCCCGAATCCTCAATACAATTACTCTCTAGTGATTTCCAGTAGTGTCAATCCTGCTGATTAACTAGCATCTAGATAAGGTGGTCTACAGGGTGCAGGGCTGGAAAAAGAAACATATTGACCATCTGCATTGAGCTGTTTCACACACGGTCATGTGCAGGCACACAGACAGGCACAGGTACACAGTTGATTGTCCATATACACACACACACGCACACACACACGTGCACACCATTCTCCACAATCTGCCGCTTCTGCGAGTTACCCGAGCATATGAGCTCATCCTCCCCGTTACCTCCAACCTACAGAACTTGCACACATACATCGACTTGACAGGTTACGGAATAACTTGTGCAAAGCTCTCCCTTTGTCTTCTCCTCCACCTATCTGGCACACCCTTGCACCGCCAGGGAGGCAGAGTGTGAGGAAATGAGGTGAGGGTGACCCAGGGGTGGCTCCCCACAGATTGTTAGATCCTGCTAGTTTGCATCTGCCCGCTTCTAGACACAATGACAAAACTGTGCCATATTGTTTCCTGGAGGAGAACGAGGAGGAGGAGGAGGAGGGGAGTAGATGAGGACAGGAGGTGCGTGTCGGCGGGAGCAAGAAAAGTAGAGCAGATATGTAACAGCTATTCCGCGGGGACATATGGAATGGCAACACACAGCCTCCTCCCAAAGCAATCTGTGTTGGTGTTCAAGGCAAAATTTGTCAATCTGCAGCCTGCTGAGCCTCGCTCCAGCTGGAGATTGATTTTAAAAACCAGTATGCACCACTGTAGCCGCACTCAATTAGGTATAGCTGACGCCTATGGGTGTATGGAGGATGAAAGGGGATCGCGGGGGAGAGACAAACTTAAAGAGTGACCCTCAATCATTGTTGTGTGTTTGAGGGTTTGTCAGCTGGGCAGGTTTGGTGCTCATGCTTTAAGACAGGAACAAAGAGGTGGCTGCATGGGGGAAGGGCAACGGGGGGATGGTAAGGGCCTGCCTGCCTGGTTGGCTTTTATTCTAACATCAATGTGCATCAATGAGCAAATAGTCCCTGTGTGCTGAGAGGGACACATAATCCTTCTCTTTCTGTCAAATACAGGGATCAATAGATGGAGAGCTGATGCCACTGTCTCCATGCCCAGAAATTGTGAATATTGCTTTCATTTGCCTTTCACTGCTCGTCTTGTAAGTATACATTAATTTTACTACTGGGATCAGACATTTACTCATTCTCTGAACTCAATCCTCTTAAATATATCCTTTCAATTCTGGTGTGTGTGTGTGTGTCTGCCTGTCTGTGCATGGCCGTATACGTAAGCTGAACACACAACCTCTATTTAGCAGACAGAATGAGAAGAGAGTAGTGCAGGCAACTGTATGTTTGATGGGCTGTCAGGAGGCAGTGGCTTAATACAGCTTAGATGTCATGCAAAAAGTCTAGTGAGATGCCAGAGGAGGAATTAAGGCAGGCCAGGATTGTCATTGCTAAAGAAGTCAGCCATCACGGTCAAACCGAGGCAGCTAGCCGGACTTGCAAACCACAGCACATTTAAATTATAGGGCCCTAGGAGAGCTGTTAAGCAGAAACAAGAGAGGGAGAAGGAGGAAAAAGGGGGAGACGGTGCAAAGGAAAGAAATCCTATTTCGATAATTGCCGGGGCTCATTTCCATAAAACATTTTCTGTCTAACTCGCTCCACAAAAGTCTGAAACAGCCCTGCAAGCTGTCATGTTCTGCTTGGTTGGTTGGCTAGCTGCTAGCTGAGAACTCCCCCAGAATCCTGATAAAAGGATAAGACATAAGGTGATCCGCTCTGCCCTGCCTTCCACGATACAGACACACACACACACACACACACACACACACACACACACACACACTTCCTGGCAAAACACCCGATCTGGAAATGAGACCTCACATGAACAAAATGCAGGTGGGTGGAGGGGTGAGGGGTTCACACCCACTTCTTCCACAGCTAACAACCAACCCACATCTCCCCGAGGCTATTTTTGGGTGTATGGGCATATCAGTTATCATGTCAGACACTTTTAAGAGCTAAGTGCATTGATTGATTTTTGATAGCCCCAGAGTTAGGGGGGAGAGAGGAAATGAGGGAAAGCTTTTGTATTCCTATTTTCTAATCTTACTCAGATCCTTAATCTCTCTGCAATCTATATCATTCCATTCCGCTTCATGAATTATAAAGAGGAATCAATTTCTCTGGATAAAAACACACTAAAGCAGCTTTGTGCCTTTTTTTCTTTTTTTATTAACCTTTTACCCGCCTTGCTGTGCCCTCTATATGCCCACTGCAGGATTACAATTGCTATCACATAAATACAAATGCCACAGTAAGGCACTGTCAGCAATTTGAAAAAAAAAAAAAAAAAAAGCAAGAATCTGACTCATAATGAATCGAATAATAATAAGGACACAGCAAGAAATGCAAAGTGAGAAATCTGCTTTTCTGTGTCGGCTGTTTTTATCATCTGCCTTTGGTGAAAAATGATGGTCACTCGTGGCTGCCCAGCAAAGGCGTACCACATGATGGGCCAGGCTTGATTCCAGCCCACTACCACTCTGACACACACACACACACATCCAGTAACAGCCACACGTTCACTTAAACACACCTACACACATGCAGTCATCTGCTGTCAGTGCTACGAGGCGCATGCTGAGTTCACACACACGCACAAGACCAGGATTTCCACTAGAAAACAATCAGCAGGGAATGAAGCCACAACAGACCACACTAACACTATCGCCGATCAGCCCACATCCTCTGATAAAAATTAGACTTAATGTACAGTATCGTTTTTTGGATAAATGCATCATTAATTTCACAATCTTGTACTGTTTTGACATCAGTCAGCAGCGCATCACTGCCGCTCTTACGTACATCTCAGTGTTGCCCAACGCTACAAAAGGAAGTAGGTCTGAGTCAGACAGTCAGCTGCTGAGTGTTTCATACGTCACACTGTTGCCTGTGTGCATTCAGCCTTATCGCCTCTTTTCTCGCTCACGCTCTCTCTGCGGCCAGCGCCGAGGAATCTTTGGCTTTTTCTTTTTACTCTCACTATTGATCATTTCGGTGCGTCATGCCAGACTGACTCGCATGCATACTGTATTTCAGCAGGGCCGTTTCACTGTAAATACAGGGAGTAGGCCCCACTCCGGCTAAAAGTGCACGCTAGGCTTCCAGGAACCCTGTGCTAATACCGAGTGATCTGATGATCCAGCACTATGTATATGAGTGAGTGTGACTACACTCAATCTCAATGCAGCCAGAGTACACTTCCTGGAAACTTGCCTCTGCATGTGTCAGTGCGAATATGTGTGGTAGAGCGTGAAATAAAGGAGGGGTGGAGAGAGATTACAGATAAAGGTATGAACCGAAAGGTGGAAGTGAGTGTTGTGTGCTGGTCCTCTCAGCAGCTCATAAATAAGCCTTTCTTGTGTGGTGTTCGCCCTGGCTTCCTGCAGCGGCGTGCACACACACACACACACGCTATCACAGATGTTACTAGGATACAAGGGGTGTTGCTGCTTATTATATCCTAACAGCTCACACTGGATGTCTAGCTTGGCTTGGCTAAGAGGCTGAGATTAGACAAGCAAAGAGGCTTGTGCTTGTGCAGCCTGCTCATCTCATCTCTTTCTCTCTGTCTCCGTCATATCTGGGTGTTGTTCTGCACTTAACCAAAGCTACAACCTCCCATAGCCCCATGCAAACACACGCACGCACACACGCACACACACACACACGCACACACGGCCTGAAAGCTCTGTTTAGATTGGAACCATGGTCGGATACTAAATTGTAGAGTTACATTATTACAACACAATTTATTGCAAAGAAATAATCTCTTACCTGGGTTTCGGTTAGACTCTCCAAGGCTTGCATTACTGACTGTTCGGGTCTTGATGCTTGAGACTGCAAAGAGAGGAAAATAATTCAAAATAAATCCATTTTACTGAACAAAAAATGTGAAGGCATCAATTATGTAAAGTAATAAATATGCAAAAAAAAAAAAAAAATGCTCATATACTGTCTTTGTTATTGATATAGGGACTGCAAACTAAATCAAATCATGGCAGGTGAGCCTTACCATTAATCCTGCTTCAACGGTTGGTACAAGTGTTAACTTGCTCCCATCAGAGATGCCTAGATCCTGGAGTTTGCCTGAACTTAGTCGCCTGCAGGGTTAGAGAGAGCAAGATAATTAGACTGTGCTGACAATATCTTCTCTCTTCAGACACACAAATAGCCTTCAGACAAGGGGGGGGGGTGGGGGGCAGACAGAATTCAAAACTAGTTTGGAAAAGAGCCGTGGGTGAAAAGCTCCATGAAAGAGAAGTATTGATTGGGCTGTCATATTTCAATTTCAAGTATAGTGGAGCTTGACAACCTCTCGCAGTGGATATCTGGCACTTGCCTAAGTGGAGGTAAGTATTTTCTTTTGCCATTTTGAGTTGTACAAATGAGGAGCAGAAACTCTGAAACCACAATAGTGCGTTTGATAGTTGTGAGAATAAACAGCATAACATGCAGCTATTCTTAACAGTGTGAGTCTATTGTTCTTAATTGAACTGTATTACGATGGCCGTCTCTGTGATTCTGAAGAAAGTTGATACATAATACATTTCCGTGGCTTTACTATTTAATGTTTGGTGCAGAGCAGGAGTGTGTGCTCCATGAGGAAATTGTTTTTTCTTGCAGGTCACGATGCACTAAATCCACTCGTACCCAATGTCTGACTCTCTGCCTCCTTTAGCTCAGTGAAGGATGTTTATACATTGTACATACATGACCCAAATCTCACCCCATGCAGCTGAACAAAGGCCCTCCGCACTGACGTGCTGTAGGTCTACAGTTTGGGGAGCAGGAGGGGATTGAAAAGGGGGTTTCAGGTTTTAAAGGATGATGTGATTTATTGGGTGATTACAATGGGTGGGAGGGGATGGGGGCTGAAAAACAATGCCGACTGTTTGCATGTACTAAAGCCCCTCTTCTCGTTTTTGCATAACACCACCTGCACTATTGTTGTCTCGTTTAACCTGGGCATGATTCATTTGGGAACCGCCTAATACTGTGGGTTTTGATTCGTTTTAAATAATAAAAGCTTTAAACTACCTTGTCCGTGCAGTGTGGTCCTAGTGTGCCATTATCTGCAGGCCATACCTCTTACCAAGAAATCCACTGAAACCATTCGGGAGTTTCTGCTTCTAAAGCTACTGGCTATTACCATGTAACACTTACATTTACACCCAAGCACAAGATACACCCACCTTCCATTAGACAGTAACAAGTCAAGGATAAACAATATATTGTACTGCATATGCCTGTGCAGCAGCAGAGTAAATACAGGCTATGGAGTCCGTGTGACTTAACTCATTAATATTTAACATGTTTGATTCCCACAGCATTAGTAATTCAGTCAGGCTTGAGTATTTATAATAAAGGAGGCAGGAATCAATGAAAAGTCTGCAGATCGCCTTGTCGATACTGTTCCAGTGACCGGTGCGTCCCGTATGCGTAATTCCAATACCGTGCGCCCCGATGGTCAGTAGTTTCCTTGAATGTATTGATGACCAACGCAGCCAAGGTTGTCTCTGAAGCTCCAAAGAGCTCGGCCACGCATAAATCCGAAGTATAGATTAAAACATAGCACTGCAGGCCCGGAGGGTGAACGCACTTAAACTCGGTTTATTCGCATTTTTTAAACTGCGGAATGATAACGAATCATGATGTCTGCGTATACTACAGACTGGAGACAGGACAAAAGCGTAAATGTGAATGTCCACACGATTCCGTAGCATACATAGAAAGACTACAACACTTCCAAGTAAACAAATTCCAATAAAGATTATGTCAGGTTTACTCACGTTTCTTTGTGTAGCAGAGCGAGTCTCTCTCTTGGTACTTTGAGTCTTTGCGACAGCCTCCTCTTCAGTCCATCCACGGTCTCCTCCTGGGGAAGCGAGAGCTCGAAGCGTGTGCCGGTGGTGGAGTGGATGTACAGATTCATGGAGGGCTCAGTCGGGACGGCCTCGCAGGACGAAGCCCCGCGACTGGTGCAGCTCCGGGCGCTGGGGTGCTGGTCCATCCGATAACCTGTAGTCAGGGAAGGGGGAGACAAGACGAGCAGAGCCGGGGATGAAGCGGGTGAGGAGGATGGTGAAGCAGATCCCGTCGCTTCGGCTACCGTCCCTTGTTCTGCTCGCAAATCAAAGGCAGCATTCAGAGAGCTTTCTCTCTCTCTTTCTCTCTCTCTCTCTCTTTCTTTCACTCGCTCTCCGAGAGTCAGAATAAAACCCGGTCCGTGTGCTCTCCGGTCGATATCATGAGAATATTCCCACAGGAAAGTCAACTACATATGGCTCGCTTTTTGTCTTTGTTTGATCTTTTTCTTTGTTGCCTTTTCCAACGTGCAAGCGCAAATCTCCCTATATGCTACATGGATGTGTAAATGGCAGGCAGAAACGCAAAGTATGTTGTCAGCAACAACAAAAAAAATATGCCATGGACGCTCATTTACGCAGGCGGTTACCTTTAAAAACAAAAACTAGGAGGTCTAATTTAAAAAAAAAAAAAAAAGAATAGAAATCCCTCTCGGTGTTTTGTCAGCTTTTGCAAGCTTTTTATGATAAAACACACAGTCCGTAAACTGCAAAGCCTCATACGGTTAGTAGTGAGAGGCTCTCCGCTGCGCACTCCTACCCACCGCAGCTCCAGTGAAATATCGACAATGAACAGTCACAAAGTATCCCACTTCCACCATCGATAAAAGAAAATACGCCCACAGCCCCACAGGCAGCCCAGCCAATCACAGGAGAGCTCCTTCAGGACGCTGCTGACTTCAGCCAATAGCAAGAAGAGATCCACACCCACGTGGAGGACAGGCGAGTTTATGCCATTCATAATAAATTACAGCATGGAACAAAATAGGAAACCATACCACAGTAGGATAAAGCCACGGTGCCTACACTGAGGTCCGTGGATCACTGTAAGATTTGGGGAGAACTCAAATTCAAATGACGAATTGTTTACTTGTTTTGCTATCACTAACCTGCTCACCATATACTTTGCTTTTTTTTTTTTTTTAACCAAGTACATCAATAAGAGCTAACTACCCAGCTAGCATATTTCTTTCATTTCAGCCAAGGTTGGTACCTCCACACAGTTCTAATCTGTGCCAGGTCCAGGTCTAAACAATGCTATTTGAGGGTCATTTTGTGTGAGTCAAAACAGCATGTATCTTTTAAACAACTAGGCCCACATAACTGCACAAAAGAAGAGCACTATATGTATAAAGTATAAAGACCAGGAGTGACACTCTGCACTGACCTCAGCAACATGCAGACACTATTAAAGTGATTGCGCATAGTATGCAGCTTAAACATTGGACAGGATTTTCTCTTCAGGAAAAAAAAGGATGCCTGTTAACACACAGCACTAGACTACACGTGTCAGTGTCCAAAGCGTGTAAAAGCAACTTTGTATGAAACATGACATGATATGTTCCTACATGCAGTAGTGACGCTACACAAGTTCATGTTTTCCAATACATGTCTGGTCGGACGACGGGATTGACACTTGCACAGGACGAGGGACAGATTGGAACCATACAGGTGTCTAAATAAAGCGAGTTCACCTCTCCGGATGCCTCCAACACAAGCGGGGCTTTAACGTAATAAAGAAGATACTCGGTCGCCACCCAGTGGCCAAGGACGGAACTGCGACATCAAAACTTGCAGGGGATTCATAGTTTGGGCTACTTGCGATGGTGGATAATTCAGTTCGGACTTTACAGCAAGCATTTAACCTGCCACACATATGAATTCACTTGTTTTTGCTCTAGGCTCAATCCTAAAATGTGCTTATTATACTCTTAGCATGGCTGTCACTATAATTTAATAAAGTCGTTAGGGTGCTTCTAAACAGACAACGCCAGCAACGACTTGCCGTCAGATACTAATTATAATTTACAGTAACAGTGACATTCTCCTGTCGTCGATACTGGCCTTATTAAGTTAATCATGTCCACAGTATTTACATGGAAGGTGGCTCATCCAATCCCTTTTTTACACGCTTTTATCGATCCGTGATTGACTGCTCGTCTCCAAATCAATGTTCTTAACCCAACCAACACAACAGGCTACAGCATACGTCAAACGTGTCCAAGACAGCGACATCACAAAACAACATGCTTGACCGTTCAAATGACTTGCACTTTACTAATTAAAGTAAACTTACCAATTATTGTAGCGAGAACTTCAAAGCTTCGCATAAAAGTGTGTTGTTTTCCAGTCCGTTCCCCCAGCTTTGGAAAGGTAAAATAAACCCCAAACGGCGACACAACTGTTAGATAAATCCAAACACCTGAATATCCACACGATTTCCTCGGCTAATTCTCCGGCAGGTTGGTGCGTGTCCGCTCCAGCGCGCAACGTTACGCACCGGACCTCGAGCCTCTTGACCAATAGGGAGCCGCAGTTATGTCCCGAGATGCCTCGGTGTGTTGTTAGTACACCGGTGTCTTTCTTGGTAATAAGCACAGCCGGGAAGGTGAGACACCTCTTAACAGACTCTTCTCGGATATGGGTGGAGAGTAGTGTCTTGTTATGTCAGCATGTGTTTTAAGGTGGCCTCGCTGCGCTGTCACCGCCTCTAATGTCCAACGTGTTCCTGTCGGTGGGAAAGAATGTGGCAACGCAAAGCAGCCCCAGATAAAGATATCCGACGAGCACAGTGACGCGGCTCTCTGGACAGCAGGGGAAGACTTGTAATGGAGCTAGATACCTAAATAGAAGCAAAACACCACCAGGCTGTTGGCTACCACCTTAAAAAAAGCTGTTAATGAAATGAATGCGTTGAGGGGTGTAGCCAGTCTTTGACGACATAGAGAGACATGTCACCGGGCAACAGAGCAGGTAAACAGGCTCCATGGATACGAGGGCACGTACACCGATAAACAAAAACTTTTCTTGATTGTTTTTTGTGTGTGTGTGTGTGTGTGTGTTTTTGGGAACTACACTTTTGATAACGTGTTGGGGAATTTTACCGGAATTTGTCAAAAACACAAGTAAAATCACAAAAAAAAATAGTGAGCAAGGCCAGTCTTGCAAACTTTTCACAACTTTTTATACAACACGAAGAAGTATTTAGACTCAAAGTAGACATACCACAATATACACATATGCATTGTTAAAAGTAAAAGTATGCCTTCCAATTTGTACTAAGTAATGTCAGTTAAATGTACTTTTAAGTATTACAAGTACAATAACTCATTATGAGCTGCCCCTTTCAGCTATCTTATGTCATTGTTTTATTATTACTGACACTCATAATGTGCTATCAGCACATTGCAGCTGGTCGAGTTGGAGCTAATTATTACCCCTTTATGCACTTCCCCATAACTTCATCAGCAAAAAAAAAATGCCTCTTGCATTTTTTTAATAAATGTATTATATTGTATTGGGAATTTTGAATTCACTGGATAAAAAGTAACCATAGCTGTCAAATAAATGTAGTGGTGTTAAAAGTAAAATAGTTCCCTCTGAAATGTAGTGGGGTAAAAGCATAAATGAAAGGGAAAAAAAAAACAAAAACGGAGTAGTACCCTGAATTTGTACTTATGTACAGTACTTGAGTAAATGTACTTTCCACATGCTGTAGATTGGGGCGATCTATTGTAATAGGCCTGTGTAGTTTCTTATGTCCATGTAACTCGATTATGTGATAATAATCACAACAAGGTTCACCTCAAGGACAAGAGAGAGGTTGTGCAATGTGTTCCAGAAAAAAACAACAGCATGACTTTGCCTCAGAACATGCTAACATGCACCAGCCAAGAACTGTACTGTACTTCTTTCCAGCCTCAGGAGGACCAGCACAGACTGTCTGTCTGATGACAAAGTCACTCTCCTCCCAACTGTGCAGGGGACGCTGTGCCCGACCAGCATATTATCACACTGTCGGAGAACTGAATCATGCTCGTGTGTGTCTGTGTGAGAGAGTGCGTGTGAGATAGAGAAAGCAGAGTGTGTTGAAAAAGAAACATCTCCCATGAGCAGACAAAGGTCTCTGTCTGTGCCCAGCCCCAACAGCTTTATCAGTCTGCATCTCTGTCTTTCTCTCCGAGAGATGCTGACTCAGTGGAACAAAGCGAAAGGAGTTGGTTAACCTCACTACTGTACTTGAAACACAAACCCTTTGTTTGAGTCAAACGCTGCGCTTGTGAATTAGCTTGTTCCGTAGCTTGTTTTGATGCTTGTCGTGCCGAAAGGAGCACATCACAGTACCTGTGTGTGTTGGAAGTTATAGTGCAGAGCGGAAGCTAATGTGCATTGAAGTTTGTCACTCTGTCCGCTTGAGAGTCAAGTTCTTCTTTCAGCCGTGAGACGGCTTGGCTGTGCTCGTCAGCAGGTCTGGCTGTCAACACAGCTCAGGTCATGCAGAACACTCTGACCTTGTTTGCCTGAATTAGACCTTGTAGTTGAGCTGACAATCTGACAAATGTGCAACTCTCACTACATGTAATTTTGATCATGATATTGATTTGTCAACTGGGGGTTTCTTATTCTTAAGTAAATGTTTTTTATGTTTTTTTTTGGCTAGAGACCTCCTTGGAGTCATTTGTTTTAATCCACAGTAGCTAGTACAGTATGCCCCCTCATTCTATCTTTGCTAATGTGACTAATCACGACGTGATTAAGAAAAAGAATGGCGTTAATGCTCAAATCTATCATCAGGCAGGCTAAAAGCTAAAGGTTGTTCACTGTGTGCTGCATGGTGCAGTAAGATGCACATGGGTAAGCCTGTGATGGAGGGCGCAAGAGCAACCCCCATATGCAGCAACATGATAATGCATCACACATACTTCTGGGAAGTTTATTGACAAGAGAGGAAGGCCTTGTGGGCGGGTCGTAAACATTTCACATTGGATATCAGATCTGGTGGGACAGAGCAGCCTGCGTGTGATTGCTTGTGTACCCGAGTTTGTATGAGTATGTGTCCATGTGCGAGCAACAACGCGCAAGTTGTTGTGTGAGAGACTGAGTGTGTGGGACATGTGTGGGCGTGCGTGTGTGTGTGGGTGAGCAGCATTCCTATCCATCAAAGTCACCAGTGGGCCGCCCTCTGCCTCGGGAGAAAAATGAACCATGCCCAACGCACTCAGCCTGCTGCTGTTGTTCTCCTGCCACAATTTCCTCCCTGATTCACCCTGAGTGGATGTGAGTGGGGTAGACACACCTGGCCAGCCATCGCCACGCTACATTCACAATACTACCAGAGGAAGCTGACACATACAGATGCCCGCATACCTGGCATGCTGGTGCAAACGGTGGGAATTCATGCTAATGAAACTGATCATACAAGGAGTGTCTTTTTTAATGACGGACGCGAGGGTGGCTCGAAAATAATTATAGTCAAACACATAAGCGCAAATACACTGTGCAACATAGAGGCAGATCAGTCACTGCACCGTCTGTCGGATGTAAGATACATCATCATTTCATGTCTTGATTTGGACTGACTGGCGCCTTTACTCTTGGTTTAGACTAAATGATGTGTCTATTTTGATTCACGTGTTATCTTTGAGGTGGTATTGACTTCAGCCTAAGTGCCTGTTACTGTAAGTGGGTGAAGTTTCTGAATTTCAGCCATTTCAAGGGTCTGTACTGGCAAACTGGTGAATGAGATTGAATTGTGTTTGTAGAGTCAATTTCAAAGTAAAATACATTAAATTAGATTCAGAAATATAGGGAACATGTTACTGGTGGTGAGCGATAAGGGGACACGAGGTTACGTGGCAAGAGATGTGACTGATTTGTGAGTATGTGTGTTAGGGAGGAGGACACACCAAAATAAGTGAGTTCAAAGCAAGAATTTTGAGACTTTTCATTAGAGGAGGGTTTTTCTCGGATATTATTTTTGTATTAAAAACCTCTGAACTTTTCAGAGAACTAATAATAGACATTATCACATAAATAACCATATGAATAAATACAGACAAAGTATATAACTGACCATATAATTTGATCCTGTTTTGATCTTTAATTTAGTCATATTTAATGATTCGTAATGGCTCACAATTACAGTGTATTGTTAATGTTTTTTTATTAGAGTCCAATCATTTGCATTTCGAAATGTCCTTTTCCAAAATCCAAACGACCGTTTTATTTCATGATGCCACTATTATCACAAAGTCTTTGTCAGTCAGCAAACAGGGCAGAGACAGTTACGTGACCAGTTGCTGTTTTGGTTTCAAAGACATTTGAACCTCTTTTGCTACAAATCTCATGTACGACGTGATCATACACGTAACTGACACATGTGATGACACGTCATAGATGTGCTGACACATTACGTGTATGGGGTGTAGTATAGGCTTCTGTCAATAAAATCAATATACGCACAGCTTTGCGTTGCTGGAATTAATTTTATGTATTTATATTTTAAAAAAAAACGTAAAGTGACAGACAACATATGCCCTTGTGCAAGCCAGTATGTGAATGTATGCAATGTGACAAATGAATAGAGAATATTATCACAAAAATACAAGCCATAAATGATGTAACGTTATCTAGGGTTACCTGCTTTAGAAAAATAGCAGTTAACACAAAATATGTGCTCTACGCTATATAACATTTCAGTATTCTTTTTTTTGTACATACCTCTTGCTACATATACGAATTAGGGTTTAGGGATTTTGCTACTGACATGCCTCCGTAGCTTGAAGAAACCCGGTCATAGTAGTGGCAAATGTGGAGTGGGATCAGGGATACAAATCTTGGGATGGAGTTCAAAAGGATCCAAGATACAACGTAAGTCATCAGAGAGCAGATGGGTGAGTAGTCAGGTGGGAGTGGAAGGGCTTCCATGTGGACAGGGCCTCTGATCCCACACCTGCATAAGGAGCCCTGTTTGAAGTGCTGCTCGCTCGCCCTCCCGGCTCACAGCACAGATGATTGATGACACATCAACGACACCTCTGCAGCTTTACACACCAAAGCAGACAGCGTGCCAGAGAGAGTGTAAGGAGCCGCGGCCAAAGAGAGGAAAGAGAGAGAAAATGTGCAAAACGTGCAATGACATGGGACAAGAAAAGAAAGTGTCACATCAGGCTATGTTAGTCACAGTCACAGTTTACTGTAACTTACCAACATCCCAGCCGGGGACATTTCAACCAGAGCCCCATATCCAGTATTGCGAGTGACGACATTGCCCTGACTTTTGTGCGGAGAAAACATTTCGTTGGAACTTGGGAAGCGGATACTTCATCTAACAAATTCCACATGTAGTGGTCAATGACTGATAAATAAATCACAACAATAGCTTGGGTACATACTGTGAAGTTTATGTTTTTTTTTTTCAGTTGCTGCTGAGTGAGCGATGACTAAATGCAACTACCTCTGTAGATTGAACAGCACCCGAAGGCACACTGGATACTGTCCAAACATTTCACAATCAAGCTCGGTGTATTCATTCTCTACAGAAGGCACATTCATCATATGGCTGAGTTTATGTGTGTGTGTGTGTGTGTGTGTGTGTGTGTGCGTGTGTGTGTGTGTGTGTGTGTGATGAGTAACATCATGTACTGTTTGTGTTTTGTTTCTATATAACATTTAGAACATGTTAGTCACTCTATCCTTAGCCAACACATTCCCAAGTGGTAAGTAAAGTTGACGAGGCATACTTTGTGTACCAAGAGTTCAAATTTCACACATCGCACCATTTTACCAACAACTTTATCCCGGTTATAGACAGTGACACAATTATGGAATACTTGTCAGTCTTTCTACTGTAGCATAGTTGCAATCTGAATTTATTCACTGACTTGTTTGTTTGGTTAAATTCAGAGTTTTTTTTAAAAAAATATGCTTATTTGCTCTCTTGCAGAGAGTTAGGTGAGAAGATCGATACCACTCTCGTGTCTAATAAATATAAAGCTATAGCCAGGACACGGTTAGCTTAGCTTAGCATAAAGTGTTGAAGCAAAGGGAAACAGTTAGTGTCTGAAGTCTAAAGTCCAAGTGCTGGTGGATGGATCTTCCTAACCTTTTGGACAGAGCCAGAGGCAGATCCAGTGTGCGCTAAGCTAAGCTAACTGCTGTAGCTGTTACTTTATTTTTAGCATACAGACTTGAGAATGATAACGATCCTGTCATCTAAGTCTTGGCTAAAAAGCAAATAAATGTATTCCCCAAAATGTCAAACTGCTCTTTAATGCCATATATATAATCACAGCCATTGGCTTGAAGTAACATAGTAATGTGAATCAGCACTGTGATTTGAGCCTCCACATGGATCCTGTGAGAATACGATGTACTGTTATGGCTTAGCCTATCACGTTTGTAACAGGATACTTCACACTCCGTTCCATATTCTGTCCATGTGCGGCAAAACCGTTTGTCTTGTTCACAGTCTCTCTTGTGTTGTGACACTGCACGACTCATCATGGTGATCCACAGTACTCCCAAACTCCAGGTCCAGGCCTGTCATACACATACTGCACAGCCTAATCCAAATGGTGTAAATTCGACACCCTCACAAAGTGGACCTGATAATTGTTGCCTTTTACAGAGCCGGTCTGCTCACACTAAAAAGCCCACAATAGGACTCAGCCTGGTACTAGGCTGAATGTGCTAAATAAGCTAATGAAATCCACCCACAGGACACAAGCCGGGCACGATAAGAACCTTTATAGCTGTGAAACTCGGCCAAGCTGGGAGGGTGTTAGCTCTATCTGTTTGTTTATTTGTCTGTTTGACAGCCCACAGCGTAGCGCCAGAGGGACTGGTGGTCCGACAAAGGTTAGGTGTCAGCGTGGAGTGTATAAAATAGAACGGAGCAGAAAATAGGAGTGAGAAAGAGTGGAGGAGAGAGAGACTCAGGGCAGGAAGTGTGGGTGGCTGGGTAGGTGGTTTTGGCAATGCAGAACGGACTTCTTGCTTATTACTTCTGGTAAAACAAAGATATGGCTTGTGCAATAGCTCTACTCATTCACTGAGTAGTATCAGTTGTAAAAATGTTGCTCTTTGAGGTCAGCGTGTGTATAGGGGACACCAAATCAGTTTAAGAGCAACATGTTGTGATGTGCACCAGTACTTCTAGCACTTTTACACTGAAAGAAAACAGATAGGAGATAATAGCAGTGAGTGTGTGTGTGTGTGTGTGTGTGTGTGTGTACAGTACAGAGTGATGAATACCAGATGCAGGCATTTCCTTTGTTGGTGCAAGCAAGTTCAGAACTTGCCAAATCGCTCTGCTCTCCTCCCACACGGTTGAATACTTCCACACACACCCACACACACTCCAGAATCCCTGCCCACTAATCCTCCTCCATCCTAAGCTTAGGGGTAGCCGAAGCTGCAGGCTAATTCAATCTTGGCTGGTGCTCCTGCTGTTTTATATCTCTCCCGTTGTCTTCCTGTTCCCCACCCTTGGTCCTTGCACTTGCACTCTTGCTTAATTTGTATTTTTCCAACTCTCCATCTGCTTTTACCCCTCCCCCCACACACTTATTTTCTGAAAAGATCCTTCTCTCTTGATTATTTCTCTTTTTGCTTTCTCTTACTTTCGCTTGTTGTTTTCTTTGCAGCAGTGCATCCGTTCTCTACAGCAAGTCTTTGCTCCCGCAGTTAACATGCAGTAATCTAATCACTGATAGTGAAGGTCATAACAGGTCACATGATCGGGCTGGCAGGTCGCACACACAGCTGATCTCATCTGTGACGTGGGCCCACAGGAGTATGCGGCGGCCATCTCCCTATCTTATTCTTAAAATACCCTCTGTCCCCACTGACGACGTCATCAATTCCCGTCTCCCTCTGGCTCGGCCGCCCCCTTCCCTCTCTTTCTATATCACTTTTTCTCTCCCTCAAATCTCTTTCCCACTCTCCCCCTTGGCTCTCTTTTTTTCCACCCCCTCCTCCTCTTACTTTTCAGGCTTTGCCGCCCCTCTCTCTCCCTTGTTCTTCCTCTTTGCCATGTCACTGTTTGTGTTTCGCGATAACAGCAGTAATTCCATAAAAGTAAGTTCATTGTACTATATGCTGATTGCTCTCTATCAGCTGGCTATCTTTCACCATAGGCCTGCTATTTAAAATATGTTCCATAACAGTTTCAATTAGGGAAACCTCCATTCAGAGTTTTTCTTCTGAGGAAATGATAAAAAAAACTAACATCTAAATTAATGCAGCCTTCCCCCGCCCGCCACTTGCCCAGCAGTTGAAATTACATTCAAGCATTGAAATGTCACCGTCATTTCGGAGAAGAGGTGCATTTGGATACCAAAAACAGAATGCCACCAATTACATGTAGTTAAATATTTACTGTGTATGGGCGGAATACTGTGAACTAGAAATGAGTCACACAGGGAACGCTGCGCTAACGCTCTGTATCTATATAACTAATGATCAAGGCGAGGCTTCAAATTCAACCCTGTGCACAAGCAAGGCACTATTTGTTCTGCCGTGACAGTTCCACCGCCCACACCACAGACATACTGTTGTGTACTCAAACACGAATCAGAAGCTGTCATTATCATAAATATATATAACCAGGAAGCGATAACAAAAACTGACAACCCATCGCAGTTCAGAGTTTCATTCAGACATCTAAATTCATGTTTCAGCATTAGAAACAATGACTTTTAACCACATAACTGTCATGATTGGATATTTTTTTATGCTAATTCAAAGCAGTACAAAAGAGTAAATGCCTTCATAATCATTCCATACAAATGCCATAAACATGGTTAACAACCAGTGAAATATTTCGTACTCTAACACTTTCTAATACACCTACCACATATTTAAACTTTGTTACTTCCTATAGGCTACAGCCATACTGTTGTTAAATGTGCAGCATGGCTCTATAGCAATGTTGGTCTGACTACAATATCTCGATAACTATTTAATAGATTGCCATGAAATGTTGGACAGACATTCATAGTCCCTAAAGGATAAATCCTAATGACTTTTGTGATCCTCTGACTTTTTTCTAGCACCACCATGGGGTTTGCATTTGCGTTTTTTCGGTAAATGTCTCAACAACTATTGGATGGATTGCCATGAAGTTGGTACACACGTTCATGTCCCCCACAGGATGAACTACAATGACTTTGAACTTTTCCTCTAGTGCCATCATCAGGTCAACATTTAATGTGTCCAATATTTTTGGTTTAAGTACAAATACCTGCAAAACTAACGACATTCCCATCATGTACTTTGTGCTTAGTGCTAACAACCATATGTCAGCATGCTAACACGCTAAACTCAGATGGTGAACATCGTAAGTATTCTACCTGCTAAACATCGACAGTGTCATAGAGAGCATGTTAGCATGTTGATGTTAGCATTTAGCTTAACGCACCACTGTGCCTAAGCAGCGCCTCAGAGCCCCTAGCTAGGCTGTTGTGAGAGCATAACCCCTTGTATTTATAAAAGGAGGATTACATTAATATAGAGACAATAAATCATCCTCATACCTTTATTTGCTTTATTAACGATTTCTCCTGTATGGGTTGTCTGACACTATGCATGTCAGAAACCAGATGCATTTAAAAATAGCCGTTCAGGCCCAGAATGATCACGACAACGGACAGAACTCATCAGCTCATATTCGACTGACTCCACTTATTTTTCATCCCCTTTCTTTCTATCACCACCAAGCTAGTCGTAACCTTCATCAACACGCCTGAAGCTCTGAAGTATAAACCAGATCATAACTAACTTAAATTCGCTCACTCCACCAGTCGTTGGTCTATGTTTAGTCATGTCTATTCTTTCCGTTTGAAGTTATTTGATGCAGCCAGTCTGCCAACTATGAGTTCACGCTTAATTAGTCAGTTGTGTCTATTTATACTGTACCAGCTGACATTTGTGGTGTTGACTGCTTGCTGAGGATGTGTTTATCGGGAACTCAGCAGCAATTCTCACACAAAGGCGAGAATGTGGATGAATAATAATCAGACACATTTGTTAGTGGGTAGGTCGGGATGTGCCCAGTTCAGATGTAGTTTATAGGGTAATTTGAGGCTATAAATGGGGATGGAGGCAGTAATTCACTGCTACATATTGTGTCATCATAAAATATAATATTTTGTCAGGCAATGTCATCAGCAGATCAGGTTAATTCAGTCTTTGACCTACAGTAGGTGGATTGGAAACCTCTGTCATGTATTAAAGCTCATGCACAGCACTGTAAGATGTTTCCACTTGAGCTGTTCCATATGCTAATCAAAGTTGGAAATAATTATAAAACAAGTCTGTCTCAATCCAGACAATAAAGGTAATCAGTATTATCATGGGCTATTTGAACTGGACCTTTATGATCCTTTGTTTGATTAGGTCGTGACTAAGATCATTCACGTTTCCCATCAGTTTGACTCTTTGCCACTTACAAAACCAACACATTGAGTGGCTTGCTTCCCTTCAACTCCCTGACATTTTATTGTTAATTTTCACTGTGAGGTCAAAACCACTCAATGCAATACTTGACCCCTGAATTGTTTGACGCCGTACTTATTACATCAACATTTGGAATGGAATGTGTTCACGTGTGCTTGTTATTCAAATGTCTGGGCACATGGTTGTTGTAAAATGTGTATTTTTATTGACAATTCTGCCTAAATTTGCTCAGTTAGCAGTTATGGATATATCTTAAAATATGGCATTTCAGTGGTGTCTGTGTGTGCATATAGCATAGTATTGTTAAATATTTAAAAATGGATGGTAAACTAACTGGATATCCTTAATTTGGAATGTATCTTTCACTCTTAAAGGAATAGTTTAGATAAGAGGATCGATCCCACAATAGCAAATAAGCGGATTTCCAAAAATGTATATTTGCAAATGTGTTTTTATCAAATTGAATCCTCTCGTTCAATGGCACCTTTACTAAGACTAATGTTACATTTTTGAGAATTTGCAGGATATTTGAAGGCTGCATGATGCATAAAACATTACAACTGTACCGTAAATAGTTACTGTACATACTATACTGGAATACCAGTCCATTCACAGCCGTTCAAACAGTACGTTGCCTTTCTATTTGGAGTCATGGAACAACTCCACCTTTCAAGCCTCCACGTGTGGAAACAGTCAGGTGCAGGCTGCATTCAGAGCATGTCTGACCTGCACTGAACTCACACGAAACACATGTTCCTGCAATAAGAGCTATTTGCTACATGGACTGCATGTTCCAGCAACACAGCAGTCAAAAGCAGGGTTACAGGGGATGTTGGTGAAATAGGGGGAAGTTGAGTTTTGCATCTGTAATACTATACGGTAGACATTTGATTTGGTCAATGCCATCACTCTGTGCTGTCCCAGATGATGTGAGACTGGGAAATCCGAAGTGAAAGAGACAGAGGGGTCAAGGGGGGAGACTTGTGAGGATGATGGAGCAGAAAAAGGAATCCACAGGGGGTCAGTGGGAATCTACCAGGACATATCCCCAATTATTAGACAGCAACAGAATGCAACATATTTTCTGTCAAAAATGACATATGTCACCTATTGTTTAAAAGGAAATTATAGTGCTTTTATAAGATAAAATAAGTCCTTGTTTGCCAAATTGAATCATTATGACATACTGTGACGACCCCATCATTAATGTTCTAAACAGGAGCCATGCAGGCTTTAAACTATCTCCTATATATTGTTTGTCCTCCAAAGTGACTCGTTGACCATTATAAACTCCTCCGTTGAACCCTACCCCACCCATGGGTGCTGCAAGCCAGACCCTGTCTGTCAGAGCTGGTCTGTGCGTGTTAAGGGAGTTATTTCTGCCTGCTTGGGTGTCCTAGGTGGAAATGAGCTTGTTGGCATATTTTCCTATAGTACCTCAGCAAAGAGGCTTGTGACTATGAAGCCGCAATGAGTTGTAAATCACCCTGGGGACAGACGTGAGTGTCACCCAGCACAGAGGGATTAGCTGGACTGGTAAAGGGGAACACATTAACAGCAGTCATCTTGCACAGTGTGCCACATGTAATTTCATTTCTGTGTTTTAGTTCTGTGTTGTTTCCATTGCAAAGTTTATTGTGTCAAACCTTGTAATCATCTGCCTGTGATGTTCTGACATGCATAAAAATATGGCCGCAGTAGCATGACATGACAACATGGTTTTGAAGGTGTTCGAAAGATGTTTGCTTCCCAAATGTTCATCTTTTGAGTGACAGTAAATATAATACAATGATGAAAAAGCACTTTATATACAGTACATATAACTTTGGCAAAATTTCTGGGTTTCGTGTTTACTATGATAGATTACCTAGAATGGACATTTCTGAGGAAGTTGTTTTTCATACTGTACGTAAATGAGTGATGGTGAATTTCTCAATGTACAAACCATGATGTAAATATTCAACTATGCTGACTGTGTGCCAACAGACAAATTTGTAAAAATAAAAAGACAAGACTCAAAAAGGTTCATGTGTCCTATTCAGTCTAATTTGTGTATGACTCAAGAGAGCTTCTTCTTTACGTAATACAAGTATAATGTATAACACAAGCTGGTTACCATCGGACAGTTTCGCCACTGTGCTGCACATGAAGGAAGTAATTATCTTTTGCTAAAGTGGCATCCTAATGGATGCAATCACATTACATCATCAAGGAAATTTTAAGAAATTCTGTGTCAGTTGGGAAGTTTCAAAACAGCACAGCTGGCAGAACAGATAAGATGACACAAATGTTTCAACACAGATCAAGAGGAAGGAAAGGCAACACGGAGGTGGCCCTCTGGTTTTACACTCTGTCTCAATTACCTTTTTGACGTGTTGTGGTTGAGCACATACACAGGCAGGGCCCTCACCTGTGCTAACCATGCAATTAACAGGGCAACAAATAACCGACTGCACTTTCATGCTGAGTGTGTGTCTTCATGTGCTCTCACATGAGAACACGTCCTCACATGCCCAGGCACGTACAGTATATGTTATGGAAAAAGGGGACAGAGCAGCTTAACCCAGCTAAAGATGAGGAAAATGTGTGTGAAATTGAGTTCCAGCAGGCATAAAAACACACCCTGGGCCTGATGGACAGATCACATGAGACTGAAAGACCTGAATAGAGGAGGAGAGAGGAAAGTGTGTGCCATCTCTATAGACAGGAAAATTGTGATCATCCAAGAGATGACTAACCCTGCAAAATGACAGTCATCTGATCTGAGGGATCAGCAATCCTTGTTTGGTAAGAGTCAAGTGTCTGCGCCAGGATTAGCGGCATTCAGCTGGTGCTACTGTTAGCTTTGGTTCACAGCTGTCACCCCAGGTGGCCCCCCCTGCAAGGGCTGTGGGTTGTATCATAACTCTAACATGAACTGTTACACAGGTGGCGAGCGTACCACCTGTCTGCCATGATGATCAATCACTGTGTGTGATGATCAGGTTAGCAGATTATGTAAATCAGTGCTTCACAACCTTTATTGTCATACTATGTAGCCTCACAGCCCTGTCACTTCAAATCCCTTTTTATTGACACCACCATATTTCAACCACTTGTCCATTAGTTTGAGCCATTTGTCCATTTATCCTTGGCCCACATTAAGCTAATTATTTAAAGGGTTTATCCGCTAATTTCAGCTAAACATTTGAACTGTTTAGCCTAACTCTTACTTTGAGCTAACTGTTTCAACTGTTTATCTGTTAAACTAACGATTTCAACTGTTTATCTGTTAAACTAACAATTTAAACTGTTTATCTGTTAAGATAACAATTTCAACTGGTTATACTTTTAGCAAACAATTTCAACTGTTTACGTTAACATTACTTTCAGCCAACCATTTTAATTGTTTGTCCATTTCTTTAAAATAACAATTTTAACTGTTAATCCATTATTTCAATCTTAATCTTAATTGTTTAATCCCTTTACTTTGCTTTCACTGTTTATCTGTTACTTTAAGATAAACATTTGAACTGTTTAGCCATCACTCTTTCAATTTCTTGGCTTAATTGATAACTTGTTTCATGTGCTCTTTAAAGTAGCGTTCAGGTGTATTTCTATTCTTTCTTTTCACCCCCAAGCAACTGCAGCGGTATCATTTGGTAAACACCATCAAACACAGGTTGATGACTCACTGCTGTAAAGCAACAGCAGCTCAGCATTGTGTGCTATTTTCTGTTTCGTTGTTAATTTAGGTAGAGAACTCCTGCTGAGGAAAGTAAAGCCAGACTGAAGTGAGCCTCTTCATCGGCCTCATAATTAAACATGCATCCATGCACACTGTCAGCAGGGGCGTGAAAGGCCAAGCTGCTTTTATCACACTTCTTTGAAAGGCACCAGTGTGCATGTGTGTGGCTTGATCTAGTCTTATCTTACACAGTATTGACACTCCTTCTGAAATCTCCCATTTCTGTCTGCACCATCTTGGTCTCTACAACATTGCTTGCACCCTCACACAAGCACACACGCCTACGCACGTTGAGCAGTACATACAGGTTGGGTCCCACCCTGCTGATGCACTCCTCTGAGCCCTCTAGCATGTGACACCTCGAGTTGGAATGCCAAACAGTGAGAATGCCCATTGTCATCAGGGGAAAGACAGATATTTTACATATCTGTCCCGGCCAAAGTCAGCCTCGCGTCATCCTCATATTTTCTCACACACAGGGAATATATAATTGCAATGCCTTTTGTTGACAGCTATTGCTTCTTTAGCTTTCATGTATATGCATATTGTTGTAAAATTTGCATGAAACCACTCTCTATCTGCTAATTAGAGCCTTGAACTTACAATAAAAAGTAGATGTTTTGTTCTTTGGTTATGTGTAAGTGAGTGAAGATCATCAAAGCATTGCAAAACTGGAAACAGACTGGGGATATGGAATAACTCCAAGCATGATTCAAGCAAATCTGCAGCTTTTTTTTTCACTGCTTATGTAAATCTAGGAACTGGAAGAGCAGCTTTTAACACAAAAGAGACCTTTTTGTGTATCTTCAGAGTTATACCGGTATGGCCCAGGTTCTCAAGACGATATGTTACAAACAAGAACAGCTTCATGTTTTATGGGTGCATAATGTGTATTTATTATGAGTTTTTTTTTTTTTTTTGTAGCGACGTTGTAGGTGGTAGATATGCAGTACCAAACCATCCATATGTATGGTAATTAAGCTTATAGATGAGTATAGTGGTAGTTTTTATACCAGCATGTCTTTAATTTGACTGCTCCTTTCTGTGTGAATATGCATAGACACACACAGGGCCGGAAAAAGCACTCTTCTGCTCTCTCACAAAAAACACTTGGTGCAATGATTACCTGGCTTGCCACTCAGGGGCCATTTGCTGTTACCACAAAGCTGATTATCTCACCCCTACAGCAGGCTGTGTTTGCGGCTTTGCGATTTTCTCCCAAATGCCCACACTGCTATTTGTAGAAATGTTACCTAGCTGGCACAAACTGAAATATGTTTGTGTTTGTGTGGATGTTTGTGTCTGGTTGGAGTGTTCGCGGCGGTGCCTGGCTGTGTGTGTGTGTGTGTGCGTGTGTGTGTGTTTGGCGGGTGGGTGGGTGTTTGTGTGGAATGGAAGGCTGTAAGAATGGAGGGATGGATGACACAAACAGGGCAGAGTGGTGGGAGGCTGGTGTCAGGGCCCTACTCCTACTACCAGGCTGGATGCAGTATCTGACAGCTGACTGAGAGTCTGTAGTCCCCCTCTTTACACAGTCCCACCAAAAGGTCAGCACTTCAATCAGCTCCGCTCTCTGGGTGCCTCTCTTTCTCCCTTACCGCTGCAGAGCCTCAATTCGGCCCCTTGATGCACATTAGCTGTGCTTGACCATGTCCAGCAGGTGGAAATGTAGTTTCCACACACAGGAAAGCAGCCCCAAATGAGTTTACGTATCTGTACCATGTGACAACCGCAGTATGCTAAAGTTCCAAGGCAGATGATTATGCTCGCTGTACGATATGTGTAATTTTGGTGCACTTTGGTGTGTGGAAAATTGCCATCCCCGAAGTCGTAACTGGCTCATTGCTCGAAGCATTAAAATTTTCCAGATCTTTAATTTCCTCTCAGTTCCGTCTGTGGTCTCTAATTTGCCTTCACACATCAGGCACTCTCAATATCCAGTAGCCTGCCATCTGCCGCTGGGAAATGTTTTCTCTGCAAACGTACAACAATTGCAATTGAAATATTTTTTTTACATGACAAAGACTAGGCAGGAGTCCAGCACAGCACTGACAATACAGGAACAGGACAAACAAGACAGACAAATGTTGCGGCCCATTCTAAGAGTTCCTATGAACTGATCGAATCAAAACATTCGAAGAGTGATCTGATACCTTTTGTTTTATTCAAAGGTATCTTGATGTTCTCTGATGAGTCACAGCACCTGTTTAAAAATCATATCACTCTCATAATGTATCATCTGTCACACCCCCGTTTTATGCATAACTCCCTTATTATTCACCTATTACACTGTTTTATTTTTTCATAATCATGCCTGATAAATTAACAGGTCTCCCAATGCTGTCTGCCTGAATAATCATTAACATGAGGAGTGAAATGTCAATGGGGGTGCATGTGAAGTGTGTCCCATGATTTCATGAGGCTAACGAGCATTGATATAAAAGAGATGAAGAGGATTTTTAGTTTGAGTATCCACTAAGAGACTCTCAACTGTGTTTCAAGTCTGATGAGGTTAAAGCCACTCCATATCCCGATCCATACCGCCAGTGAATAAACCCGGTATCAAGACGCTCTGAAGGCAGGATGTTCATACAGCGTACAGGAAAATATCACAATGTCTCACAGCCTGTGCGTGTCATGTCGGAGCCTCCGCCATTCCCTAAAGAAAATGTTGTGCCTCGATTCTTTCCATAGGCTTTATGGCTCATTTTATTGCCCACCACTTGACTGTGAGCTCTTACCATTACAGCGACTGATGCCTGGGCACAAGCCTCACTATCCCCAGCTGACTTTAGGAAGGGGGCGCTCAAATCTATTTCCATTACTTAATTTGTTTTACTACTTTGGGGCGGCCATTTTCATCATCATTAACCTTTTTTTTTTTTTTTTTAAACATTTAGCCTATAAAATGTCAGAAAATAGTGAAACAAACCTATTCAAATTCCCCCCAAGGTGACACCTTCAGATTGCTTGTTTTTGACCATTACTGAAATGATTGATAAGTGGTTTGAATAGTAAATTGAATGTCATAATTGTTGAGGATTCATTTTGTGTAGATCGATGCGCTGTTTCCACCAGACACCGCTACACTTTTAAAGCTTTAAATTGCTCAGCTGACGGTGAAACCGAAGACATTTATGGTCATGGCCTCTTTTAAAGAATACACTGCTCTACAATCATTTCCGAACTGACATCATCCTAAATGATGACGATGATTCACATGGGCTGGTCTTTATTCCTTCAATGGCCGACTCAGTAAATATAGCCCAATGAAGCTTGCGCAAGGCTGGGAGCCGCTTTGTGTTAGAGTACCACTCACAAGATGATACCATGGATTGTCATAGCATGCATCATGTTATTCACTCCCGGGCGCAGACAGTGAAATCTTTTAATTGCAGTACATGGCCATCCATGGGAGATAGACAGCGACTTATTATCACCGGCCTCATCAGCCCTGAAACGCGATCGAGTGGCTCGAGAAAAGGGCTCTCACCGGATACTCATCGTCCTTTATCAATGTGCAGCACTTTATCGCTTCTGTGTCGATGTGCTGCGCCTCGGCACTCGGGTCAGACAGTTGGTTTATGAGATATTTACTACATCAGGATACGCGGCTGAGGCAGCTTGGCAGTTCTTGATGGAAAATGCATAACAATGAAAAGATGCATTTGGTTTCAACTCTGACTCATTCTTCGTCACTAAAAATGCCCACCAAAAAAACAAAAACTAAATCTGGAAGCGCTCCAGATCCAACAGACCTGTTCCTCAATCACAGAATCTTCTTTATTCCAGAGAAGTGGGAACCTCCCTTAGCAACAGAACAGAACGGGACCGCCGTGACTCAGGTGTGGTCGTCCACCAGCCGGAGGGTCGGTGGTTCGATACCCGGCCTCTGCGGTCAGCATGTCGAAGTGTATTTGGGCAAGCTACTAAACCCCAAATTGCTCCCGATGACCAATGGGGTGCGAGTGTGTGTAGTTATCAATGATGAGCATGTGGCACCTTGTACTTGCACAGATACACCTTGTACTCTGTGAATGGCACGTGTTGTAAAGCGCTTTGAGTGATTGCAAAGGTTGGAAAAGCGCTATATAGATGCAGTCCATTTACAAGCCGAGAACAGAGCTCGTGCCAGTGGAAAGCACATGACTCGAGCTTGGTTTCAACACCCCCCCCCTCCTCCCATCATAAATCTGGATTAAAGAAGTGGAGGTTTTGACGGGACCGTTTCATCTCGTCTGTCTGAAGTGTTACTCACGTGTCTCCAGGCACAGAGGGCCGACTGATAAGTGAGTGCGTGTTGTTTATGAGTGTGTGCGAGCGTGCAGCTGCGACGAGAAGGGCTTGATGAAAGAGACAAACGGATTTGAAAGGAGAACAGAGAGCAGGATATGCGAGGTGTTGAAAAAAATGGATGCTGACCTAAGTCACAGACTGCATGTCTACACGCCACATGCTTGATCAGTGGGAAGATATTTCAACATATTATAAAACATGGCGGTATTTGTCTTCGCTGATTAGATTGCTTTCCGTACTGGAATAAACAAACAAAAAAAATACCAATCGTCCTGTTTTGAACAGAAGCCAGAACTTAATGTAGGTAATACCACTTTAAAAACATATAAGTAGCAGCCCTGAGAACAGTTCTGTGTAAACACTGATACTTCCACTGTACTCACGCTTCTTAACGGCTCTCAAGTGTTTTGACATTCAAAATAAACCGATTGCGGTTTCGGGCCCTGAAAGCCTCACGTCGGCACGCAAATGAGATCAGCACCTCCTGGACTGAGCCCGAGCTGAAACCTGCGGTTATGAAACAAGAGAAAGGCCCAGCTTTCCGCAGGATGGACAGCCAACGACTTTCCTGGCTTTGTCACAGAAGCCTGAGGTCATCACTCACAACAAACAAGCACTGCCAACACATTTAAAATCAAGGCAGCGACTCAGGGTTCCAAATAGCTCTAAACCCACAAGTGGGCTTGCGAGAGTAAAAGTGACGAAGCTTTCCCCAGATAAGGTAATAGAATTTATAAGAAAAAAAAAAAGAAAAAAAAAAAAGAAAAGAGGATCCTTCTTTCAACGAGTTGCCTTGAATGAAAAAGCACATCCAGCAGTGGTTATATTACCAATACAATGTTAGTTCTCCTTGAAACTGTAGTTTCAGGAGAAGTACAATAAAAATTAGATCATCGGAAATGCTCTGGTGCAAAAATTATTGCGGATATCTGCTGCCACCACGTGGCAGAAACATTCACTGCATAGCACACAAAGTGGCACAGAAGTCACTTTTCACTTGGGTTAACTTTTCAACAGCACATGGAAAGTCTGCTTAATGAGAAAAGCTTCTGAGGGTCTGTTCTGAGTTATATAATTATCTGGGAGTCAACTAGACTGTTGTCTTTGCACGGCAGAAATACTGCATATGATCATCGTTAAATAGCAGGAGAGAAACAGATTTAAAGAAAAACGCCACAAACTCCGCCAGCAGATATTTCCTAATAAATTTATTTTGTAATTTTATCCACTGTACAAAGCAAGCATGGAATCTTCTGGACACTGACGTGACTGAGCTGGAAACACAGACGGACCCATAATTTCCATCAAAGAAACAGAAAAGATTACCTACAGGGGGGAAAGAAACAGTGACTCAGTTTGAGGAACTCGATACATAACACAATGAGAATGACCTCTGATTTGTAGTCAGTATTTCCATGTTCTGTTCTATTACCAACGGTAAATACATGCATCATAATCCTATTGGATTAAAGTAATTAACAGATCGCGGTGCAGCAGCTGAGCCGTCGTACCACAGGGCTACTCCAGGGCCTTGACGATGGCCTCGTTGGCCTCTATGCTGATCTGAACCACTGCCCTCGCTGCCTCGTCAGATATGCCGACCAATTCAGAATGGGCCTTCTCCAGGTTGGCCTTGGCAGTCTAAAAATAGAAATAGAAAAATAGGAAAGCAAATGATAAACAATTTCAGATAGATGTTTTTGTTGAGACATTAAACAAAAACTCATCTGTTCCCCTTCTTACTAAAAGAAGCCTTGACCAGGCTAATTATTCTGTTATTCAGAAAAATCTGACAGGAAAACAGCCTGCAAAGCTCTGCTCGTTTTAACAAAAACCTTTTTTGGGGACTAACTGTGATGTAAAAGTCAGAGAAGCAAGGCTGAGCAACAACTCACAAGTGGGGAGTAAGACGAGCAGAGAAAATCCCCACTGCCTCTTTGCTCTGAAAGCTCCATTTGTCACAGTAGTGATTAGACACGAGAAATGCCAAACATAGCTGGAAGTTAAAGGTCTCCCAGTAGGGATTTGACACATCTGCTATAACTCAACAGTGACTGACCTTTCCCTCCTTATTAACAGCGTGGGCCTATGTGCATTTTCACTGCAGAGTGGAGGACAATGAGAGAGACAAAAAAAAAAAAAAAAAAAAAAAAAAAAAAAAAAAAAAAAAAAAAAACTCATTTACTGCTATGAAGTCAACCTGACAGTGACACTGGCACTGCCCAAGGTCAAAAGATAGACACCTCTGTGGCGAGTGCATAATAACGCAGGCTAGCATTAGCAAGACTGACATTTAAACAAGGACTCAACATTGAAGTCCAACTGCACCGCTGATCAGATGGACACTCATCAGCTGGGGAGGTGCTCATCAGCACAGAGGATCAAACTATGGGAGGAAAAAGATCTAGTGTGGGTTCAAAGTCTCTGCTGTCAAAAAACATGTGCCTGCTGGGACTCTAACCAGGGCGGACAATCAGTAATTATGGATCACTCAACAAATTGGATATGGACACCCATTATACAAATCTCATTTAAAAAGATCCACAAAGAAGTGACTAACCCACACTAGACCGAGAATGTGAAGACATCAATGACATGACAGCAGATGTCTCAAACAACACATAACAATCTGACCAGATGTGCAACTGTGACAAAATGTCTCTGCACAGTTGTGACAATAATGTACTTCACGTGTACTTTGACGGGACAATACGATCATTTGGAAAACGGATAAAGAATGACATCAACCCGGTAGGTGTAAATTCTATAAAAACATACTGCCGAGACATTTGATCTGCAGTCTCTGTTAAATGCCTTTTAAAAAAATAATTTAAAAAAAAAAAAAAGCAGCTGAAGACCCACTTGTGTGTTTGTAATTATTTGCGTTTTTAAAAAGGTCCGTCAGATGTTTTATTTGACTGTTTTTATGGTCTTATTTAAAAGAAATATATTTTTGTAAAGCACTTTGTGATCATAGAACAAGATCACACAGTAATATTAAAAAGGATAAATTCATCTTTTTGAACTTCCACAGTGAAATCAAATCTCAGAGCTAACTGCAGAACAACAGAGCTGTTCAGGATTAAAACAATCAACGACACCACAGGTACAAAGATAATTGCTGCTTGGTCTCTGCTGGTTTCGTGAAGTGAAGGTTAAGAGAGAAAGAGCAATTGAAAGTCTATTTTAAATAGAACAAATGTGCAAAAAAAAACTGCCTCTGAATACAATGTATTAAAAAAAAAAATCTATAACGTAGATGCAATGGACCAAAGGAAATAAATTCAATTGGATTTCCCAAAGGAAAAAAAAAGACAAAATATTACATATTGTAGATAGTGAAGAGTAAACACACCATTTCCTAATAGTATAAATAACTACATTAGATACCTTTCTTGGTTTTTAAGAAGGCTTCCTTGTGATATTCTGAATCTCAGTCCTCAAATTCAAAAGGCTGTTCACTCATTAAATGCCACAAATATTGATCCCCAGCATTTATGGCTACCTCATTAAAAATACTGCATGTAGTATGAAGATCATTATAACTCATTACACAGTGCATTATAAGGAGCTCAATACCAATATTAGTTCAAATCATTAAAGTAAATACAGGGTTGCAGAAAGCAATTAGAACATTGCCTGTACAATATAATACAATACAAATCAATTAAACTGTAAACCATTAAATACCACTTTTGTGAAACTTGTGTTCAGTGTGTATTAATAAGTGGTTATGCTTTCCTTTTTTAAATTTTACCACTGTTCATGTTGTGTTCTCTCCTGCTTTTCTGTATTGATTTTTCATTGTGATGTTCTGGTACATGCAAGTACATTTAGCTGTTCCATTTTGAAGACTATTTTACCTACACAGAAGTGTCTTATAGGATAACCCAAGCTAAAAAGGTGCAAGTCTTGCCCTCTTGGTGTTATATTAAACTGCATGTGAATTTACCTGCCAAGCCAACTTTTTATCAGGACACCCTCTGTCAAACCTTTCATTACAGGTACTTTTTTCTTTTTTTTTTTTTCATAAAAATATAGTGGCAGCTTTATAACCTCCTCGTGGTTGGATTAATGAAGGCGACAAACGCATGCAGTAGTGCAGATCCAATATTGCCAAAAAACTGTTCCACTCATTGATTTGCAACAATAACACATACAGAGATCAAAAAGGGACTATATAATATATAATTATAAATATAAACTGTAGTGTAAAATATAATTGAGAAATTCTTACTATATCATGGTTTATATGGGCATACTGCCCAACATTCGCGCAGATGTCGCTCTAGTATGTATGCGAGTGGAGTGATGTTGACGTTATACTCACAGCAACGTCCAGCTGGTCCAAAGCAGCACCCTCCTCAACTAGCAGTTGCACTGTAGAATCAGCGTTGACTGTTACTGACCCACTGCTCACTGCGTAAACACAAACAGTGTTACTACACATGCCAACATACAGTCATCTTCACTGGGTTTTTTTTAATTTATTTTTTTTATATAGCCTATGATGCAACATCCATTATAGAGTCAGGACATCCAGCCTCACTTTCAAGCTTCTGGTAGTGCATTTTCTCCTTTCTACATTCTAAGCTTAATAAGTATCTACTGTTGAATTTGCTCGGAATAAAAATGGAGAAACCCAATATTTTATAGCAGAGCAATTTACTAGCAAAATCCGATGCAAATAATTTAGCTTAGCATATAGAAATAATAACACATGTATCAGCTTTTTCAGAAAGATCAATAATAAAACACTTGTATTTCTAAATGTGGGATCTAGTCTGAACGTGGGGTGAAGTTCAGTGTTCAAGACCTACACCAGCTTCTCTAGACTAAGACTGACGTTACTAAGATCTTTAATGACTTGTCAAAGCAGATATTGAGATTTCAATATTTGGGAGCTGAGAGGCAAATTGGAAAAAACAGTTGACATCAAATTGCGATAGTTCTAATTCTACACAAATCAACAACTGTAAGAATACAATATATGGGGATCTGGTATTTTGGTTTACTTTGCAATAATACGTAACAGCGTTTTATTTGCCTACACATAGATGACACTGTTTGGAGGCATCTAGAAATTATTTATTTTACCAACAGGAAAATTAAGTTGAGGCCCTTGTGGCAGGCCTGACCCTTAGGAATTCACATTTGTTTTTGGAAAGTCAAATATTACCAAAGTATTTGGCAGCGGAGCCGTCATCACCGATGACTGTGACGACACCGGGCCGGAGCACCTGCAGGGTGGGTACGTGGGCAGGAAGGATACCGAACACACCATTGAGCGTGGGCACGTCAACCTGTTTCACGCTGGCGTCTTTGAAAAACACCTGGAGAGTGGAGACAGGGGGTGGGGAGATGCATTCATGACTTATAGACTGCCCTGCAACACTTCAACATTAACAATTGGTGCCTGATCAAAGATGCATCTGTCAAACTGTAAACTGCAGAAATAGAACAGAACACCATCAATAACCATTATAATAGCATACAACTACAGTCAGTCACCTTTCCGTTTACTTTTAATGCAACATGATGATGCATACATTTGTTGTTAATATGTTTTGTATTGGATGAAATGCATCAGGCATCAGTAGCAGAATAAGACTTAGACATGCAGCACTGTGTGAAGCTGGAGGAGCAGTGGACTGAATGTAGTAAGGTGACATGAACCTCAAGGTTAGAGCATTTAACGCATTCTTGCTAAGTGACGATGGCACAATGGATCTAATCTTTAGCTAACACATATTTGAAAACATAGTACATCAATTCCCTATAAAGCCAGTGAACTGGGAAAGAGTAGTACCGTATCGCTAAGTATAACGTTACTCTGCCACACTGCTGGTCAAAGACTAGTGAATGACAGCTAGGTTGGATATTGTTAGCGAGCTAAGCTACACACTTCACTGACAGTGCAGCACTGTACAACACTATACGTACTAGCAATGATCACAAACCCAATCATCAGTACACAACTGCTAAATGAGCCCGAGGCAGACTTTTCTCTTAACAGTGACAGTGTATTTTAACGAGAAACTAAGTTAGCTATGTAGCTAGCTGGGCCCGTGAAGCCTCGCTAATAACGTTAAAGTTAGCTAGCTACCTGTGTCGGGGAGGCGAAAGTGAAGGACATCTGCGGCCCGGAGACGGCGTCAGCGTAGGAGCGAGCTTGCCTCAGCATGGGGAGGGAACGGCGGAGAAACCTTGCTGCCATCATGTCTGAAAATGTGATTTTATTCAAGTTCAAGTGAATGACAGAGATCCTCAAGCCCGTGCGTGAAGGCAGTCGGTGTGAGCTTGGTAGGACAAGGACGTTGGTAACCTACCCATAAGGCTTTACGGTGGCGCAAAGGATTCAGGGTAGTGTAGTCTTTTGAAAAGCCAGGCTGAGGTTAATTATTGGGGATAAGGTATCACAGGCAGCACATAGTAAGTACTGTATTATATATACTTTTTTTATTTTATTTTATTTTATTTTTTTAATCAAAGACACACAGCTTCAGAAACAGCCGAACGGTGTTTCATAAAATGAGCCCAGAAATATATTTCAGTTTTCATTTGTGCAGGGTTTACATAAGAAAACGTTTAGGCAGCAACATTTGGAGAAGAGCACCGTGTGTATAAAATGGGGACGAGTAGCACATCTGGCCAAACGTTTATCTCCCACATTTATTCTTTTTAATTGGTGTATGAAGCTAATGAGCACTTAACACCAGTAGATGGCGCCAAACCCGTGTGTTATTATGCTACATAGGCAACAGATAGCGACCCAGTAGTCTGGTCTGGGACCAAGTTTTTGTTGCTCTTTTGTATGCCACTTGTATGGCGCTAACCCCCCCCCCCCACCACACACACACACACACACACACACACACAGCCAGACATACTTCTGAGCCTGAACTGCTTCACCAATTTGCCTCCATCTGCAAAGAGTGACTTGCATATCATTAATGTCAAATAAATCAATCATAAAGTACGGTAACATTAGTCTCCTTTCATTGAGACACCCGGACCCCCCTGACACTGAAACACTGCCTGCGTGTGTCTTTGAGGACTGAGTGAGCACCAGGCTAATTTGGAGGAAGCCTTCATCATCACTCAGCTTTACCTCACTCCGTGCGTCACGTGGTGTGCCTCTGACTGGGTGGTGGGCGTGTCTTCAACAGTGGGGTTTCATTCATAAATACTTTTAGCTTTAAAATCCACATTAAAGTGTCCACAGAAGAGTTTCACGTTAGTGGCGTTGCCCCTCCACCCCTGCATGGACCCGCTCAGTTGAATAGGTGAGTGCTACCTTCGCTGCATCCCCGCTCGGCTGCTCGTGCAAAGCCAATTCAAATCGTGAGCTACCTTCACTGTCGGTGTCACCGGACTGATGAAAATCATAGGCGCCTGTGAAGATATCAAGATGGCATATTTATTAATCTCGCCGCGCTGCTCGGAGTGTGGCTGCTTTTCATCCATGTTCAAACTTTACTATCGGCTTCGTTACATCACGTAATGTGATAAGAGATTGTGTCTTCTTATCAACCAAACCTCCACAAGGAAACGGCTGCCAGAGACGAAGCTCATTATTTTGTTCCGGGAGAGGGTGGGGGGAATATTGCAGTACCGACTACCGAGCAATAAGAAACGGGGTGCTTTAATTGCGCAACAATTTCTCATTTCAAACAGGTTATTACAAGGTCCAACATGGACCATTGCACTCATATCTTTTTCCAGAGGGCTACTTTGGTGATCATTGGACACAATATAAAAGGCTACTCGAAGCGAAAACGATACACAGTACAATACCAGAAATGCAGCTGACATTGATATACGGAAATTTTGTTAAGCATGACAGGATATGCAATTGCTGGGACACCCGTGTCTTACCATCTGCTCAGTCAATCAATCAATATAGCAATATGCAGGGTTTGCATGGAAGTAAGCACATCTCAACAAAGTACAAGGCTACATTTTTACAGCTTACTTTAACAAATATGGCTATTTCTTCTTATATATTTTTTTAAAGCCTAACAACAGAGGTAAGATGCAAAAAGACTACCTGTCATTCTACCTGGTTATCAACTGTATGCATGTAGTGCATTTATTGTAATATAGTGAGGCAGTTTTATTTGTCCTCTTTTATGCTGTGAGAATTCTTCAAAGAACATGTTCTGATGTCTGGTGTCATTCCTCCTGATGAAACACAGTATTTTCCCATGATCGTCACCACTGAAACAGACCGTGTCGGGATTCCTTCCAGGTGATCTTTGAAGTGCATGTGTTGAATGCAGGCACTTATGTAATGTCAAACCTATATCTACACAAACTGAATAATTAACCAATTGTTCTGCCGTATGTTTTTGTCATCAGCCATGCAGCACTGCCGTCCTGTTGCTTCGAGGTCAGTGGGCCAGCCCTGAGGGGGAACTCTGCTGCTCAGGCTCAGTCAGCTGCTTGGGCTGAGGTGACTGAGGATGCAGCAACGGAGCTGAGGAGACTCCTGAGCCACAGCCTGACACACACATCCCGAGCTGCTGCTGCGCACTGCCCTCCATCAGGGTAAGATGCTTGGCTGGTTAAAAAAAAAAAGAAAAAAAAGCAGGATGTTGTACAGTACCGCAAAGGAAAGCCTTCTGGCCCACAGCCTCGTTTGTTTCCCGTAACTGTTTTCATGCTTGGATGGTAGATGCAGGGAGTTAGACGGGCTCGCAACAAACAGCTCGGCAATAGCTTACAGGTTGTGGTGCTGAAGTTGAGTGCTGCAGTAACTGGCAGGCAAGCAAGGAGCGCTGAGTGCTGCTGGCATGTTGCTCCTACCCTGCTGGGTGAGTAGATCTATCCAGGGTGTGTGTATGTGGGCGTTTGGTGCAGCAGTAGCTGTATTAATGGCTATGATCTGTAAAAGCAAACGCATAGCAGCAGCGGTAGTGGAACTCAGCTGCTGGAGCCAGTGTTTAGTAAGAGCTGGTGTTTTTCTCTGTTCTGTGTTCGTGTGTGTGTGTGTGTGGGTGTGTGGGTGGGAGGTAGATAGATAGATAGAGTCTTCAGGCTGATAAGGAATTATGGGTGACGATTTGCAGCTGGGATGCAAGCATTTGCATCTTGCAGTCTTTCACGCCTGTTGGATGCAACAAGATTCTTCTGCTGCAAAGGCCATCTTCTATCACATTATACAGTTTGTT
>CALSBV010011200.1:15613459-15632958 GCA_943590825.1 Bovichtus diacanthus
TGTGTGTGTGTGTCAGTGTGTGTTGTGTCCAGCTCACCACCAGAACCATACCATTGACTGGCTAATGGAGAACATCCTGACCTGGACCTGACATAATTAAATCTCTGCTCTAATCTCAGTTTTAATTTCCCCTCGCTGAGAAATTCAAATGTGACGTCAGATTCTAGCGCTCATTGACACTTGCTGTACAGAATAGTTCAGAATGACACCCTACGATCTATAGACACTATAAGCTCATCGTTCTGATATCGAAAGTATGTTTTCTTTACATAACATTGGTTGTCATGTCACTCTGATACTCCATAAATGGACAACACCTGCTGTCCTTGTCATATATATTTTTATTCAAACCATTTCAGTGCCTCTTCTGTAGCCTACATGGGCACGAAGGAACTATGGAAACGCATTGTTGCTATCGAAATTTGATAATTAAGCAAAATTCAGCTTAAAAATTCAGAAATGAATCTAGAACATGGGCTATTTAATAATAAACTAATGTGACATTTGAATTCCACATTATTTATACCACTAAGGGAAAATGAATTTGTCAATAGAAAACATAAATACTGCTAAATAAAAATAATGAAAATGGCTATTGAGATGACAGAAACTAAAATACAGGTATGTAATCACTCATGTTTATGTCTTTGTTATGAATGTCAGAATTCATTCGACTCTTTTATTTATTTATTAGTTCACTGATTTATATCCTCATAAATCAATAAAATGTGATTCATAGCTAACAGCTAGCTGCGAGCACTGAACTGCTATTTCTTTTAAGGAATTTTTGTGGACTGAGAATAATGCCAATGTACAGATGGATGCATAATGCTACATAGAGAATAATATTGACCAAAATATGTTCTGGGTAACGTAGTAAATCATACTTAAGCAGTGAAAGGCGTGGGTTTATTATCAGTAATGGCTTTCCATCTGCTTTTTGTGAGAGCCGACGTGATGGATTGAATAAAGATTTTACAATGACTAAAGAGAGAGGGATCTCAAGATGTCCTCCACTGTCGAAACATGTTCCTGCTTACAAAACCAGCTGAAAAACAAACCATAGAGCCTCTATCTCCTTGGGTGGTTAATTCACTCGGCTGCAGTCCTCCCTGTGAGAGCTAAGGTACACTGTAGACAGGTTAATAGCCCTGGCATTTAATGATTAATTTCACTGTTTCATTTATAGATTAACTATGCAGGCCAACCAGCCAGTGGGGCTAAATCAATTCTTTAAGCTGCATGGTGTTACTGGGAAGGTAAGACGGCTGCACAGTAAGGTAGTCAAATCCAGAATGCAGTTGACGTATCGGGACGGCATTTCTCTGATTTACAGGAATGACATACTGAAGGAACGTGTCTCTATTTTATATATTTAAAAAAAAGAAAAAGTGACTTCTGGATGTGAACTGAAATACAACTGTACATATTTCATAAATGGGCTAATTAGCACGACTAAAGCGCTGTGTCAAAATTCAAATTTTTGAGTTTTTAAAATTTTTTTTACAAAAGAGTATTTTGGTGAGAAGTGGACGTGTTTCCACCTCAGCTCGGAGAGGTTCGACATCAACCATCACTGAATAGTCTTAGTACGTTGATGTTTCTACGGGAAGCTTGTTGCTCTCCCTTTTTAAACTAGCACACACAAATTGTTTTAGTTTTAGGTACAATTACCAGTTAACAGGTCTGTGGGTACAGTACAATACAGTTACATGTATAGGAAAGGAATAGGTGTCACGAATAATCCATCAAACTAATTAATGTTTGCTTTTCTCTGTGTATTTCAGGAGATCCCATTCAAGGCCGAGGAGCAGCAAGATGGCTATGTGCTCCTCCTGGTGATCCTCTTCATCTTCCTGGTAGGAACGTTGATCTTCATCTCTGTCCTCCTCATCGCCTGCCGCCGAGGAGGGCAATGCTGTGCCAGGTGCGACGCAAAAACGGTGCATCACATTCAGCCTTTTAGCACTTCACGTGGCACGCTAAGCTAGAGCGACTTATGAAGAGTTGAGCAGTATAAGATCAAACTCAAGAACACTGTAAGCAGCCATCAGTGAGGACCTATGAGGGGTGGACTTAATAAAAGCCGCTTCTGCACAATTTAATAACAAGAACGCTGTAATAAAAGATAACTAAGGAGGGTTCGTAGGGTTTGTTGACTCCGTGCCACAGAGGGGTTCATTCAACTCCTGCGGTGATTTGTGAGGCTACAGCATGTGGCATTCTATTGGTTTTCATGACAATGTGTTATATTGTTGCCTTGTGTCCCTGTTGTTTTATCCCTTTTTTTTAAAAACTTCCTGTGACGCAGTCCAACACAATACAAACTTTACATCCCTGCAAATTCCCACAAACTCAAATCAGCACCACTCCTGCACACGCAGGTTCAACACAAACAAACGATTCTTTGATTCACAAAGGTAGCTTAGTCTGCAGGTGCAGGTGCACAGGTGGTGCTTTTACTATGCTGTATCACACACACACACACGCACACACACGCACGAGTACACGCAGTTGACAGACAGAGACTATTTCTTGCTGAGCTCACATGCATCTATTTATAGACGGGCTGGTACTTATGTTGAATGTCTACACTTGCATAATAGATCCGGCTCATTCAGTTGCAAATGAAGCGAACTTCTTTCTGTGGAACCGTCCAGTTTGCTCCACCCAGTGAATCCCAAACCCATCCCCGTATGATTCCATTAGACAATGCAGTGATCCATTAAACAAATGAAATAATCTAAAGCTGTAATGCAGTAGGTGGTGTGTGTGGGGGACGGGGACGATGCAACCCTATAGAGACTTGTGTTAAAGCAGGACAACGCCGGGCATCCACTGCATGAATCAAGTCAGCTGTTGTCAGTGTCAGGACCCCCTGTGGGGCTGTTATGAAAACCCCTTGGTGGAAATGCATTCAATATTCATGCTCATCTAGTTGTTATTCATCTGTGTTTATTCAGCAGTAACATGGCTACCCTCCAGATGCTTTGTCCCTCTTTACAGCAGCACGCATCATCAAGTACACTTGAATATATGAGAGCGCACCAGCCAGATGCAGATAAACCGATAGCACAGAGGCTGAGCAGTGAAAAGGCGAGGCTTGCCGGGGGAGAGCAGGGCCGAATTGGGCAGACTGGTACAAACGATGAGTGTAATGAGATTTCATAGCAGCCATCGGCGGTGATTACTCCCGTATTTCAACCCAGCCCCGTGTGCACACAGAGAATACACACACACACACACACACACACACACCCACACACCCACACACACAGTATGAGGAAGCCACAAAGGAAATGAAAGACAAGAAGAAGCACAGAGCCAGGTGGACTGCACAATGAAATCAGATGGAGAGAAAGCTTTCAGTTTAAATCTTTCTGCCTCATGGTGTAATGTCTGGGTGTGGTGTCAAAGACGCCTGCATGGAGAGTCAGCAGCAGTTGAAGAAGTTGACACGGGAAGGTTTGAAAACTAAAAGAATGAGGGATTCTTCATCCCTGAAACAATGTGACCTTTAGTGTGTCTTTTCTCTGTGCCCTTTAAAGATGAGTGGAAATGTGCAATCCAATACAGCACCATGCTTTATCAGTTCAAGAGGTTATCAAGTTACTGGCAATGATTTGGGCCCTCATTGATTATACAGCCAGGCAGGCAGCCATTTAGACAAACCGTGTGGTGAACATTCAGTCCTATTCAGCCGTGTCCTTATACTTGTTTTATAGCTGGATTAAAAAAAAATCTGAACAGAATAGTCAAACAGCAAACTGGGCAGATCTTAAAGCCCTGGCTGAGCGCATCAGTAGGGTTGGACAGATGAAAGACAGACTTCAGGGGTAATCATGTCACAACATTGATCTGAATGTTTCCGTGTGCCCCAGGGCCAGCGATGACCCTGAGAAAACCAACACCACCTACGTGGAGGAGTCTCAGCCCACCCATGGTAAGTGAAAAATGGACAAAAAGGAAGAAATGTAGGGAGGGAGGGAGGGATAAGGGAGCAGATAATAGAGGCTGAGATAGGGAGGAGTAATGGAGACGGGCAGGCTAGGAGATTGAGGGATTGGATTGATGGAAGCAGGGATATTTTTTTTTCTTTTTTTTTTATGGTGTCAGCACAAAGTGTAATGTCTATTCCATTAAAATATTGTGATCTCGACCCAATTAGTTTAAGTAGACGTGACGTTCCTGGAACACATTTTGACATTTTGGGACCAGTGAATGCACTCCGTCTCAGATAAAAAGTGATTTATTAAAAAGAAGCATCCGTTTGGCACCATACTTCTTCTGTCAGGCTTTTTTTTTTTTTTTTTTTTGTCGTCAGCAGTTTATAATATTACCATACTCATCCTCCACAGAGATGTCTGAACATCGGATGCTTCACTTCAGTGATAGTCCGTGTAAATATACGGTGTAGCAGACATAGGGCATTTTTTTTTCATTAGGCCTTTATTACACAGTTGAAAGAGATGGGGAATGACATGCAACAAGGGTCCAACGGGAGACTTGAACTAGGGACATTGTGGTTCAGGGTTGGCGCCCTAAACTCCAAGATCACCACGTGGCACCCCCGTTTACGGCCGATTTTAAAGATGGAGCCATAGTAATCCTGTCATATTAGATAAAACGTCATCTATTGCATGGTCCAAAGAGCACATTCAACACGTGAGAGAACAAGCGTAAGAGTCTAAGGCTATGGCTGCAGCTCTGTGAGGCTTTACTGACGGGTCCAGTTGCGCTTTAAACTAAATGTTCGCGTCAGCGTGCTAACATGCTAACGTTTAGCAGGAATAACGTTTACCATGTTCGCGTCCAAGTTTAGCGTGTTGGCAACGTTTGTGAACTGGTACTACAATAGCAGTGCAGTTTTGTAGGCATTTGGTTACAAACCAAAGTATATTTAACCAATGAATCCTTTTTTTAAGATGTTAAGAATATTTCCGCGAAATGAGTGAAAAAACATTGAGCAACCAGCAGACACACATCCCTAGAGCCAGACCACTAGCATGGCTCAACATTCGGATCACATTCAAGTAAATTACAATAAAGAAATTTAAAAGAAATGAACTCCTATAACCGAAGCAGTAACCTCTCGCCTTTTCTGTCTGCCTCCCCTGTCTCTTCCCTCTTCTACCTCCGGTAGAAATCACCATCCGGGTGGATGAGTCCGACTGCCTGTCGATGGCGAGCTCTCACAACCAGGAGACTGAGCGCTTCCTCTCCACGGGCACCACAGGCCGCCGTGTCTCCTTCAACGAGGCTGCGCTCTTCGATCATGGCAAGAAGGCCCAGGAGAAGGGCCGCAGGTTAGAAAGCCAAAAAACACAGAAGCCCACATTTGAAAATGCTTTTTATTCTGCGTTTAACTTGCATTAATGTCTATGCACTCCAGCCTCACTGCTTTCTGAGATCAAAGAATTTACACATTTAACTGTGTCCATCGCTCTCATGTGCTAGTTTAGGGTTAAGAATGAGTTCACAATGCATTATGTATGCTATGGAAAGAAGAACTCTCACCCTTTCTCATTATTTCACTGCCCTGCTTTTCTCTTCAAGCCCTGAGCCTGATATGCAAATTCTTCATAGGGCTTCAGTGGGGCTAAATGCAGACTCAAACGCAGCTCTGATGGGTCTGAACTCCGATATTTCCCCTTGGCTGTTTGCCTCTTGTGCAAGGATAAGCTTCATAATTTATAAAGCTTCATGATGTATAACTTATCGAGAGCGTATGCAACTTATGTCTCATCTTGAGAGGATTTCGTAGCTTTTTTTTTTTTAATTGAACTCTATGTTGTTCACCCCAGATACACTCTGACCGAGGGCGACTTTCACCATCTGAAGAACGCCCGGCTCACGCACCTCCACATCCCTCCCCCGGCCCTCAAGATAGTCACGATCCACGAGTGCGACTCGGCCGAGAACAGCATCACCATGACGACGCGCCCTGTCACTAAGTCGGCACTTTCCATCTTCCAGGTGACAGCCTTTAACCTGCTATTAGTCCTGAAGCATCGTTAGTCCTGACTGGGGTCAATTAAGAACATCAATCACTTGGGATAGAGCAAGAGAACGTATCAACGTAATGTAGCCAAACACGGGGATCAGGGATCTCTCTGCCTGCTCATTTCAACAGGCTGAGCACATTGATTTCCCATTTAGACGTTCAAACACTTGTGCTAGGCTGACAGCTGGAGAGAGGATCTTCGTCGGGCTTGACATTTATTCATAGATGTTGTCCAAACATGAAAATAAACGTTTGGAAGTGGAGCTACAGTACATTGTTGTACAATTCTGAATAACTGGATTAATCAACAGAGCTTTGTAGAGAACTTGCTTGTCCAACAATTGATTTCAAAAGGGATGTGTAAAATTCTTGTGTGTGTGTGTGTGTGTGTGCGTGTGTGCGCGCTTCCCTGCAGCCGATGCTGTGCCCCCTACCACAAACGGCGCTGACCGGCCTGAGTGTCAATCCCAGCTGTGCCCTCCCTGGAGATGCTCTCAACTCTGTGGTGGACACTAGCTTCAGTGAGAACACGATTGCTCTCAGCACCAAAGAGCCATGCACCAGCTCTGTGAGTTACCTTCAACTACTGTCCAATATCTTGCATGAAGCGATGACCAATTGTCACAATCATGGGGACGTTTGGACTGTGGATTCTCCTGCTGAAAAGCACTGCAAATAAACAAGTTCCGAGTGCGCATACAAATGACCTGTTACAGCTCGTGTTTTTTGGAAAGAATGCAGTTTACAGGTCAAAATGGTTGAGTGTGTTGAGTTAATAATTTGTAGAGGGATGCATTTTCTTAAGGTAGTCACTCAGTACACCAAAAGGCTATTCAAGCAGTCAGTCAACCAGTGAGTCGTCCATGAGGACATTAGAGGGTCACGGAGCCTGAGGGAGGACCGACAAGAGTGATGGTTGATGGGTAAACAAGTAGGCCTGTGTGGAACATCACTGTCAGAAGGGATTATACACACGCCACTAGTCATGGAAGGTTCTTCCTTCTGACCACATTTCTCTCTCCGTCTCTCAGATCGAGATGATGGCAGCGGGGCCCCGGGGCAGAGGCAGCAGTGTCAGTGTTGGAGAAGGGGCCACTGTGAGGAGCGGGGGTTCCCCTTATGCTGCCGGCGGTGCAGGAAGCCAGGGGCCTGTGCTGCAGTTCTTCACTAAACTGCGGCGCCATGCTAGTCTGGAGGGGGCCAGTCCCTACTTCAAGATCAAGAAATGGAAGCTGGACAGCAGCCAGAGAGCCTCGAGTCTGGACACCAGAGGTAATGGATCCTTGACTGTGTAAAGTGCATCTTTAGAAACTATCTGTGTCAATCCAGCAGGGAAGTGCAACAATTCTTTGTGGTTCTTTGTAAAAAAAAATAAAAATAAAAATAATAATAGTAATAAAAAACGAGGAAATCACAACTGAGAACTTGGCAGTTTCTTTGGTAGATGTATTTTCTCCATTTATTTGTGTGTTTAGTATGTTTGGCAATATTCTCTCTTGGTAAACCGACAAATGGTTAAGGAGGGGGGCTCCAGCAACCAACTGCGTGATACATTTTGGCTGCTAAGCCTCGGATATACACACAGACACACACACGTGCGCGCACACACACACACACACACACACGTACACACACGTACAAGACAGATGGCTCAGTGACGTAGAGTTTGGTCGTTCCAAATCAATTTGAGCCCCTGAGTTAATCTTCCCTGCCGATCCCCTACATCCTATATACACACAATTCTCCTTTTCGATCATACCAAAGGACCCAAAAGAAATCGCATAATCCCCTCAGAAACCTCAACAGTTGACGGAAGCTTTCTCCTATATTAAGTGTCACTTCACTCCTGCCTGCCGTTATGCAACTTGTACAACTCTCTGCTCTTTTCCCATGTTTGTTGCGAGCCAGGCTCCCCGAAGAGGAGGCAGTTCCAGCGGCAGCGAGCCGCCAGCGAGAGCATGGACCAGGACGACAACGACGCGCACCACATAGACCTCATCCAGTACATCGCCCGCACCCAGGACATCGCCTACTTTCCCAGCCACCCCACTTCACGCCTCCTCTCACCACCTTCCACACCACCCCCCTCCCTCGGCAGGTATCTTTAATTCCCTTGCCATTCATCCTGTTCACTGCTTTGCTGCCTTGCACTCATTTCTTTACTGTAACTAGAAATCCTGTGATAATGGCATTTTAGAGTAAGATACGGCTCTAAGTCCCAATTCTTTATCACTTTGCCTGAACATAATCGTGCGCTTTCCCAACCTTCATGAAACACCATTGCAAAAAAGAAACTCAAAGTGGTTGTTTTAGCAAGCCAGATGATCAGGGATACAATTAAATAGCAGTATCAAGGAAATTGAACTGTAAGTCGAAAATTAGGTTTTAAAACTGTCCTCTTGACTTTTTTTTTTTTTTTTTTTTTAATTTTAATTAGATAAAAACACAACGTGCTGTGCAACTGCTATCTAACCACAGGCTTATCTGTATGTAATGAGATCTCAGTAAACAAGAACCACTTTCACGATTTGGAGCCAGATTTAGGTGATTCCCAGAGTGCATTTTTATTTTATTTTTTTTGGAGAGCGAAGTGGAGAATCGGGACGCAGGGTTTATTTTGGCATAGGAAACCATTCCATCGCTGACATGGTCTGATAATGTCATGATGTCCGCAAAAGTGCAAGGGTCACTGCGATTTTGTTATTTTAAGTGTGCAATTATAGCAATGTAGATTTTGCCCAAATATAAGGTTATGTAACAAAAATAACCAATCTCCCTAAGTATTTTCTTATACAAGCATTTATTTTCCTTTTTTACTGAATATTATATCAAACAAAAGCAGTATTTCCTGTGTATGTTTCCAGATGTTTGTTGTTGAAAATAAGCAATTTCCTAGAAGCTGCCCGTGACTTAAGACATTTGATGATCCTCGTGCTCATTTACAGTTTATTGCAACTAAAACTGTATTTGTTTCATACAGTATGTATTCTTTAAATTAGCTTCCCCCGTAATGAAAGCAGGGGATTTCTGGGAATGTTCGAGCATGCATGGCATCGGTATTCAGCCAAGTTCAGTTTTTAGGACATGCAACAGCGGCCATTGCAAGTCATGACAATCATTCTGTGCACTGTGAACACAGCCATGTGTCAGATGAATGTGTTATTTAGATAAATGCTCTGACACTTTTTTTTGCAACTGTGTGTGTGTTTCTCCCCTTCCTTCTCTCCTTACTATTTTCATTTTATCTCTCCACACCTGTGTGCACACTACAGGGTAGAGGTAGAGGTGATGGTGGAGCCCAGCTGCAGCCATGGAGGACCAGGGGTGATTGGCCTGTCCCCTGATCCCCAAGATGAAGCACTCTCCCTAGCAAGAAGGGAAGGTGCAGACCCTTTGGACCCCCTCGATCCCCAGGAACCCCAGTCACTTTACAAAGACATCTGGAGCCTACGTGCAACGCTGGAACAATATGCCGCCTCTGACCAGAGCAGCAGCAATGACAAGAACTCCGTCTGCAGCGATGCCGAAAGTGTGTGTTCGCTGGGCGGGCGCACGGAGACAGAAAGAGGAGGGCTCCCCAGCTACCCTTCCCAGGAATTAGGGGATGAGGCAGAAGGTGGAGAGGACATTTCGATGTATATGGATGAGAAGTTGGGCGTGAAGGACGGTAGAAAGAGGAAACAGGAAAGCACAGAATCAGAGCGAGGGAGCAGCGACGGAGAAACGGGGACTCGTAAATTGCTGCAGATGGACAGTGGCTATGCGTCGATAGAGGCTCCATGTCGTGGTCCAGAAGACCTGCGACTGTTTGGGAGCGTCAGTAGCAGCCCCAAGGACAGAACAGCCCACGAAAAAAGGCACCACTTTACCAACGCAGGGCGAAGTGGCACTATCGGTGAGAGCTTTGAGTCTCATCTCTTTGAGGAGGAGCCAGAGGATGAGATCTTGTTGGGTGCCAGTGGAGGAGTTTCCATAGAAACAGGGGCTGGTCCACTGAGCTGGTTACCATATGGTCAGATGCTCACACCTCGCGAGGTTGTACAGCCTTTAGCTCAACTTCCAACGCTGCACCGGCGAGACTACAGCATAGATGAGAAGACGGACGCCCTCTTCCATGAGTTTCTCCGTCACGACCCTCAGTTTGACCAGCAGGAGTCGCCGCTAAGGAAGCACCGGTCACGAATCCACCTCCGCAAGCAGTGGCAGCGCCACAAACAGTGGAGTGACCCAGGTGTGAGACACTTCCAGTCCTCTTTTGAGAGACAGCGGACCCCGCTGCGGAGGGGTGACAGTGTGAACTACCCACTGGACACAAGCTACCACAGCACACTCCCCCGCATCGTCAGTGCTCCTGACGAGGAGACCAGCGACGGGACCGGCAGCACTCCTGATACTCCAAAGGTTCAGTCTACGACTGCTAAGAGTGGGGGCAGAGACGCTGAGGACCACGCCTCCTCTTCTCCACCACCTCTTCCTCCCTCCGTCTCAGAGAAAGATGGAGGGCTGTGTGAGCACCACGACCCTCAGGAGGACGGCAAACAATCGGGGCTCCCTCCCGAGCCCTCAGACGAGCTCTCGCCCCGTCAGCTGCCCGACTCCTCGGGCTACGGCCCGCAGACCATCACAGCAGAGCTCACGGACAAACTGACTGCTAACCTGGATGAGAGGCTGTACATGGGCCTTCGCAGGACCAAGGACACGGCCACCGAGTGTGTGACGGTGACGGCCACACACGCTTCTCCGGACCACAGCCCAGTGTAGCGGGGCTCCAGTCGTCCTCCCTGTCAACCTCACTCCTGCTGATGCACACTTTTCTTTCTGTTTGATTTTTGTCTGGCCTCAGTTTAAATGTGTCTCTGTGAACAGCTTGAATGGTGTGATCCAGACCCATAAACACACACAATAGAAAGTATGCTTTAAATCATCTTCCGTACAGCTGATCCTCTAGAAATTCAGCCCGTCTGTCTCCATATCTGTTGACATTACAATGTTCAATGTTGCCATTTTCCATTGTCCATTGATGAAGAAAGATCCCATTGACAATAACAAACAAACAGAGCTAACATATCAAAAGATCATATCATTTTAGTAATAATTGTGTCCTCATTAATTGTTTCTGTGTCTGTAGTCAGTTTTCTGTCTCTACTGCTGCCTTCCTGTCTCTGCTATCCAGTATTAATAAGTAAATCTGAGGGGCAGATACGGCCTCTGTACTTGTTGATCCACTGTGAAACCAGGTGCTATTAGATGAGTAGAAAGCTACAGATGTGGACGCAACTGCTAGTCCCATAGTCATGCATAAGTGGGAAATATGTCGTTTTATCACTATGACCTAAACACATTTATAATACCATTATTGATCAATCAAAGTTTTATGATGGATACTTTAGTTGCATGATAAACTGGTTGTTTAGATCAGTAGTTCCCAACCTGTGGGGGTCCCAAGAGAAGTCTGAAATGATTTAGGTAATATATATTTCTATATATGAAGTTCATTTTGTTTGGTCAGTAGTTAAGGGCAATTGTCACGCTAAGGTTTTCACATCAATTTATGAAACATATTGATATTCAACATAAGAGTTGTTATTTCTATAAGTGGACAGCAACCAGTCCAGCGATGTCATTCTCATCCATGCTGGTTGTCATTTTTGTGGCCATTTTTATATCGATGTAGCTATAGGTAGATGGCTATGTAGGAAGATGACTTCCCCATTCTTAATCCCGCCTACAAAGCTCTGATTGGTGGATTGTTTTTTTTTTTTCCAATCGTGGGAAACATCCGTCAAATCCTTTCGGGGTCACAAGTAGACATTGCTTGGTATTCAGGGGGCCACAAGCCAAACGGGTTGGGAACCACTGGTTTAGCTGTATGGGGCACGAATAATACAGTCAGCGAAGGCCAGAGAAATGATCATAAAGTGTTATTTTTTTGAAAAGAAAGATATCCTTTTCATTGTCTTCATTGACTGGTCATGGCGTTTGTTGTTTTTGACTGAAAACGCATCTCAGCTATGTGACAACTGTGTTGTTTTTAGTTTGTTTAATGAGTTGTAATATATTTTGGTACGCGCATTGCTTAAATGACAATGAAAACTAAGAGTGGCAGGTTTGAAGAGGACAGGTTCAGAACTAACAAGCGGCTGCCACTAGCACTCCGGTATTATCTTCATCAGTCACAGATGTGACAGTAATCTACATAAGCTATGACTCTTAGTACTCTGGTCATCACTCACATGAGGCATCCAGTTACATTAACGCTATTAGACAAGATGGCTGCTCTCACAGACGTTCAGTGTTTATTGAATTTATAAGAAAGGCATGCTTTCTTGTGCATGGGGCTCACAGAACAGACTTTATCTGTTTGCATCGGACATTCTTGTTTTCCCCTCCTCTGCTCCTCCTGAGAAAGTTGACAGTGCAGTAGATGCCTCCCCCGAGGGGGGGGGGGGGGGGGGGGGGGGGTTCCTTTCTGCCCGTTTTTAAAATTTTAATAGTTTTTTTTTTTTTTTTTTTTTTTTTTTTTTTTTTCTCTTATTTTTGCTTCCTCCGTTTTAAAACAAACGAAATGAAACCCTGACAACAGATTATGTCCCGTGGGCAAAGAATGCAAGAATTATGTTGAAAACCCATTTTTGCTCACAGATCTCTGCTTTTACACCCTCAGCAGTAGCAGCAGGTTGATTGTAACCCAGTCACGCTCATAAAAAAAAAAAAAAAAATGTAATTCTCAGAGGGGCTGTTGGGCTTTCCGTTTCTCCCACGTGCAGCGAGGGGAGCCACTGCAGAAGATGGTGTTGAATATTAATCATAAGGAGAAGGATTTCCAGCCTTTTCATGCCCTGTCTCCCTTTCCTCGTTCCTCTTTGAGGCTATTACCATGCCGTCAATTGAAATCGCTGCATAGAAAATCAGGGGGGAAAAAAACATTATCCGCCTCTCTTTGTTTGGGTGTGATGATGCTCCTTTCCAGCCTGCAGATTAGATCTCTCTTGGCTCCGTGACAGGAGTCTCCTCTTGTGGCTAAGTGCAGATGCTGCGTTCCTCATTAGGCGAGCAGTGACTGAGCTGAAGGGAGGTGAACTCGAATAAGGACTAGAGAGGATCGGGTAGTTCTTCCCCTTTCTCTCACGTAGGCCCCCCTCTCACACACACACACACACACATTAGGTTGCCACGAAGAAACGCAATGTGCCGTGGCAAAATTTAGTGCAATCAAACGACATTCTTTTTATTCCAGGCGCTGATCAGCATAAAGGAAATGAACCCCCCCCCCCCCCCCCCCCCCCCCTCAGTTATAATGGAACTGATGCGTCCCTGATGATAATAATTACTCGGCAAATTCTGACAGTGCTGCAGAATAGGAGAAGACGGCTGCATTCCCCTCAGATGAAAAGCTTAAATGTCTTCGAGCTGAGTCAGATGATGACGGTACAGCAACCGCGACAATTTGAAGGAAATTGCCATACGGGTTGATTTTCCGTACATGTGTACAAAGATTGAACTTTGCTGCGTATACAAGCACAATGTCGCAGGAGCTAGACTAAATGGATGTCCTTTATTAGGTTTTAGACAGATGCTGTATAACTGGGGACACTGTGGTAAATGGTGTTTGTATACTAACCAGTAGCCTGTCCAATGCATTGATGCATAGCTGTGTGTAAGTCTGCATGAGAGTTAACATTTTAGTACAAATCTTCATGTTTTCTCAGACTTACGGTGCAAGATTTACCAAAAGTTACTGCTTATTTGTTAAAGGCAGAAGTCGAAACATTGGTATGACTTGGCGATTTTGTACTTTTGAGAGTCATGCTAGAATGCTGTAACCGATGAGATTTTGTGAGATTCATCTCTTTGAAAGTAGAAGTATTTCTGTATTCCTTGCTTGTTAGTAAATCGCTTAATTTCTCAAAGAAAAAAAAAAGAAAAAAAGATGAGCTTTCTTAACAACTTTGCTTTTGTTGATCCAAATCTATTGAGCCTTGAGGGACCAAATGATAAAAAAAAATAAAAAGTGTTATTTTAGGGTTGTTTTCCAATCTGTGAATAAATGAATGAAGCAAAAGTGTTTCTAACTCTTTATTTCAAGGGAATGGTGGTTAATCAAGGCGTGGGAACAGATCGGAGATAAGGTTCCCTCTCAGGAATCTCATTTCATTTTTCTCTGTTGCTTAGGCTCCTATTGATTTCTTTTTTGTGTGTCTCTCCTTATCACCTTTTTAAAAAAATAAATAAATAAATAAAACATTTTTTTTAGATTAATTGGATAGAAAAGCCAAATCCAACCTGTGATCTACAAAGGCAACATCTCAAATGTCTGCCTTTTTTCTTCAAACCTTATAATCCTCTCGAACTGCGGGGCCACATTGAAGAAGAGAGCTAACAGAGAAATGCAGCCATACTATGATACTGACAATATATTAATGATAAGTGTTGCTGGACGAGATGGGGACCGCTGCTCCTGGTGCAGAGAAGTCACGAATACACAGCCTGTCAAATATGTCAGAGCTACATGTAAGTGCATTATAGTCACGCTCTCTGTGGCAAAAAAATATTGTGTTATTAAACACAATTCATTACAATTACATTTACAAAAAACAAACAAAGGGACAAAGCATTAGGAAGAAGGCAAACACAAACACATTCTGGAGACTGGAGAGTGGAAGTGTGTGTTTTTGTCTCCGCTCCGACCTACATCATTTCGTGTCATTTATCCACTCGGCAAAATAAACATTTTCACGACGTCAAATGTATCGTCCTCTATGAAATCACTGTCAGCCTACTGATTTAATACGCGTCACTTTATGCACTTTATACTGACGGACTGCAGGGTGAGCGAGCTACATTCAGTCAGTGGCGGGTGGGGGGCAGCGATGTCTCAGACTCCCTCTCCTCTGGGTTGGTTTCACTCCTTTGCATCATCCCTGTGTCTCGCCCACGTCACTCTTTATTGTCTGTCAGCCAATCGCTGAGCTAAACACCTCGACACTCAGCCAATGCTGAGTTTGTACAGGGGGTTCCTTCTGTATGTGAGGTTACGTCATCGCCTGTGCAGAGTGGAAAATCCAGCGTAACATCCTTTTAGGCTGTTCACTTATCCAATGAATGAATAAAAAGCCGCCGTGCTGATTTGCACTGTAGTCGATGGGAACTTGGAAGCAGCAGGGGTCCAACAGCAAATGTGGCTCCAACACAGCGACATACACTCCCATTGACATTTGTAATAACGCAAATAACTAAGAATCCAGCCTCGGGACATGGCCAGGTTCAACGTTATGTTGCATGCTGCATGTTTGGATGAGAATGACAAAACAAAACGATCTGATTTTGTTGTTTATTCATTTTTTCTATTGTTAGCTGCCTTTAACGAAAACCGTTTCCCATAATCTTTAAGCCGTATTAAACGCCACGGCTCAACAAAGGAGGCGAGCGTCTGGGCTAGTAAACCATGTTACTGGGCCAAAGTACCCGCACTGTAACCCTAGTACAATTTTCCGGGAGCTGAGAAATGAGTCGTTGTTAAACATAAAAGTCACAAAGGTTTCAGTTCTCTCTAAGTGCTAGAGATGCTAAATGACTGATGTTTAATGACATGTCGCAATGAGTTACAGGAGCTAGTGGAACAGAGGCCAACCTGGATGTGACGTCAGGACTTGGGCTCTCTATATGCCTCGTAGAGACAATGGCCCGATCCCAAAGACCCCCCTGAACACTGAACCTTCAGGGACTCGATTGAAGTCAAGTGATTGAGTGCGAGAGTCTGGTTTAAAAAGCAGTTTGCTGCATTTCAGTTTACGCTTTTTACTTTCTTCAAACTCTTAAGGGACCATCTACTTACCTTACAAAGTGGGCGAGAGGTAATTGTCAAATTATCTTTTTATTTTATTTTATTTTTAACTCCTTTCCGGCCTTTTCCTGGTAACCTTGCAACGTCGCAACGCTATGAACTGTGGGTAATTCCCTCAGACAAAGTCTACAGAAATGTAGACTTGCGGAAAGTGTGAAAAAGGGGCTCAAAATGTCCTGCATATGCCGATTTGACAGGCGGACAGCTCAAAGCCCTTGCGGGAACGCGCCTCAGAGTCTGTGAGTCCATGAGTGCTGACATTGGGATCAGGCCAATGGCTGCTGTGGGGACTGAAGTTGTAACCTTGTGTGTAAAGTATCCTTCCCTATCATTTCCACTTCGTAAACTCATAGCTGGATTTTTCACGTTAGCATGAACACTGACGTCGATCTTTAGCCACAGGGGGAGTCTTGCAGAAAGAGACAGGCAAAAGATAATAAAATCCCGTGAATGCAAATACACTGAAATGCTCCAGCTGCCGTTCCAGCTTGGTGCGGTGACATCACTCCACTAAATAAACTCAATAACTCATTCAGTCCATTCACAACGAAACTGTTGCTCATACCGTCCAGAACCGTAAATAGTGATGGTGTTCCCTGCTTTGTGCCTTGGCTTCGCACACCGACACACACACACACACACACACATTGCACATTTAAGGTCTACCTTACACACGTTAAGGAACACAAATTTGCAATCCCCTCTCCTCCCCTTTCCTCCACCTCCCCTCCTGCTCTGCCTCCAACATCAAACAAATGCATTCAGGGATTTTTCTGAAAGGAAAACCCTCTCCCTCCATCCCCTCACCACCACCACCACCACCATCACCTGCTCCTCCCCCGTTCGCCCTCCACCCACGCATTCCCCTTCCTCTCCCTCACCAGATTTCCTTTTAACTCCAGGCGGCGTTCGAATGTGCGAGAGATGCCGATGACTCACCGGGTTCCTCTCCTCTCACGATTAGGCGCCTATTCTATTTCTCACTTATTATGTGCGGCTAAATAAATGTGGTGCCAGAAGCTGATAAGTGTGAAATAATGTTGACGGAGCAGACCTTAGCTGCGTGTTAGACAGCCATAAAGCTAAAAAAAAAAGAAGGGTTTTACTACTACACTATTGTTTTGTATATTGCAGGCCAAGATCATTGAATTTCTTTCAGCTTGCGATGCATAAAATAGGAGCAAAATGCAGCTCAAGTTCATTTAAAGAACAATGGTAATAATACCATTAGATATGTCGTGTCTGTGCCGGCAGATGTACATGGTGAGAGAAGGATTTTTCAATCTTTTATTAACAAATCGTGGACAAGGAGACTATTAAAACTTTTGCTGCTGAATGAGTCGCAGAGAAAATGAAAGAGAGAGTGAAAATGAAGACGGAGAAAGAAAGAAAGACATGAAGAGCGAGACAGCGAGGCGGACGCAGATTGGGCTGTCAGAGATGAATGGGCTGGTACGACTGGAAGAAAAAAGACAGTAAGGAAAGTAAGGAGAAAACGAGAGCAGGAGAAAACCCTAGAAAGCTGATTATGCAGCATCTCCGTCCCACACAGTCTGCCCACGCTCCCGCTCTCCTCCACCTCCTCCTCATCCTCCTCTTCCTCCTCTCCTCATTTAGGATTCTGCTCCATCCATTCCTCCCTCCCTTTCCATTCTCAGCTGCGTCATCCAGCTTTTTTTCTTTGTGTTTGCGCCCCCACCCTCCTCCCACCTCTCAGGGGACGAAGACGAACTCTCCGCTGCTTAGCTTTTGTTATTACATGCAGGCTGTAGCTTCGGGGCTATTTGTTACAGCGGCTACACTTCATGACGGGTTGAAGGACAAAAGTACACCCACACACATGCAGGCATTATTCCACACGCTGGAGAGTTATCACGCATCAAGCAGCCTGCAACATACCTTTAACTGTAGCTATGTGTTTCATTAAAGCTTCGTGAAAGGCTTCCACAAAAATCATTGATTTCATTTTGTAGCTTTGTGTTTGAATGTATTTAACCCACAGCGGAGGACAGAAAGATTATTGTAGGTAGAATAGTATGAAGGTGTTGTTGGGGGGTTTCCTCGCCCCGTCCTTGTGTGTGGTTACTCAGATTACAGCTGTAGGTGGAAACTCCTTTGTCCAGATCTCTGTCTGATCCTGCAGATAGAGAGTTTCTCTTGTTGACCCGTCACACACAGACTCCTGAGTACCCTTGTCCTCCTTAAGAGAACCAGGGGAGAGGCGCGTGTCAGTGCGGAGGTGAAATAGGGACGAGAGTGACTCACTGCACCCTGGGACATGCAATCCCAACCATCAACACTGGTGTCAACACTCCCACAGGGACGTGACTGGAGGGATTATGACTCAAATTATCCTCCTAATCAAAATATCGACGCTTGTCCAGGTCACACGGGGCCTGAGGAACTGAGTGGGATGAACAAGGTCGCAGAAGAAACTGACCAATGGGAAATGGCCGACAAAAAGAGAAGATTAAAGTAGCTATAATCCACGTCATTACGAGAACAATGAATTAAAATGACAATGTGAAAAGAGCCGCTCCAAAATGATATATTTGCTGCATGACATGGAAACACCAAGTTTCATGATCGGGACAGTGGCGTTTACGTAATCCTGTTGACAAACAAGACATCCTCGCCGGAGGTACAAATTACATCATTATTACAGTTCATCCTGAGGAGGGGATTAATGTTTGTGCCAGTTGTTCCAATGTTCGACGTCGTGCTTTGAGAAATGTCGTACAGGGCTGTGGAGTAAATTGAGACTGAAGTGAGATGTGGTCGCAGAGTGTTCACGTGTGAAATACCGGCAAACAAGCAGGAGTTGATAGGGATTAATGGCAGATAAAAACAGATCCAGAGTTGTATTTGCTAACGTTCGCATATTTAGAGGCGATAATCGTGGTAAAAGTTTTCTTTCTGACAGTGCAAGTCAAGCAGCTGTTTTCAGACACAATCTTATGTAATTCACATAAAGCGGATTTACTTTTAAAAATGCTTATTTAGATACAAATCCCATCGAGGTTGCCATATCTGCCTCAGCCTTCAATCCCTCGTCAGATGTCGGTTGCACATGAAATTGAAACTTGCCACAAGGGTAATATGCAGTACAGGGTAAACAAAGCCTAAAAAAAAAAGGTGAGTAGAGCAAACATTAACAAGTTGTCATTAAAAAAACGTTTTGACCTAATTCCATTTTTTATTTTTTTTCACCAACAGGTGCAAAGCAGGAGAGCAGACAGCCTCCGTGTACCACCTCAACTTCAACTACAAAAGCTCTTTTTCACTTTTCCGACATTCGCGCGGTGTGACAACTAACAATGAGGTGTTTGATGATGCATTTCTAAAGCAGGGGGGCGTTTTGCTAATGTTTGGAGATGCAGCTGTAAAGTCTCATTGTAAGAAAACGGGAAACAACATTTTTTTAGTTGTTGGTCTTTTAATCAGAGTTATCAAGTGTTCCTGGAAGACAGAAGAGTGTTACATGCCCCTTCCTCTCTTTGCCTCCCCCATCTCTTCTCGCTCTACCCGCCTCCTTCACAGTGGGCTTCTCTGCTGTGGGTTTACTGATTAGCCTGATCCAGTAATCAAAGCGAGAGCAGCGACACTCCACTCACCCTTAATATCATGCTCTATTGATTACACACACACACA
>CALSBV010011200.1:15638033-15676190 GCA_943590825.1 Bovichtus diacanthus
CTATCTATCTATCTATCTATCTATCTATCTATCTATCTATCTATCTAACAAATAAACTTTAAATGAATGCATGAATGTGCTGTGTCAAGCCCCTCCTCTGCCCTAACCCTCTCATTACTCTGCGGGGCTCGGCCTTATATAGCACCGCACTTACCTGGGGGTGAATGACATCATCGTCCCCAGTGAAGGGCTCATCCTTGTCCACCTCCTCCTCACAACACAGCAAACACCCAGAGGAAAGGACAGAACGAGCAAAGGAACATCTATTGATGTATTTTGTTTTGATACATGTTACTCTTTGATTTTCCCTCGGCAACTAAAATGTCTCCCCGCACTCTAGAATAAAGTGTCATCCCGACATATAGTTTATTTTTAATCAAGAACTCAGCAGCAGGGACAAAGACAACACGTCAACGCTCTGACAGCATGTTAGCAGATAAGAAACAAGCCCACGGATCTGCAAAGGACACACTGACAAACGTCGGACAAAGATGTGTATGAGTGTGTGTGCGTGTGTGTGTGTGTTGTGCAGGGGGTCGTGACTAGTGTCCTCTCATTATGGAGCGTGCCCTTTGTCTTTCACACATTTCACACACAGTCCACTCATGACACACACACACACACACACATACACACACACTCACAAGTAATGAAGCCTTTGTGGTCTTAATTAGGGCCTGGTGGTAACAGTTGGTGCCTGTTCAGATTCAGCCTCCCGACTATTATGACTTTTAAGTTTGTTAATCACGAATATCAGAAAAATTCAGAAAAATGGTGGAACTGCACCTTTACGGGCCTCCATTACCTGCATAAAAAAAAGCCCATTTTGTAGACACATTTTTAGTATGGATACCCCAAGTAGCAACAATTTTTCAATGAAATGTTTTGCTCTTCCTATAAGTCCACTGGGGATCGTCCTAAGACGTGCAGCAGACCCTGTACTGGACACGCTATATGGTTTTACTTGTCCGGCCCACTTGGAATCAAATTAGTTTATACTGTAAATGTGTACCTTGTGATTGACAGGTTCCTCCATGGTGTTCTCCAGTTTGTGTGTTAAAGTTAATTGTAACATTTCGGTCGCCTAAACTTTTTCATTTTTCCCCGTTTCGCTGCACCCTCTCGTGTCACTTCTGGCCAAAAACCAAGATGGCGACGGTAAAAATGCCAAACTTGAGGCTTAAGAAACGTCGTACACAAACCAATGGGTGACATCCCGGTGACTACGTCCACTTCTTATATACGGTCCATAGATACCTACTGTAAATGAGCTGTCAACACTCAGCTACCAATCAAAGTATGTCACCCACTAGTTTTCCCTCCAACCCACCTTAGCCACCTGTGACAAAACGCAGCAACACACTACGTAATAAATAACAAGGAGGTTATATAAAGAACCAGCTTGACTTTCAACGTGGTTCAAATTACCTTCAGCGCAAGGAACAGGCACAGTTTATAACAGGCGGTATCACAATAGTTGTATTCACTGTCAAAATAAAACTCAATGTGTCAGCAGGTGGCTTTCCACTCAGATTACATATCGCCCAGGAAACAACAATGGCTCACGTGTCCTTCCTATTGCCAGAAATATTGAATAGAGCAGCCCACTACATGAACACACAGCATCCTCTCTGTGAGAGCAGTGAGTAATGTTTGGAGATGGAGAGATGAAGACCTTTTGTTTTGTAACAGCTCACAGAGCATGAGCGATGCCAGCTGTTCCACAGGGGCATGAGGTAGGTAGTGTGTGTGTGTGTGTGTGTGTGTGTGGAGAGACCTTTTTTATAACCTAACTGCATGAAGTAGTATGTGTGTACGTGTGGGAACAAGTGTGGAAGGTGTGAGTGCAGTGAAGAGTGTATATGATGCGTGGGAGGTGCATGTGTATGCTTTGATGTACACACACACACACACACACTGGGATACATTGGTTTCTTTGTGCTGTTGTCACATGTTCAGTCCATGTTTGTTTGACTTGTTATCGTCACCGCTTTTTTTCCTCCCTGTAATCGTCAACACCCATTATTTCCAGAAATTAGTTTTTCTTCCTTTTTTTTCTGCCACTGTGAGCTCTTCTACCCACTCCCATTCTTCAGCGTTAAACAGCTCATCTTACTCCGCCACCTCCACCACTGCAGTTACATAAAAACAACATTAATGGGGCAATTATCTGTGACTTCCAACAAGTTCAACAATGAAGAGAAAAATGATTTTTTTTAGCGGAGTGATTTTTGGACTTGTGCTGTAACGAGGACTTCAAGCTTTCGAATGTTCTCTTTTAAAAAAAAAAAATCTTGTCAGAAAATTGATTGTGATATTTTCAAGAGCGTGAAGGGAGCTCCAAATTGATTTAATGATTAGGTATTTCATCCATATTGATTCTGGAGGTAAAAAGGAGCTATAACAGCAGCAGAAATATATCTTCTATTTACTAAATAAAATGTTACATGTCAAAATGTCATGTTCAAATTAATAGCGCCGTATACTGTAGCTTCTGAAGAGCTAAGTGTCACATCTTCTTTTTTCTTTCCCTTTAATCTATCTATCTATATATATATATATATATTAACATCTATTTATTTGTTCATATCTAACAAATACTAATTGCATTGTGTATTTTTGAGAAGGATACAGGGATCCCTTAAAGGAATAATTCACCCCAAATATTTCCATTTGTATATCAATTAATCATCCTGTGTTATCTTGAATACTGGAAGAAAAATGTGTTTTCTTGCACGACTACAATGTATACAAAGATCAAAAAATTAAAAAGATCCCGAACGTATGTCCACAAAGTACTGTAGGTACAAAACGTTGTATCTATGTAGTTAGAAGTGGCGGACCGACTGCCAGACCCCTAAACAGACGCCAGTACCGATATATCTGCAATTAGGGGTGATTGGATCCATACGAAAATATCAATACTACAAATACCTACGTCTCGATTTAACGATCGATTCTACAGTCGATAGGATCGATGCAAACAGAGGATCAGTTTGTCTCTCAGCCATTTGTATTTCATCAAAGAGGACAACTGTTTGTGCAAGCAACATTACGTTGTGCTCCTTGCTTCTCGCTGCCGCTGTCGGGGAGTGTGTGTTCAGACAACTCGCAGGCTGAACGATGAAGGAGCGTCGTTTGGAACCGCTGTGAGCGATGGTTGGGGGTCGCGTGTGCTTTCGTTCGGTAGATTTGGACTAAAAGAAAGCTTGAAAACACTCATTGTTCTCAAGCAGTAAATGTTTGCACTCAGTATATTCATGTGCACACATTCAATTGACCCATGTATCTGCCTATCTGCTCTAACATACATGTCGTTAAGTAACAAACGGTGGACGGCAACGTGAAAGTACATCAGCAGCTTTTAATAACAAAAAGTATTGGGGATATGTATCAGGGATTCTGACCCCGTATCACTCGGTGTCGGATGAAAACCAAATTTTGCGGTATCGCTCGCCCCTGTCTGCAATAACCTATTATCTCTCGGGTGGGTTCTAGTACAAATATACAGCATCAGTTGACATGTTCTGCAACACTGTCTCCATATACAGTAACACACTTGATCATGCGCTGCATAGGCCCGATGTTAAGTCCTGTCCAGTATCAAATAAATCGTATCTTATAGCAACAGTACGGCTTTGAGTCTTGCATCTGTAGCCCAGTGAACATGTCCCACTTTAAGAGGTGAGGTGCTGTTGCTGCCGTCATTAATACTGCATAGACTCCAGCATGGAGCCTCGACTCACTGTAAGTCGCCCCTGATGTTCATATTTACAATGAGCGGGGTAATTAATTCTAAAGACCCATCTGCCCTTTCGCTTGTTTAAATATTTATACAGCAGTCAGTCTTTTTTCAGCTACCATTTATTCCCATCCACTCTCGCCGGTTTTGCCTGGCACTGTCAGGAAGCAGCTACCATATATGGCAGATTGATTGATTTAATTCTCTGGAATAATTCACTCGCCGTTGATGACCAGCGAGAGGAAGCTCATTACTCAGCTCGTGGCACATGAAGCTGCAGCCAGAACACATCAGCAAGTATCACGAGTTGTGGTGTAAAATCATGTCGGCAGTGACAATAGTAGTATCAGTCTGTGCACTTGACACATGAATGTGCCTGTTATGATTCATTTTCTGCCGAAAATGTCGTGAATCAGAGTCACGTGCTTTCAGAGCTGTCACATGGCGCTCATTTGTGAAAGACAGAATCAAAACTTTCCCTCCTCTGTTTGGTTTTATTTATCCGTTTCTGACAGCTTTCGATGCAACAGCGGCAACAAATACATTTCAGTCATTTGTCGCCATGGCAACTGCTGCCAGCATGAGCATCAGCGCTCGTGAAGCCAAGAGCCTTTAAAGGGCTCGCTCGCTGAGGGCTGGATAGTTGGAAGAGACGTTAGAGATGTTTTTTTGTAGGTATGAGAAGTCTTTCAACTAAATTGAACATCTGTTTCCAGCATGTACAATCTGAAGCTTTCAGTCACCTGTTGTGTGTCGCTGCACTGTAGCATCTGAAACTAAGTCATGCATGGCTACACTGTAATTAAATCTGTGTATCAATCTTTATTTCTTACCAGCTCTTTGTCAGGCTTTTATAAGCAGGCAAAAAAAGCTAATTGAAGAAATTCCATGAAGAAATGTGCGACAATCGATGACATGGACGAGTCCTGTTTTCTATGTTGAAGCCATGGGATCCTGAGGTTTGACGAGGACCTGGTCTGACAGTCAGTTTTTGCCCAGTTTGCTGTGAATTAATCCATTTCGACGAGGTGAACACGTAAGATAATGACGAAAGGCTGGAAACCAAATGCTCTCCGCTTCAACGCATAAACAGGCTGCAAAAAAGGAGCCAAAATGCTTAATGCAAATGACAAAACAGAAGACACACACACACACATGCACACACACACACGCACACACACACACACACATACGCACACGCACGCACACACACACATGCATACGCACACACACACTCGCACACTGATTGTGTTCCCCATGGGAGAAAAAAATGTATCTGCACTTTTTTTGGAGCATTTACTTTCAGGCCTGCATGAAGGCGAGTTGAATTGCTGCTTCAGAAGCAAAGAATGATTACTCACTCATGCTGTGTGATGCGTTGTATCGAAAACCTCTCAGCTGGGTCATGTTCAAGCATCCTGGAACAACAGAAAAGGGGCACTGTTTAGGCTGTAATTTAAGGACAAACAACAAACATGTCCTGTGCTCTTCTCAGTATAGTCAAAGTAGTAGTCAAATAGCTGTAATAACACGACATGTTCCATCAGAAAAGGTGGTTCTTTCAGTTGTGTGTAATCCTTAAAGGATGAAATTATCTTTCATATTTGTTTTTGTAAAAAAAAAAAAAAAAACAGCTATTGTGTTTTCTCTGCAGCACACTCGAGGGGAAAATGCATTTCATAATTTACTGACATACAACCCTTTGGTGGCGAAATCGTCCTACATAAGTGAGAATGAAGCCTTCACAGGAGACAGACTGGCAGACATTTGTCTGTGACTCATATCCGGATTGCAACTAGAGCTGACATTGCAAGACTATATTCTCAACTGGTTCTAAAATACACTCCTGAAAGCACTCAAATTGGATTTCTTTCTCTCAGCAACATGTAGATTCCCAAGCATGTGATAAAAGCATTTACACCTGATTTATGTTTGATTCAGTATTGATTTAAAAAGAAAAGACAGAACTCTGGCTTACAGGAGGTCTTCTGGGATGCTGTACTCTCCTTTCTCAATGTCCTCAAAGAGCATGTGAATGTGAATGAAATTGAAAGAAAAAGGGTCCAAATTGGTTGTAATGTATCTGAAACAAGAGGCATAGCATGCGGATAAATTCATTTATTCTACGTTTGACCTAGTATATGATCTGTTAAAAAAAAATGCAAATATGCAAATATCTTACAAGGAGTGAAAACAAATAAATAATCACATAAACACCTCTGATGAAGCATAAAAAAGTTTTTTTTCCCCTCCAGACTGTCAGGAATGTCAATTCATTTGTTTTGCTGTTGAGCAAATATCTGATGAAGTGTATTTCACTCGGTGCTGGGAAAGACTCTTTATTTTCTAATACATTTTCTGTGTTTAACTTTTGAGACTCCCCCCCCCCCCCCCTCCTCATTACATAACTCTGCAGAGTCTGCCACTGATGCACCAGCAATCCAGGAAATGACTACAGTAAGTAGTGGCTGCCTGCGTACAGTAAGTGAGTCACATCGAGCAGAATACCAATTAGCAGTACAGAATGTGGCAGCTTTAAATGAAGTCTGAGAAACACTGTTTGTATAAGTGAGCTCTCAAGGCGACATAAGGCAACGTGAAGTGTAACGACAGCAGATGGTTGCTGGCACATCAGTCTAAATCTGACAGACAGGGTATGTGGACTGATACGATAGTGGTATAGCTGTGATCGTGGCACAGCTCTATTCAGCACTGGCAATGCAAAACTAACTTTAGAAAGGATTTGATCAGATAAACATGTTTAATGTTGCCTCTGAGTCTTTGATTTGACTCATTTAAGGTGACAGTAAGGTTGATAAAACTGATGAGTGAGTTTTAAACCACATTTTTTTCTCATGATCATTCATTTAGACAGAAGAATTACAAAAAAGTGGCACAAGTTTAACATAAGTTACATTCATAAATCTACAGGCTCTCTAAAGCAGAATACCATAAAGGAGGGATCAATACCTACTCCTCTAGTAAGTACTAACTTCCACCCAGGTCAGACATGACCTCTCTGCACGTTAGTTATTGCCCTCGCTGCGCTCCAAATACTCCAAGAATTCAGCAACTTGCATAAATAATTGCCAAAAAGAGACACAGTATTTTGAATTGAATTGTTTGCGGCCCTTGTGTAATGGAAATATTCTGGCAATTATTGGTAAGCATGCAGTAACAAAAGTAACGACACACCAAGGGACTTGATACACAGGAAACTTTTTTTTTTTCTCATTTCCTGCCTCCCCTGATCCCCTCACACTCAGCAGTCCATCACCCCCTGACATAGTTAAAATGACCAGCCAACATATTGCAATGAGCATACCAATACTATTGACTAAGGCAGTCTTCAGCCATAAAAAAAGAAAATGAGATACTTTCATCACCTCATATGACAATATTATGACGTAAATTATACTTGTTGTCCAATATGTTGGATATATGGATGTTAATATACTGACTAAATAGTAGCGTCAGCAGCACTACACAATCACCATTAGTTGAACATCGTGGAAAATACACTTGCATCTTTGGATACACTCCATATCTTGCCTTGACCGAGAAACCTTTCTAAAAAAAAATGTGTATTTTGTTATAGCTGTAGAATGTGTTAAGTCCAGAGACACCAGGGCCGTGAAAGTCTGTTATTCAAGTTGAACAAAAACACTTGAAACTGGTCTTCATGGATGCAGAAGCATGAGGCAAATATAGTGGAGATAAGTGGGGTTATACCAGCCCCCTGGGGAAGAGCAGAGAGATCCGGAGCAGCACACAGATGGAGCTCAACGACAGTCACTCTGACACCGAGGGAGACCCTTAGTCACGACCACGTCAGTGACAAATTGAGACAGGAAAGAGGGGGCTCAAGAGAGCAGAAAGGGTGAGATGGTGGCAGAGAAGGAGGGCGGGGGGTGGGAGAGGGAGGGAGGGAGAAAGTTGAAAAGGAAGGGAGTGCTGTTTGTATGAGCAGCGCGTGTCCCGACATTAACCTTCCCCATTAATGAACCGCTGGAGGGACTTCACATGGGCAACGCTTAACACAGGAAGGAAGCAGGGAAGAAGAGGGTGAGGTGGAGGAGGAAAGTTGTGTGCAGAGGGACGGAGGGGGTGATTCTATCCGGTCTTGTCACTTTCCTACCCTCATTGCCGGTTCAATCAGTAACACACATTAGGAGTAAATTGAGTGGATAGATGATGCAGCCGCTTTCAGCCAGTCCGGGGTAGACAGAGCAATTACCACTGCTGTGCCCTGTTTAGCCGTGTGACGTAGGTTACACGGCAACTATGACTTAACATAGGCCAGTGGGTGGATTGTAATGGAGTGTGAGCGTTTCTTTCTTATATAGCAATGAAACAAGTGCTTTCTTTCATGTGCTGTACAGATATAGACTTCATATCCTCCCTCGGTCAAGAGTGCAACTTCATTTACCTCTGACATGAAGGATGTACTTCACAGAATAGTTACAGGATAATGTCATTTAAGGTGAAATATCTGAGTATCTTTCAAGAATTTGAGAAAAAAAAGCAAAAAACATTTACATACAAGCAGGACATGAACACACGAGAAAACAATGCTGAATATGTCAACGTGTTGGTGTGATTCAGCAACAAAAGGAAGAAAAACATGTGACTTATCCTCAAGGTCTAATAGTCATGTTGTAACTGCTCCTCAGAAGCGTTGACACTGACATGTCAGCTGTTACTCCTCAGGGCATGTGACATTTGTATATGGGAGATAACAAGAGTAAATTACATTTGGGACGGCTTTGATGTCCAAAATTAAAGGCTGAATACCTTTTTTAATAAGTGAGGACATTGGGTGACTTAAGGAGGCTGCAGAGATGAACAAACACTGGCTGAAGAAAGGATGGAAGATTAAGAGACAGGCGAGGGGTGCCCTCATCTGGTCATTTTGGTTAATTGCAGTTGCAACTACTGTATGTAGCAAGGACTCCCAGCAATGCAGTATGCTGCAGCTTCATTGATATTATGCTACAAGTGTGCAGTGGTGGAAAAAGTACTCAGATCACAGTAGTTAAAGCAGTAATACCCCAGTCTAAAAATAATCTGTTACAATTAAAAGTCCTGAGTTCAAAATGTACTATTAGCAAAATGTACTTAAAGTATCAAAAGTAAAAGTACTCATTATGCACAATGGCTCTTTTAAAACACTTTTTAAAGAGTTTTAGATACATTTCGGAGCTTTTAATGTTGCAGTTCCAATTTTAGGCACTTTGAGTATATAAGTAGTAGGGCTATATACTATACGCTATATCTATATATAATGGAGTAAATGTGTCCATGTAGTTCCTTGCGTTGCATTTTAGACTTATATGAGTTTTATCTGCATGTTCATGCCATGTTTCTCATACTTCTGTAGAATATAGCAACATATACATGAATGAACTCTACTTACTTGAGTTGAAAGTTAAATGGGGGGTATGAGAATTAAACAAACACCAACTCTGCTTTTGACAAACCCGCCAACGTCCTCCACTAGATGGCAGTGGCGTTTTTGCCTTTTCTGTTTTGTTAACAGGCAAATGTACAGTATGACAGACAGAGCGCCACACCTGCCCTGTGGAGATGCACTCACTCTACTTCACATTAGACACAGTCCACTATGGGCTTCTTCGATTTCATGCGACCCCTCAGAGTCCGGCCACTTGAAAGAGACCAATATTTCTCACAGACGGGACACAGTAAGCTGCACCCTAATAAAGATCATACATTAGTGGGTGCTCCAAAGTCCCCACCATGCTGTATTAATTTGCATGGCTCGGCAGTGATGATCCAAACCATATGAGGAGCTGAGTGGATCTGCAGAGACCCAGTGAAGAAGCAGGCCACCCACGGCCATCGCTCACTGCTCTCTCTTTTCGTCTTTCCTCCCCTCCTCGGTCAGGCAGCATTCCTTTGGTGCCCTGGGGATCTCTGCTGAAGAAGGCAACATCATTCACAAAGACTCAGATACTAGCTCACTACTCAGATAGCATATGCTGCTTTCATTGATCAAAAGGGGAAAAAAAAAAAAAAAAAAAAAAAAAGCCGGTGACAGACAGATGGGCAGACTCATATTACTTTGACATTAGTGCATACCTCTCAGTGTCACAGGGTGAATGAGTGCAAGAAGAGAGAGGAGCCGTGCAGATGTTCCGATCAAACATGATTATAATGCATATTAGCCTCTAGTCACCTCTAGCGAGTCGTTTTTGAAGACTGGACGGTGTCTGGTCGACAGATACTGTGTATATATGTATCCACAGTATTTCAATGTTTTCAGTCTCGCCTGCTGCGGTTGTCTGTGTTTGATCAACGACTAAAAATGAGGGGACATGAATGTTCTTAATAAGCTCCAACATAGTCGTGTTTATTGAACTTGATATATTGCTCAAGGGCAGACCTTGACTCCCTCTCCTCCCCTCATCTCTCAGTATTATTATAACCGCAGCTGTAGAGTGAAATATCAGCATTCATTGATAAACGCAGACAGTCAACACAATGAGGTATGGTAATGTTGGAGAGGCAGATGACTTCATTTATTCACAAACTGTTGTTATAGATATTTTAGGCCCTTGAGACTGATTTGATTTGTCATAATATGGCCAGAAACCCTTTGAGAATAACCGTAGAAGTAACTAACCACTTTGCTGCGGTGCTCTTTCTTTTCCCTGGCATTTACATTACAAAAGCACAATTTTAGGTCAGTGCTGGATCAAGTCGCTTCAAAAGATTAGTGTTTGACCACAATTATGAGATAAGAACTCAGTATGTCATTTCTTACGGCCACTTTTCCCTCCAAGAACCACACGGAGCAGCTTAAAGACAGAAAGCTACCATGATCAAACAGTATGTGATATGTGAGGAGAATAAACCTCTGAGCCACATTAAAGAGAGGGATGAGACAATATAATAGTACAAAAACATCCGGGACAAATAGAAAAACTGCTTCATATAAGGTCACATTCTGAGGTTATTATGCAATGAAGTATTTTCCCAAATACTAATTCAATTAGTCCATTCAAAAAAGCCTTATGACAAAAAAAAAAAAACAAAAAAAAAAAAAACTGAATTTAAAGTTTAAAAGCTAATTTAAAACTCACTCTAAATCTTTTCTAAGACTTAATTGGCCTTTAATGAGTGTAGTAATATGTTGTGAAAATGTTTTGTGAGGTCATGTAAGTGCCCAGCGTCTGGCACTGGAGGGCATGGATCATTTCCCGACTCTGAAAATTGAGTCAGAGTCAAACTGTGTCCTGCCCTGGCTTATTACTGGCTGAGAGGATAGCCCATCCCAGCAGCATAATTCCATCTGGGCTAAATATTTATACAGAGGGGGAACGACATCACTTATCCACAACACATTCATTCACGTAAGGGAGAGCTACTTCCAGAGTTGAGTTAGAGTGATCCACTCTGTTTGCCAGAGGAACATCACTTCTTCTTGCTGATATTTGCAGAGACAAGCTTTCAGAAAGAAAGAAAGAAAAAAAGGTTTTGTACTAACAAGCGAACACAATGATCTTTTTCATTCCTATTTTTGCTGTGGTTCTCACTTTGCATCAGATTGGGAGGAATCCTGCCAGTGGTGAGTGGACTTTTCTTTTCTTTTCTTTTTTCTTTTTTGTATTTTGTCAAAGTAAGACCACGGTGGGTCATGCTTTTGAAATGATTGCATGAATCATCTTGCAGTAATCATAATGATTTTTTTCTTCCAGAACTGATATAAATGTACTGTTAAGTACTTTATCTCAGCCTTTTGAAAACAATAGTGCAGTAGAGTTAGTTACTCTTTTTCTATATTAAAGAATATACGGAGAATTAATATCTGTGAAATCATCCCCGCAGACAGGTGCTATATTAACCTTTATTATACTGCAGTTTTAAAACCAGCCATTCATATAATGCATATTGACTAGAAGAAGTCCAATTGACAATCATTAAAAATGATACAATACGCTTCTCATATGTTTATATATGAGTGTAGATGTGTTAGAGTAAATGAATTTGTTTTATTTGTGCTACTATCTCCAGCTGGGATGTGCTGGCTACAGCAGAGTCAAGACCAAAGGTGCGACATGGTGCTGATGAGAGGGGTGACCAGGGAGGAGTGCTGTGCCGGGGGCCGCCTGGACACAGCGTGGTCCAACTCCAGCCTGCCCATGAATGAGGTCAGCCTGCTGGGCTTCCTGGGAATCGTCTCCTGTAAACCATGCAAAGGTAAACAAACAGACCTTTAAAAAATTTGTTGAATCAGCCAAGTAGAAGGAATCAATTACTTGCATATTGCTTTGGGTTTATCACTGTGGGCCATGGTTTTATTCCCTGCATGTAAACCAAAAGTTAAATGTTATTAAATTATCCTTCTGGACGCAGGCTGCTACTGTCAGTGGTAGTTTTAAGGTAAGTACTGGGGTTTTTAATCCCTGCTTGGATATCATTTGCAGACTTGAAACAGCAGGTTTAACTTACGTTTTGAATATCACAGGGACAAAATTGGCTACTCTGTTACACTGAATGACTCTCCGAGGAGAGTAAGTGAAAGTTAATTCAAACCACAGCATTTGTAAATCAAGATATTTACACAATGAGTTCCCGGAGAAGTTTTTTTTTTTTTTTTAACAAAATGCAGACGTGGATCGAGGAGAGCCGTTTCTCATTACTACGCCCAGCTGTCCTGAGAAGCTTCATCTCCTGGAATCTCTGCAAGGTTCATTCTGGTTCACTTGCAGATGCATTCTGTTTTCATGAGCAGCATTTCAAAAATGTGATTTCTCCATGCTAATAAGGTCCAGTAAAAATCGGGCTACTGGCATTTTTTTTTTTTTTTGGAGAACACACCCAAACACAGACCCAGGTTTTTCTGACCTCGTCACATGGTTTAGAGAAACTGAGATGTGGATTGCATTTCGATGCAAAGGTAGCCTGCAGCTTTGTAAAAAACAAAAAAAAAAAAAAAAAAAGACTCTCGCTTAAAGGTAAACAACTTCCAGCCTCCCTCTTCCCTTCTTTCATTATGTGTTCACTTTTTCTAAAGCTAGTTAAAAAAAAGTAGACTTGTTTGCGTCCATGAGCAAAATAAGAAAAAATACATTCCTGCAGGCTAGAATAAATGCCTGCCACATGCCCAGATGTCTGGGACTCATAATGTGCTACACTATCTTGATCATTTTGAATTCTGTGGGAGGAAAACATACAGCAGGTATCATAAATGTCACGTCAATGGAACCTATACAGTGGCTTGTCAATTCAGATTAAGACACCTAAATTCATCTGTAGACTGCAGCAAAAGGACAGAGTGAAAGATGGAAATCAAACAAAAGTTAGAAAAATAACAGGATATTAAAGTCCTGGTAGAGACAGGAAATAAGAAATAAGTTCCTCATGGTTTTCACAATCCACAGGACTCCGTGCTGATCAGGCATCATCTCTAAAGGTCCTGCGGAGAAACCTGTGTACATTGTCTGACTCTGCACTGTCTAGGATTACAGTTCCTCATGTGCTTTGACGTTATGGGGTGTCAGAGGAGCCCGGGGCTTCCTCATTTCTCAGCCCGTAAACTCTGACAGCTATTTGAACTCCGTCTACCTCAGAGCCCCTCCGTCCCTCTGCAGGAGCTTAGCCGTCAGTGTGCAGCCGTACACATAGATCTGTTATGAAAACATGCCAGCCTCACATTCCACCAGGCGAGACACCCCTGTGTGTAACGGTCAATAAAGAGATGTGATTATTGTAAATATTGTGCAAGGTGAAAATTGTGTTATGGTCTGGGAAAACCCCACATTTCAACCATGTTTTTTTTATGAAAATGCCTGCGGATCACCTGATGTCTGCAGACTTGTTAATACAGTAACACTACACTGCACTGTGCAGTGCTCACGCACATATGAAACCGCTCGCTGTGCTTTTGTAGAGACTTGCGAGGGAGTCCAGTGCAGTCCCGAGAAGGTTTGCAAAATGAAGACGGGAAGGCCTCAGTGTGTGTGCTCTCCAGACTGCTCTCATATTACCCGGAAGCAAGCTGTGTGCGGCAGTGACGGACGGTCATATAAGGATGAGTGTACCATGTTGATGGCCCGCTGCATGGGGCACCCAGACCTGGAGGTCATGTACCAAGGAGACTGCAAAAGTAAGCACGATTTATCTAGTTTACGCTATTTCCAAGATAAGCTGTTCTGCACAAAAGCAAAAATATCGTACTTTTTATTCGCTAACGATCCTTCCTTTTTCATGTCTTGCACAGAGTCGTGCTCCAACGTGGTGTGTCCAGGTACCCACACCTGTGTGACTGACCAGACCAACAGTGCTCACTGTGTCATGTGCCGTACAACTCCTTGCCCAATGCCCATGCTGTCTGAGCAGCAGATCTGTGGCAATGACAACATCACTTACCGCAGTGCCTGCCACCTCCGCCGGGCCACCTGCTTCCTAGGCCGCTCCATAGGAGTCCGCCACTACGGCCACTGCAACAGTAAGCCTACAAAAACAACCTTTCACTTCGGTCTTACTTGTCCATACCAATGAGGCTTCTGCAGTTGTAGTCAAGCACATTTTGACTCTCCCTTTTTCTGTGCAGGTCCCCCACGGAAACCTCAAGACTTTGAAGGCATTGAGGAAAACGCAGTCTAGATGGACAACTCCTGACACTGTCCTTTTTCAAGAGACGAGTTGGGCGACAAACATTTCCCAGTGTCACACCACTAGCTTCCCATGAAGACCTTTTCTTTTTTTTTGACAATCGCTCCCCACCCCTTTGTGCACAGATGACCATACATTTGGAAGACCTCTGTTGGAAGACATAAAATAGTGTAACTGCCTCAAAAAGAGCTACAAAACCCTGTGAGCAATTTGTGTTAGCTTTGTGTTAGTTTGGGAAATAGAGGCAGATGAACACGTGTCTCAAGACAGAAATATGTCAGGCTCTTTGGGAGATGTGTGGATATTGTAAATAGAATACCACTACTATTTATTGGAGAAGGTATCAAACTCTATTTATGTTTTTATCTTAGTTAAAAATCCATATATCCTTGGTAAAGCTGATGCATAAAATGTATTTATTGTGTTTTGTTTATTGTGTATGTACAATAGCGGCCACTGGCATTGGCATTTCACAGCTTTTTTTTATTTTTCTTTTACAGTTTTTACATTCTCCATGCCCCACAAACAAACAGTTTTCCCCCACAGGCTGATGGAAAGCATGGGTAATATGTTCGGAGAGTTGATATGACTTCATAATCAGCCAATGTGGTTTAAATTCCCCACAAACAAGAACAGCACAGCCACAGTTGTGCTGTACGTACTTGAGCTTTTTGTATGGCGGTGATGAAGGGGCTCAGCCTAAACAAACCTGTACAGTCTCTCTCCATTCCTCCCCCCACACATGTTTACTCCGGATCCTGATCCAAACTCTCGACCCCCCGCTGATTACTAAAATTAACAGTTTGGTTGTGTTTGTCGGAGTCTCAGAAGACTGTTGGTACAACCCCAAGCCCTCTACAATACCTCCTCTGTTGAGCGCTTTGCTTTGTTTTGTAAACGCTTTTTTTTTTTTTTGTGGGTCGTGCTAGTTCATTCCGTTGCTATTTTGCTGCTTTAATTTGATTGGAATCTTTTAAACAACTTACTGGACGGACAAATGTAATCAGCGTCGTCTGATTGAAAGGAAAATTCAATTTGTCTGAGAATGGACTGCAGTTTAGGCCAACTGAGCATACCTGACTATACTGCCATCCGACATGAGTCAATCTGGTCATAGTTGACACTGGTAAACCTGGTAGATATCGATACAAATGGGCAATTTCAAATGGCCAAGTGATCCAATTAAATCTTTAAACCCAAAGCAGATGTCTGAAATACTTTCAATAACCCTTATAGTGCGTTATTGACCATTTCAATGACTCTCCTGTAAATAACAGTCTCGTGTGTACCTGCCTGTGTACCTACTGTGAAATTTGAATGACAAATGCATCAACATAGTTTTGTATTTTTGTACCGCCATTTCAAAACAACATAAAGTTTAATATTGTCACAATGTGTCCTCTTCCTTTTTGAACTTTTAGATGCCGAACATACTCGATTCTCGCTTTTCCTACTATATTTCAAATCACCTCAACCTATCGCCTGCACTGTATTATAATACAAACAGTACAATAACAACACCCGCAGCGTTCTACAACTGTGAAACAGTGTCTGACATTTCCTTTTATAATATTTGTATTTTCTGGCTGTGTCACTGTGACTGTTTTCTATCACGAGCTTACTCATAGCCAGTTTCAGCCAAATGAGATCATACTTTTCATACCCAAAAAGGAAGCTGGACAGCTTTTCTCTCATGCTAAAGTTTAGGTGGGTCAGGCTCCAGCAGCCAGCCAGGCACCCAGTTAATGCATGCGGTGGTTAGACCTCCTCTCCTGTGCGTGCAGTGGCTGAGTCGCCTCTCCGACAGGCCTCTCAAGGCTTCATGCGAGAGGCGGCGGAGAATCAAATCCAGGCTGGGCAGCTTTTCTCCCCTGTCTCTTCAGGGATATCCCCCTGCTCTGGGTTACGTGGGTGGGTCAGGGGTATGGAGGGCGAAGGAACTTAGGAATGAATGTTTCAAAGTGCTGAGGCCTGGGTACTGACTCACTTCACATGTGTAAAGTACCTCCCTTGTTTTTCTGTCTTTCCCTCTCCTTCCTCCGAATCCTGCGCTCCGCCATGCAGCAGCATCTGGTTCGACTTTAGGGAGATGTTTATATTCCTGTCCAAGAACCCTTTTATTACACTGGGAATGGAATTAGATGTTTTTTTAGTTCGAACAGGGCAAATAACAATGCCACCAAGGGGCTGTTGTTGTGCCCACACATAAAACACACACAAATGGCTTTTTTCAGATATCTTTTACAGTTCTCTGCGCAGCGTGTGTGCAATTCTATAGGATTGATTGATCCAAAGAGCCACACGGACAGACCGTGTTGGTCAGATGTAGTCATCAGACATGCAGACATGACTTCAGAGTGGCCCTCTGGACTTGTCTGGGCAGAGGTTCACTTCTGTCCAATGAGGCCTCTCGTGTCAGTTTAGATTTTAATCTCTGGGATTAATACATAGAAACCTATGCCGAATCTGAATTTTAACTGTCTAATCTACACCTCATTATGTCAGATGTATGTGGAAAATGCGTTAAAGCCAATTATTCCCATACCTTTATGAGTGCGAGCGCGATCTATAAATTCTTCCGTGACCCACACAATAAACTCATCAAACCCGTGTTTCTCGCCATGGTTTAAAAAGTAGCAACCCCACAGGAATTTGCAGTGAACACCCACTAAAATAAAAACATTTGCCGCACTTCACGGCGCATGTGTTGAAATGGCTGTCTTCCAGAAAAAAATACAGTTGAGACAGCACTTTCGAGACATGTTTCTGGACAAACTATCCTGACGATGGACACCAGACGAATCCCGTTTGCTGTTTGTCATTATGACTGAGTAATACCTTCACCAGGAGCGACCCGTACATCATTACCACACAGCCCTCTGACTGATGTCGGATATGATGCGCCTGTGTCACACCAGCGGCGGTAAAACCACAAAACCACAGAGTAAACCTATGAGCCATTTCACAGCCATCCTAATTACACTTAACATGAGACCTCAGGAATTCTCTGCCCACTTTACTCCATATTTCACTCTTTTTTTCTATATGTTATGGTTTGCGGTGCGGCCAATAAGGGGTCCGCCTCACTTCCACTGGAACACAGCTTCGTGTGTGTTTGTCTGCGTGTTAGAGTATGTGGGTGTGATTATGGGTGCATCTCACCTGTTATGAGCATGGGATCAGTCACACACATTACATCACAACCTCTGGCTGAGTTGTTTATGTCCCTACAAACACATGAGGCTATGATGCGACGCCCACACTGACATTTCAGGGATGCGTAATCATCCTGCTCTGATATGTCAAGCTCCTTCAACGACGTCCACATGGTATCTTTTCCGCCAAGTTGCCTTACTACTTCCAGTAAATTCACGGCCAACATTTAGATCTGAAACGATGTTGTGATGAGACCAGGCACAGTGGAGTGTTTCAGACCACCCACTCTCTGGATCACGCCACTGGATTGTAAACAGCTCAGTCTCACAGCTGAAACTAATAGATATCAGATCCATCACTCCATCAGAATATATCTGCCTCAGACATTATTTACAAGACGTGCCCTGTTACACGGCAAGTCTTTTAATTTTCCACATGTGCATTAAATTTAACTTTTGATAATTGATCATTACGCTGACACAACAGCCCACACTCCAGTCTCATAGTTTATACTGCTTCAGATGACGTTCTATCTATTTCTCGGAAATGCTCTTTATTTTTTTATGATCTCTGATCTGTGGTCATGTATATTTTATTGACGCATATCTTACGACTACCAATCAGCCAAACGGTCTGCATAGAGTAATGTGCATTTGATGATGATGAAAACATCTTATAGAGAAGAAGAAAAGGATTTAGGATACGTTTAAAAAAGAAATGTTGCACCCTCTGTGGGCTAATTTAAAACGTTAGTTCATGATTTAAGTGCCCCAAGACGGAAATCTTTGCCAGACAAGGGACGCTGCTCTTAAGAAAGAGTATCATCAGCTGTACCTGTCAACAAAGCTAGTGATTCAATTGCTCAAAGAAACTTGGCAATGAAGTCTATCTCCCTTTACGCAATTACTCCAGCAGGTTTACTGCAAATGAGCAGTGTTTGTCAGGGATTCGGTCAGGATCAGATCACCAAAAACAAATCAGCGGAGTTAGGAAGTTGTGCAAATGTTAATTGTCCCCAATTATTCTTGGTGAATTGTCTCACTTCCTTGCCGTGACCTCTGGGACGGCTTCTCATCTGTGTGTGGTCTGGCCCATATGTACTGAGGAGGAAAATGTACTGGGAATACAAAGAGATACATTGTAAGGCTTTACACATATATATATACATATATATATATATATATGTATATATATATGTATATATATAAAATATTGAGTATAACAATCAATTATTGATGAAATCACTTTGTTATGGTATTCAATAAACATTTAGGTAAGATTCCTAAGGGGTTTTAAAGTGTTTGGGAACGTGTGCCTGAGACAATATGAGATTGTTTCCTTCCCTGCCTTGGCACCGACAAGGTCATTGAATTAACTCTGGTATGAGTTTGTGTTGAAATATCGAGCCACATAACTGAAAAAAAAGTCAATGAAGTGTGATAATTGCGCTACACTTAGTCCCCAAACTTGACTTAAATTGAGTCAAATTGTGCAATTTGAGGCTTGGAAAATGACCAGACCAGGACTATAATTTCACATCAGCTTTTCAGGTGGCTCTTGCATAGAAACAAGACAGAAATCCCTTTTTTTTATAAGCAGATTTTGGCCCAGAAACCTGCTCGTTTGTAATGGAAAGTTGGTTGGTTATCATGGAAAGTTGGTTGAACTTTTAATTTGCTGTCATGCGTTACGGTATGCCCTGCAAACTCAGCAAAGATGAGAGTGGGAAGGTTGCCTTGGATCGGATTTCATTAGATCTTGCGCGCTCATTATCAACAGCTTCTTTTAGTTACAGCTAGTTTAATAACCATTAGGACACAGCTAATCCAGTCCTCTTTTAAGAGATCCTCGGCCTGTTGAAGTAGCACAGTGTACCACGAATGAACTCAGGGGGCCCATATGGTATCTATTCGCCCAGACTACAGCGCTGCACATCTTGTAAACACACTGATGGTCAGTTTTAGATTAGAGGAGTAACTGCACTCATGCATCGTATCATTAGCTACAGTGTTGATGGTGTGGACCGTAGAGGCTACGAGACGACTGCGTGCGCAAATATGTAAACAAACACACTCACACATATGTATGTACCGTATGCACGCCATGGTGGAAGAAATGTACAGATAATTCATTTCAGTAAAAGTTAAAATACCACACCGCGAATACAAAAGTCTTGCGTTCAAAACTGTTACAAGTAAGTAAGTATTATCAGCCAAATGTATTCAAAGGATGAAAAGTAAAAGTATTTATGCTGCAGTAAAACGGTGTTTTGCTGTTATATATGATGTTTTGGGATTAGTATTAATTCAGCATTAATGTGTATTTTGCATCTAACTGCTGTGTTTAAGGTTGTGCAAATCAAACTCCTTTATATACTGTGGGCTAGATTAATCTATAGGAAAGCATTTTCTATAGGATCATCATATATTTGTAGCATGGCTGTCCTCTGAGAATATCTCTAAAAAGTCAACTTTTCATGAGTTTTCAGCTTTGTGACGATGAAATTCCAGCTGATCCACGAGGTTTTTAATATGGTGTGTTCTGTTTAAGAAGTAGGAGAAACAGTCAAACAATTGTTTTGTTTTCGTTTTCACTACAGAGGAAGGGTGTGAAAAAGCGTACCCCCCTCCCACTCATTTCACATCCATCCACCTGCCGGGGAATTTCATGTGGTGTGCTTTTTTGTTGTTTTCATTGGGAATTTTTCCTGTCTCCTGCGGAGGTTTGCGGTTGGTAGTAGTCGTCAGGGCAGAACAGATAACACTACAGAGTGTCTTTCCAAAATAATATCATTTTTTGACCTCGATGTTCTCGTGTTTTCTTTGACTGTGTACTGTGTTGCATCATTCTGTTTTGTGACTGGTTATTGGTTGAAAGACCGTAGTCACACTATGAAGTCTGAGGACATTTTCATTTTGTATAGTGAGCATCAATCACTTACATTAACATGCTAGCAGGTCTGTGAGGTTAGTCCCCGGAGGGCTTTAATGCTAATGTTTAGCAGGTCAGAATGTTTTCCACCATCTTAGTTTTTGTTAGAATGCTAACATTTGCTAATATTTCTAATTTACAAAGTACAGCTTTGCGGCGGATGGGAATGACCACGTTGCTAGTTCGCTTGAAAAGAGATTAACGCTACAAATCACCTTGTGACAAGTGAACCGAATGGACACTGAAAGAGTTGGCCTATATAAAGAATTCATACTGCTAAAAAAAAAAAAAAAAACTGTATTTTGAACTGAGTGTACTGCACATGATTAGGACAGACATAATCCTATGAAACAATGGATCAACAAAAGCAGCTCAAGTCAAACTCTGCTGAAGCATCTGCAGTGAGTAACCACAAACACTCCGCTACAACAAAGGCAGTTGATCTTAGGTTGCTAATTGTGCCCATATGTTCCCCGAGCAACATCTATATTGTGTTAGCTGCCCAGTGATGTAATCCCAAACATTTATGTGCCAATGTAGTTCCACGGGATTTTGTTCTGGAACACAAGCAGAGCAGAAAAACACCGTGGGCTACCCGCTGTGATTCAAACATGTGCATATGCATGTTGAGGACATGTTCGGTTTATTTTCTTAAAGACAGCTTTGTCCGTCACTAATGTTGACCTTCACAGCACTTTAGCTGTTTGTCCAGAGATCTTACGCCGTGTGTATGTGCATGTGTGTGCGTGCGTGCGTGTGTGTCTGATGCACAGTTCTTGTGACACATGGCCTCAGACAGAGTGTGTCTGGAGGGAGAGAGAGTCTTCGATGGGTGGGACTGAAAACAAGTGACGCATGACTAAGAGGCCCAGGAAGTTCCAGCAGGCGGCTGTTATTGCTGAGTGTGTGAGTGTGTGTGTCTATGTGTGTGTTTATGTGTGTACGAGAGTGTGATTTGGGGGCCCAGAGGGACTGTGTGGGGCAATCCCGGTTGGAGAGTCTGGAAAAAGCTCTATGGAGTGACAAAAGCGGCAGTGTCCCTTACAGCATATCTGTCTGCTGCCGTGGCTGCCACATTTTATTGCCTCTCAGAGTGGAATAGAAATTTAACCCTGAAAAGTAGGCAGAGAAAACAGCTACAAACTGTACGTGGATGTCTGTGCAGTCTAAAAGCGAGTTAATTACAGCGGCAGGAAACAATACAATTAGTGACTTCCACCCCTTACAGCATTAATCCACTTCAGAGCAAGAAAACATCTAATATATTTATACTTCCTCAAAAGCAGTGCAGTTCACTTGTACAACGTTTCCAAATCTAGATTAGTCGTGACCTAAAACTACATGATGTGGAGGGTCGCTCTGTCTGGTAGAGTTGTTTTCTGCTGCTCACACGACCTGTCTCTGACCCAAAGTCACTCACTCCACAGATTGCATTGCTACAATGAGCATTCGACTGGGCTGGCAGTGACGCACTGGGCGCAGAGAGACAATAGCTTACCTCAGCCAGGCAGACATAGCAAACCTCAGTGCTATCAGACCCTCTCTAATCTCAGCCCATGGGACAGTCGTGTCTTTCCCGCTCCCACATGACTAGATCAGACACAACGCCGGCCTGGAGACGACATTTGGACCTAACTAAGTTACATTGTGAGCTTTGAGGAAACATACAGTTCTATTATAACTAATCATATCTATGTTATGCATGCCACGTTGGGAAATGAAACCATTGGGTTTATTGTTTCACTGTTATTGTATTAGAACTAGAATTTTTCTGCATAATAATGAACACCAAAGGAGCTGGTTGCATCCAGGGCTCCTCTCCTCAAGAGAATAAAACTGGACATTTGTAAATAAAAATCAGGCCAGATGGTTTGAGAGATGTGATTGGCTGATGGGAGGTCGGATGGGAACTCCTACTTACTCTCAACATGTGTTGCCAAGCACCAGAGATACTGCAGACATGTTTATAGCCGTCAATCTGCAGTCATGGTAATCACATTAAGGATACCTGTGAAAAAAAAATATTAAGGAAATTTTAATTTACAACCTCAAAAATAAAAACAGACCTGAAAAAAAAATAGAATCAATCATTTTCCCCTCCAGTTCTTATGTAACTAAGTGACCTTCACTGCTATCTCAGGGCCGACAGATAGCCGCCAACAAGAACTTGGCTGTGTTCACATAAAACGAGAGAATGTCTTTCCCATGTGAGGGGCTATTTATTTACTGATTTATGCGTCAGATTTGACACTTGATAAAATGGTTCCAACAACGACTGTCAAATAATCAAGGACAACACACAAATCCACCATCGACGAGATGCGTTGCTTAAAAACAGATGCTACTTTTAAACGATTAAAGTATGTCTGTTGGGCTCCAGAGGTGGTTGACGGGAATCCAATGGAAAAGTAAAATTTGTCAAAATAAATCCAGTGGAGTGCAAGATTGCAAAACCACATCTCTGGTTTATATGTGAACAGGGAGAGCAGGGGGCCCTTAACCTGCAGGGATAATACACGAGTTCAGTGGAGACACGATGTGGTGATACATAATACAGCCGTTTTGCATTGGTATGTGAGTATGAATTAAGGAAACCTTAAACCCAGTTATCCCCAACATATAATAACCCAAATGAAGATCTCATACATTCTAAGGGGAATATAGCAAGAGTGTATAGTATCCTCAGTCCCTGGCTACAATGTGAAACACAGTAACACTCTTCAACAATTGATACACAAAAGCACCACCATGTGGCAAAATTCTATATCACACATAATTGTTAGCCTTTGTCAAATGCACATAAATGAATAATTCAACTCTTCACAGAAAAAAAACCAACTTGTTTTTAATTCCTACACCTGCTGTAAAAAAATGTAGCCTAATTAATTAAATATTATCCATTTTTAAACTAGCACATTAATCCTTGTCCGTTATTCTATAATAGATAATGTATAGTCAGTGATGTTGTGTTTTTTCTTTTTTCTTTATTTCATTTATTTATAAAACACATTAGGATTTTATTATTATGTATTATTTCCATCACATGGTCGTCGTATTTTCTAGGTCCGTCAACATTGACCTTTTCGGTGCTCCGTAGTCCTTCCTCCTCCTCTCTACCTGTTTAGTGGTTAAAGATGGCTGAAGCTCCTCCATGGCCCAGCCGGTTCTTCTGTCACAGATGCTCCGCAGAGATTAGTCCCCGTCTTCCCGTAAGTACCTTCGACATAAAGTAAACCTAGACACAGTTGGACAGATGAAAAACACAGCGGTGTTGTTGTTACTTTAGTGGAATTTGTTTTAAGCAGCGGGGCCAACAGATAGCATGCTAACAGTGTTAGCTGCCTGCTACGAGGTCCCGTTTATCTGGCTAACGCTAACGTTGCCGAGCGCTCGTTAGCTTGTTATCTAAGTAGTAGATCCATCAGCACACAAAGACGAACTGCGTTGTTTACCCACATACCACTGCTACTTTGTAATGTGGTGTTTATAACAACGTCTAGCTGGATAATGTGTTGACTACTGTGGGTTTTACGGGGTATGTTAGCCTAACTGTTAGCTATATTCACTAACAATAACTGTTAACTGTAATACTGATCGCGTCTAATTCTCAACCTCAGATATGTCTTCTGTTAGTGCAACGCTGTTAACACTATCCTGACTTTGTACTAGATTGTTAATCACTTATTTGAATGATCCAGCAGCAACAATGCCACTGCGTCCTTTTCTTGTTTTGCCTTTCAGTAAAAGCACACAAGTGGCACGCCTGTCACAGGCTAGAATGATCTGTCATGGAGCTGCAAATGTGCCCTTTACAATGTAAAAGATCAGCCATGTGTTTCTGTAGGTTGCTGGTTGGGCCTGTGGTTGTATTAACACCTCGTACATCTGTGCAACTGCTTTGTATTATAATGAATAGCCCCTTCTGTTAGTTAAATGTTGTTTTGTCATTTTAACCATGGAAGATACAGCTGATTGACACATGATCAGGGAACAAGAAAGAAAAAAACTCTGTATATCCACACATAAGATGTAAAAATATGTATGGTAACAATGTTTATTTGTTTGTGTGTGTGTGTGTGTCTTGAGCCTGGGAAAGAAGTTGTAGCTCATTCTGGTTGTGTTGAGCGTTATGCTATCCACTATGTGGAGGCTTTTCCTAAACATCTCTGTCTGCAGATATCCTGAATGGATGGGAAGGAGACCTAGTTGGTCTTCTCGGCTGCTGCAGCAGATTACAGTTCCCTTATCAAATAGTGACAAACAAAATGAAATGAGCACCTGCCAAATGAATGGTAGGCTAAATGTTGGCTGTGGCAGGTAAAACTCTCCCCTCACCTGTCACCATAGCAGATAGGGTTTTCTTATTTAAATTAAGGAAATTAAAGTTAAATATATTTAAGGATTAAGGTTACATAGTATACTCCATATTTCTGTCTGGTACCACTAACTCGGTGTTTACAATTCTAAAGCGATTTTTACATAGATTTCAGAAGTGTCAGACAAAAACAATGGCATGGCCTGTAGAAATGGTCCGTGATCTCCCACAGTGGCAGGCAAAGAAACAACTTAAATTCAGACCCTAGTGACACAGCTGCTCAGGCCACTTTCAGCTGTGTCCCCATAGACCCCGGTGGTGGGAAGGCATCCTCTAGTCTAGTGAGCCCTCTTGGTCGGGTTGTTGGTGTTTCAGGAGAAGATCACCTGCAATGTTTTACTAGCTACAATAAATGGGACAAATGGGCGTCCCTCTCCCAACAGCTTTTTATCAGACCTTCAAACACACAGTGCTTTTCTTTGTTTTTCAGAGTTTAGAGGTAGGTTTATGAGATGTGCTGTGCTTTTTAAACAACCTTTTGTTTGTTTACAGGAGTACACGTGTCCAAGATGTGATTCAGGATTTATTGAGGAACTTCTGGAGGAGAGAAGGTGTGTGTGTGTGTGTGTGTGTGTGTGTGTGTGTGTGTGTGTGTGTGCCTGTGTATGGCAGCTTTTTTTTTCTTGACTGTTATACTGTAACTATTTCATAGTTATGAAGAGACTGCCACCAATTATTGTGGATTGTGAAATTCCTTTTGTAAAGGAAATAATTGTTTCATATGTTTGGCCATCATCCCTAAGAGTCATGTTACTCACCAGCTAACATGCACTGAGTCAAAATTGTAAAAGTCCTTGTAAGTGTACGGTGTACACATACTTGGCCAATAAAGCTGATTCTGAAAATACAGTAGCTGACATTTAGTATAAACGAACCCCTTAAAAAAACTATAAGGATTAGCAACACAAGCTGTGACCCGCTTCTTTCTGCCTCAACATGACACTGTCTTTGCCTCCATATATGCTTCCATTGTTTTTCACAAGAATGATTATAATCAATAGTCAACTTTAAACATTAACTTTTTATTTCACTCTCAAATTAGCGATTTAGATTGTATCTGTTTATATGATGCATACTGTTACTTATGTTAATAGATGCCATTGTAAAACTGTGTAGGGCAGAGTCACTGCTTTTTATTTGGAGTGGCCCTTCAAAAAAGGAAAATTAGCTTGGGCACTACTCATCAATCATGGCATTGATTTCTTCCTTTTTCAGTTTAATGTTGTATTGCTGTCCTTTTTATCCTTATTTTCATCTGTTAAGATATTTCAAGGTGTTACAGTTAAGATTGGGATCACAACCGCTACATTTCATGTGAAATCTGTAGGTGTGAGCATAAGCGAAAGAAATAGGACACAGAAAAACTTGCTTTCATAATTGGAAATGAAGGAAACTATGATGCGTGGTGGGAATTTTAATTTTTTATTTCCTTTTTAATATCACCGAGTCGAGACATAACTTTGTCAAATACCTGTCCCCTGTTTAGTGCTGACAATGGCTCCATGTCTAACATCTCCAGCGGACCCCAGAACCAGCCACCATTTGAGGTATCTAACCTATTTTATTCTTTAATATCTGTCTTACTACACTATTGCATAATACTGTCAGAATTTCCTGGGGAAAAAAAGATAACTTTTTTTACTGTAAAAATGACTGTGATGATGCTGTACCTCAGTAAACGGGGACACTCTATGCCAGCATGCATTTCCATTGGGTTGAAATTTGATCCGACAGTCAACAAAAATTTTCAATGCTTCAGATGTTTTGTATTGACAACAAATAGTTGCTGGTATGTCACATAGCTTTACTGGTTTCTACCATCAAGATTACAGCAATCAAGTTTCTCTGTGCGCTTTTATGCATTTCTTTCTCCCAGAATGTGGACCAGCACATGTTTACATTCCCTTCGGGCTACGGTCAGTTTGCCCTGGGGGTCTTTGATGACCGCTTCGACTTTGGGGCTGGACTGGGAACAGAGGATAACAGGGATGCTGAAAACAGGCGAGAAAGGGAAACGGCATCACGGCAACGATACGGTGCCAGGCAACCGAGAAGTCGTCATGGTTCTAGGCGACAAGCGGGGAGGCCTGAGGGAGTGCCCACTTTAGAGGGGTAAGGAGTGCAGATTGTGACTTGTGGGACTTGAGTCATAACTGAAGCATGAGTGGGACTTAAGTCGTTCCTTAATGGCAGCAAACTTTCTTCACTTTTTCTCATTTTGCTCTCTCAATATAATATCATAGCTGTATCTTCTCTTTTATAGAATCATTCAGCAACTAGTGAATGGAATAATTGCACCCACTGCAATGCCAAATATTGGTGTTGGACCCTGGTGAGTATCTTGCATGGAGGTATATAACACCAAAAAATTAATTCTCAACAAAATGCACTCGGTGTCTCCTAACTGCTGTAATGTTTGGTTGTCTTCTTAAAGGGGTGTTCTTCACTCAAATCCTATGGATTATGCCTGGGGTGCAAATGGGCTAGATGCAATTATAACTCAGGTATTTATTCAGAAACCTTCCAACATTTTAAAAGTGACTACTGTGCTAAAAGAGTATGTTTTGATTTTAATATTTTAGATTAAACATTGTCGATTGTTGTGCAGGAAAATATGCAATACTATGCATACGATCTTGCTTTTCATTTCTTTTCTATCTTTGTTTCCCTTGTCTTTTTAGTTATTAAACCAGTTTGAGAACACAGGACCGCCACCTGCTGACAGGGATAAAATAAAAACTCTTCCTACAGTACATATTACAGATGAGCACGTTGGTAAGTTGAACCATCATGGAGTGTGATAGAATGTTTGTTTTATGGCTGGCTTTCTTCTTCTGATATATTGGGCTGTATTGTTTGCAACAATCTTTAGAACAGATGGTTGCACGCTGTTATTACGTTGCAGTGTCAGTTTAATGAAAGTACTGTTTTGCCAGACTAGCTGGTTTGGCCTTCAGCTTTGAGCATTTTAAGAATGTTTCATTTGTAGCATCTCACCAAATGAACTCAAAGACATATTTCTGTAAAGTCTTTGTGAAATCATCGTGTTTTTGCATCATAATGTCCATCCTTATCTGCTGGTTTTATAGTTATTGTAGTTACTTAACATACCCATCTCATCAGGTTTTAGAGAACTGGTTGTGCAACAGCCACTTTGCATAGCTAAAGTCAAGTCAGACCAGTAGCATAGCACCCAGCCCTCTCTCTGAAAACAAAAAACATTTTGGCATCCCATTTATGTTTTTCTAAATGACATTGACGGTTCATAATGTAAAATAACTATTTGTTAACCTCCTAATCCAAAACCAGTTGACAGATTATATTCACATCCTATTAAAACAAATGGTTTTTAACATGTTCTGTCTTTCAGCTTCAGGACTGGAATGTCCAGTGTGTAAAGATGATTACAGTGTTGGAGAAATTGTGAGGCAGCTCCCATGCAATCACATGTTCCACAATGATTGCATAGTCCCCTGGCTGGAACAGGTATTAAACATCAGCTATCTTGATGCGCTTCCCACTAAAATGTTCACCATTTGCTATCTGAAACTATGTAGCAGGGAAGCATCACCAATGAGCGTCTTGTTTTTATCACTCTGTCTCTCCAGCATGACACTTGTCCAGTGTGCAGGAAAAGCTTGAGTGGACAGAACACGGCAACAAACCCTCCAGAACTATCAGGGATGAACTTTACCTCTTCCTCTTCCTCCTCGGCCTCTTCCTCTTCCTCCACCCCTCAGTCCTCAAGTTCGACCAGCAATGAGAACTCCACTGATAATTCATAGAGGACCATTTGTCCTGATCACCCTATGAGCTGTTTATAGCTCCTAGGCTGCTGTACTTCAGAGCGGTGACCTCCAGTCTCTCCCTGCTGTAGGGTGGAGACCAGAGTGCAGTGGCCAGGAGCCCTCGAGCCTGATTCAGGGGTAAGTGATACGTGAGGTCCATGTAGTTCTGCCTGCCCTGTTGCTCCCACCTTGATCAGGGATCTGAACAAAGGAAGGACGGAGGCCTGGAGTGCAGCTTCTATCAGGGAGGATGTGGGGAAGCATGGAAACCTCAAGAGGCTCGATCTGCCTGAATCACCTCCTACAGGAAGAGAACACAAAGGGATTCAAAGATGGAAGACTCGGGACAGCGAGACAGTCGCCATTTTTATTTTATTTTTTAAATCCCCAGACTTGTATGATTTTAAAATGACCCACTTTTACCAATGAAGCAAAAATAAATGTACAGTTATTCCTTTTTATAAGTAGCATTCATATCTCTGATAAAATGGCCCATAGTGCATTGTAGTGCGCTGTTAAAGTGTGCACTTGGTTTAGAATGATACATTTGATTCCTTTTCGTTCTAAAAACAAAATAGTTTATAAAATGATTTTATTGTCGAGATCCACTTACAGATTACCTGACACCACACAGGTACCATTGTTTGCACTTAACATGATTAGTCAAATTGCTGTAATTTTGTGCTGTTTGGATAATGATGTGGATAAACATTACTAAATTAGACCTATAAGACTTTTGTTGTTATCTGCAAGCCTAAAATACTTCGAATCATTTCAGTGAATTTGTGCATTTTAACTTAAAGGTAAATTTACAATATTTTCTAAAGTTGCCAGTTGAGAAACTATTGATTTGCAGTATGATCGTGTCAAAAAAAAAAAAAAAAAAAAAAGAGAATTGATATTGAAAATAAAGCTGTTTGGGTGCTACCACTCAAAGTTCATGTAAAAGCATTCTCTGTGTTTGTGTGTGTGTATATGATATTTTTATCATAAGCAACAGTAGTAAAATGGACTTAAAGACATGCATGGTAAAAGAACTAAAAGCAAGGTAAAAGCAGTTACTATAAATACGTTTTATTTGTATGTAAACCACCACTGGGGCAAAGTCTGTTTTGCTGCACTTAGTGTGTGGTGCTTTGGTTAGACACTAGATGGGAGTGCAGTAAAACAAGCCGGACATTTTCCCAAATGTGGTCATTTGTACAGAAAATAACTAAATCATTGAACAAAAAAAATAGTCACTTGTTTGTCCTAATATCATATAAAGAAATGAGTAGTATGGTAAACATATTATTATTTTTTTGTAAAACAAATAACGTTCAGGCTTTTGGACCAACCAATCATCAACCAGGGAACAATAACAATATTAGCAAGTGATTTCAAAGCACAATATGATTTTGAGATTGTTTTGTACTTTCAAAGTAAGTTCTGATCCAAAGGCACACAGATAGTAAACAGAGTCTCTATTAAATCATTCAGTGGGGTACTTGCCTGTTAAAGTTTTATCAATAAGCAAATAAATCCTGCTTCCTTTCATTGTTTAGCAATATGGGTGTATTTCCTTTACATTGTACCTCTCGTCTCCTCTGGGGTTTAGGCTCAAAGGCCTTTAATCTAAGGGGATTGTTATGAACAGAACATTGGTCTTCCTAGAAGGCATGAGTTTGACTTTAAAATGTGAATTTGCTGATTGTTACTCAGTTTATTGTTGCCTTTGTGGTTAACACAAGTATTTGTTCCCATGTACGTATGTACCTTGAGATATGGCAAGCTGTTTTAATATTAAGTTACTACAGATTCAATGTCTAAAACTTCTATTTTTAGCTCTTTAAAATTGTGAATGTGTAGATTGGTGTCGTTTTTTCAGTGTTGCATCCTGCATTTCAAATGGATTATGATTTTGTGAATCTAACGTACTTGCTCATCCATTTACTCAGGCTGGTTTGAGTTGCTGGGGAATATATGAGTAGTAATTTGAAATGAATTCCAGTGATTTTGAACAGGATTAAAGTCCGCCAACATACGGACTTTTCTGCTGTCTTTTCACTCCAAAGCAGGTTGTCCGGAATTTGAGTTATGTATTTTGTCATGGCTTTGTATACAAGTCTTCATTTAATAACTACCCCCACAGAAAGAATTCTATCATCACCATTTTGCTAATATTTCAATTGTGTTATCTGTCTTTATGTGCCTGTTAAACTCCATGGTCATTGATCACTCTTCAACACAGCCTAGATGTTTTAATGTTGTGCTGAGTGTAAAGGCCCATCCCTGCTGATAATCTTAATCGGGTACATCACTGGGAAGAAGAAATTTAAGTACTTTCAGCTTTTTGTTTGATGAAACTTAGAAGACAGACTTTAATACTTTAGAATTTAGCCAAGTAGAGGATTCTTCATAATTCAGTCTTTAAATAATGCAGACATTTCCTTACACTTTCGGCAATTTTTGCTCTAAACACCGACGGCTGGGTGACTTTCCGTAAAAACCTATATTAAGATGGCTGACATACACGTTAGTCTTTTGAATATGTGATACGAAATGTGTTTCTTCCTAAATAATCCATCATTATTACTTTATGACTTCATTAGCTACTTTTTTGAGCCATTTATATCCTTCAAAAATGTAACTTCCTTAATGCCACTAATCACCACTACCACCACCTTTTTGTTTTTCATTAAAGCAATTAAATTGATTCTATGTTTTGGCAAATCACATAAAAATATGATCATTGAATACGTTAAAATGGCTTTAAGGGTCTCATTATATATTCATGGTGGAGAAGGCGACTAATGTAACAAATTTGACGTGGCCACGCCTCTAAATGTACGTCACGGGGACGTGCAGATCAGGGCGTATGCGTGAGGCGCAACGAGAGGACGACCGGCTACATCGGCTCCTACATTTCACTTGAAGTTCAGAAGAAAAAGAGGAAGAAGCTTCAGCCCGTCGAAGTAACATTGTGTTTATTCGACGACTTACTGAATACTAAATTAACAGCCATGAACTTACTGTGGGCTGTCAGTGCCCTGCTGTTGAGCTGTTGGCGAGCCAATGCGTCCACAGGTAAGAATTTTGTGTCAGCCATGTTGGTTGGAAATGTAACGTTAGACTTTGCCCTGACTGACTAACGATACGACCACTAACATGTTCATTCTGATTCCTTCTTTGTTACGACAGTTTAGAGTTATTCGAGTTTAGAGTTGGAGCATATTTTTTAATGTAAGTCGAATATCTAGTGTATGTATCGAGCGTTATTCAGAAACAGTCACACGTTAGCGCTAGCTGCGTTGGGTTGGTGTTATCGCTCGCGACACCTTTATTGTTCGCTCATTTGCAGTCGCAAAATCCTTCCCGACGATTAATCAGGCCGTTTCGTGACTGCGGTTAAACAACGTTTATATAACGTTGACTGATTTTAATTTGTTTGTGTCTCTCAGTTTTAAGAAAAACGGATTTTTAGATATTTGACATCGTTAGCGATACAACGGGTCACACGAGCTCTGACGTTAATGTACAACGTATGGTGGTTCAATAATGTTTGCTGTTGTAGACTCCGCTGAATTCATAGTTGCCTAACAGGGTTGCTATCGATTAGTAATGATCGTTTTCACGTTCACCCTTAAGGTGAAATATTCTCAGTCCTTTTCTAAATTATATATTTTTAGTAAGTCTTTCCTCACATACTTTTAGGTACCGGAGCCCTGGCTTGAAACGTCAGAAATACCCCACTGAGCATAGCTGGGTTTGTTTTAATAAACCGACCATCAGTTGTCTTTTCAGGGAGCCAGTAATGTTACGCCCAATCCACGTGATGCGTCTCAGCTGTGACAATACAGTAATTTGAACCATCTGTCATTTTCTGTTGCAGTACGTTTCCTATTAAATGGTTGAGAAACACTGTCTTATTGATGGTCGTTAAATTGCTTGCCTCTTCTGCTTCTCACAAGTTTGACGGCCTGGGTCGCCTTTGACTAGATCCTGTATAAAGAGCACATTTGTGTTCATGTACACGCAGCTCTTTGCTTTGTGACGGTGAACATAGTCATTTACTTGTTGGTTGTGTCAGGTTACATGCGTTTCAGCTATTCATTAGCTATTATGGCAAATCACAGACATGGAGACATGCTTTTCTTTAGTGAGAATTATGGTTGTAGATGAAATGCCCCTAGGAATTCAGTTGGACCAAGATTCCTTACAATTGTTGTCCTTTTAGGCTACTTGTCTAAGAATGATCACTCTATTGAGCTTGTACATCTATAAAATATGATAGTCAACACATTAGCCAAAATTCATACGAAGGAGAGTGATTCAGTTGTCATTGTACTCGGTCATGTAAGGATTTTGATGTCTGTTTTCATGACACTAATGCCTTTTTCACTTAAAGTGGAATAATGTTGACATTGCTTTGTGTTTTAAGAAAGAGTTACTCACAATCATTTAAGTACACTTCATAATATCCAAACTGAGTCATTTTCCTCTCTGTGTTTTGCCATCCCAAGGCAGCTAAGAGAGATGAGCACCTGCATGCACTGACATAACATAATGAAACTATGTGTTATTTGACTCAAATGCCCCCTTTTTTATTTGGCAAGGTTGCCTAAAGCATGGGTAAAACTGTGTAACTTTTATTTTGCAGAGAGTTGGTACCAGCAACCAGATTGCTAGTGGATGTGTGCATCAAATACATACCAGCAGCCCTCATTCCACTCAGTGTTTCCTGCTTTGGTAATGACAGCCATGGACTAGATCAGGGGTAAAATTAGATTTCCCTGGAGTTTCAGCTTCTTCTGTAGCTTAGCGTTGCCTGAAAAGTGGGTTACAAGGCAGGCAGGTAGGTGAAGCTACTTTGTGTGAAAAAGGCAGGAAACGCCTGTTTTTGTCACATATTTTAATATGTTAAGCCCCAGTTATTTGATAAATGGTAGTGAATATGGACTCATTTTGTGTTAATGACTACCATTTTGAGATTCCAGGTGCTTAACCTGCCTTGACTTAAATTATCTTATTATGATAAAAGTTTGGACCTCGGCCTGTCTAGGAGGGTCTGTGGACATTTTTGGTTAGATGCATCAATCTGGTGCACTTTGAGAGCTGAATGTGCTCTTTCTAAACAATTTCTGGTTAGTAAGTTTTAGCTCCTATAAACAATTTAATCAAACACATTGGCTGTATAGATATACAAATCTAATCCACTGCCCGCACCTCTTACACGCAGATTTAACATACACACTCGCAGACACTTTGGCTATCCACTGACTTCATGGAATTTTGCACAGATCTCTCTCTTCTGTATATATTTTTTGGCTATTTCTTTCATTTTACCTTGTTTCCTTGTATACATCGTTCAGTGGAATACAAATTAAGAATTAAATTGTACAGGGAAACTTGTTTTTAACCATGAATATGACATCTCCTGCATGGAAATAAAATGCGCCTCCAAGTCCAGCCAGCCCACCTGTTGAGAAGTGTAAAAATATTTTCGGTTTATTATGAAACTGTGGCAGGGCAAATTAGACTATGGCAGGTCGCTGCTGTCTAGGTAATTAATGGGAAACACTGACTAGATTTTTTTGTTCAGTTTGAAAATGTCTGTATACTTTGTTACTCGAGTGTTGAAAGTGGCATTAGGATCACATGTCTTAGTCTTTGTGTATACCCTTCTGACTTTTCAAAAGGCTCAGTAAAAATTGATTTTCAGCCAGCTGGTTTTTCTTTTCTTGTATGGTAAAATAATAGATTTCCAGTTCTTTCTTTTTTTTATACATTGTTCGGGCATTTAGCTTGTTGTTGACCATATGCAAACATAGAATATCAACTATGGAATTTGTTCTCTGAAAGGGCTCGAAACGCATGTTATGTTAAAGGGCTAAAGGTAGTACATTCCACTGTCAAGATCCATGTGGACTATATTTAATTTTGAACTTTCAATCATCATGTGCTACGAAGTTGACCTTTTATGTAAGGGTGTTGGAAACCACTAAGCTAGAAAGGTTACATGATGTACATGTAGAGACTGAGGCTCTTGTTGACTTGTTCACAAGTGAGCCTCTTTTGTTTTGTCTTTAATCAATATCTGCTGACAATTTTGATTGGAAGTGCTTTGAGTGAAAATGTAGAAAAAGAGTTTGCATGTTAAAAAAAACAAAAACTTATATGCAAGTTTGAGTTGGTTCTCGTCGATGAACTCTATTTTTCATTTGTGCTGTTTTCTTGTGTAAAACACCCCCCGCCCCCTCTGACCACCACTGAGTGGCCAAACAAGTCCCCCTCCCTGCCTGCTATGAATGTGGAGAGCTGCAATACTGGGAAGGAAACAAATGTTTAAAGAAGTGTTTTGTATGACATGACACAACAGACATTCTCTTTGTGAGGATTAAAATTTAGCCAGAAAATAAGCTCCAGCCACCCATACACACTCATTCATGATTTGACAGCTTAATCAAACTGACCAGCGCATTCCATATACTGTCTCCTTTTTTTAAATGTCTGGCATAGTCAATTGTGCAGCAGCTCAAAACAAGTGTTTTTTTTATTTTTTTTTTATAAATGTTATTCCCCTGTAAATGCATCATCGGCAAATACTGAATGTTTGCATTTGCCCCTAGGTGGGGATTGACTGTGTTGACTTCTATGCATATTGGTGTCATGTGCATAGCCTGCATGAAATCATTGGCCCAGTGTTTTAGAAAAATAGGCTACATGTTCACCTCGTTTAACACCCTAACCACTGTTGGGTGACAAAAGGCACCAGCCCAAAATGCTTGCATATCCTTTCAAGCTTTCATGGATTTTTTATTTTATTATGTCAAATGTTTTTCATTTCCACCTCATCTTCTTTTCTCTTCATTTTCTGTTCCATTCATCGCATATTGTTTTGATTTGATGGGGATGCTATTGAATGCTTTTTAATGTTGTTTTTTTTTGCTGCCATAACTGCCTTTTTTAGGGATGTCTTGATCAAGCTTTTTTGCCCAGATTCACAACATTTATCAGAGTTATACCTAATACAAACTCATATAAAGGCACTTAATTTGGTAATCCTTATAGTAGTCTACTCATTGATTTTATAAATGGGGAAAAATATTAGAAACACCTCCATGTGTAATGCCATACAATTCAACTGCAACAAATTACAGCCTCCAAGTGTTTACATTGGATCAACACCTTTCTAAAACAGCCTCCAAATGTTTACATTGGATCAACACCTTTCTAAAACAGTTTGAACCAAACTGAAACCATATAGCTTTATGAAGCTTGATGTACATAATGAATTAATGGTGTGCTCTCAGATCAGCTTGGGTCATCCCTAATTGACTTTTTTATGTTGCATTTCTTATTTTCGTCTTGAGTACCAGGAATGATCAAAACATTTACCAAAATAATTTGGGGAAAATGCTGCTCTGATCTATTTTCTATGTGCTTATGTGCTTACTTTCATATTTTCATTTCATTTGTGTTTTTATTAACTTTGTTTCTTTTTCTTTCTTTTTTCCTATTTGCTTGTCTTTCTTCCATCACGGCCTTTTATCACCAATCCATTAAATCACCTTGGCTTGCTTTAAACCCACTGCATTTAAACATTTCTCGAACTCTCCGTTTGCTGGACTGACTGTAAACGGTGCTCAGCGGGCTTTATCAAGTCTCCCCTGTCTCAGATGAAGCTGATCAGCGACAGCGCAGAGCTGCATTGTGAGGTGATAGGGAACCCCATCCCTGAGGTGCAGTGGTGGTTTATAGAAGGTGAAGAGCCCAACGAGACCTTCACTCAGCTCTTTGACGGGGCACATGATGACCGTGTGCAAATAAATGCCACATATATAGCACACGCCACTAGCACCATTCACATCACTAGCCTCAACCTCAGCGACTCAGGCACGTATGAGTGCCGTGCTTCCAACGACCCTGACCGCAATGAACTGAAGAAGACGCCAAAAATCAAGTGGATCCGCTCGCAGGCAAACATTATTGTGATCGAAAGTGAGTGGCAGAGGAAGCATGAGGAGACTCCGGTCAAAGTAGCTTGGCTGTTATCTCCTCATTAGTGAAGTCCTGGACATTCAGCTCCCGTTACACTCAACTCCCATGCTTCCCAGTCCAATACCCTCTCCATCCTGCTTCCCCCAGTATATACAATCCCTCTCCTTTCCTCAAAACCTCCACGGTTGTCTTGTAGTAGAATCCGAACCTGGTCATAAAGTGTGGCTGGGCCGCTCCCTGTGTTACCTGACACAGAACGTGTCTTCAATCTGATGCCTTTTTTCCCTTGTTTCAAGCCTTAGGTACCACAATGATTCTTGCATATAATACTGGTCATAAGGTTGGAAATTTGCAAGTGGCTCCTGCAGGAAAAATTATTGCATATGAGCAAAATATGAATATTTAATTGTTTTATAGACAAACAAAAAAGGGGTGTCAGATTTCTTGCTTCTTCATAAGACATTTATTTTGCTAGTGTTTTCCTAGCATTTTCCTTAATTGATACTAACATTGGCAATGCCCCTTTTTGTTTATGCTTGTAGACCTACTGAACTGTAGGCACAGAAGATGGCAACTAATTATTAAAAATGGATTCTCAGCCATGGGCTATCTTTCTGCCTTGTGGTCCAGTATTATTTTTTTGTCACTTTTTTTGAAGAATTGGTCGATTTCTTCACCCAGTTGAAGCAAAAATACTTAATTATTACATATTATCATGTGATAAGAAGTGATACTGCTGATAATATTTCATTCCCCTCTTGTTGCTTCTTCTGCATGTATTTAAATATAATTTCCCCATGACCTTGTTGTAGACTACTGTATCTACTAGATTTCCAGTACAACTCCTATTCTCCCGCTCCATTCTGCTGTTGGTGGGACAGATCTCCCCATTTTGGGGAGCTCTTTCCACCTTTCTTTGGAAGTTCTGTGCATTTGTTCAGAACTTGTACTTTTGTCACACTGTTTTCTTGGTTTAATTTGTAAAATGTATTTGTTTTCTTCTCAAACTTGGTAAGTTGAAGGATAATGCCATGGACTTAGTTTGTAATTTTATTTTCTTAACACTCAACAGTCATCTCATCAAAACCCCAATCTATATGTGCACCCTAGTGTGAGTAAGAAGAATAACGACATAAATAATAAAAGAAATAATGACACAATTAAGTGCTGTGATATCATAGTTGACCATCCACCCTGCCTACCTATCTCTTGCTCATCAATGAGTGTGAGCATGGGGCTGTCATGTACATGGTATGCCCTCCCATTTTGCTCCATCAAATCATTAATTTCTGTAAAGACCACTGTTGAGTGTCGAGAGCCAGAACGTAAATTAAACTCTTAACAAATGATGTACACAGTGACCTTTTTAGTTCAGTAATAAAGTATAAAGGTATTAAGACTGTCATTCTGCCCTACAAAGGCTGAGTGCAGTAACTGCACACCAAAGTGCAGATACTGCGTTTTGTCTTGGTTTTTAGATCAGTTTTGTAGTTACTCCAAATTTAAAAAGCTATTTTCACAGAAATTACACATTTCTAAGGCATTAT
>CALSBV010011200.1:15683398-15698145 GCA_943590825.1 Bovichtus diacanthus
TCTCTCTCTCTCTCTATTTCTCTCTCTCTCTCTATTTCTCTCTCTCTCTCACACACACAAACACACACACACACGCACACGCGCGCGCACACTAACAGCAGCCAGGTTGCAGCCATAGCAACGCCACCGGTGCGCTGTTATCCTAAATTGGTGAGTGTGGAGAGCAGAGGGCTGTTGTTGAACTCCGCACTCCTTCCTCCGCCGCCGCCCAGTCTCGCCAGGTTCGAGGTACGGGGAGTGCCTGTCTGTCCGTCTCGTCTTGGTTCTGCCTGTGATGGACGAGGCGGAGGAAGGCGAGGAGGAGCCCAAATTCCAGCAGCCTCGACCTCCCCAAGTATCCAGCAGCTTGGCCGGACGCGAGGATCATGGGAGCAGCAGAGGAACCAAGATGAAGAAATTTACGCCAGGAGGCGGAGCCGCGTCCATTGCGCGCAAAAACTCCAACAACAATGAGCAGTGGCTCCTGCAAGAGGACGAGGACTCCGGACCTGTCAGTGCCAGTGGCAGCACAACCTCTGCTCTGTTGTGCCGGAGGGATGCTGCTGGAGGGGACACGGTCCCACAGGCAGGCGTGATAGGAGGGGGAGCATTCGTTATGATATGCAACAAAAACGGAGATTGTAGAAGGGACCCGACCAGTTCAGGGAGCCTTTCCTCTCTCATCTCAAGGCAGGGGAAGCAGACGGATGGGATAGGAGCAGCTGAAGACTTCAAGGGGCAGGCTGCGAGCATGGACGGCTCCATCACTTCAGCGGGGCCCCTGACTCAGGGGCCGGGCGCCGAGGTCAAGACCGCAGCAGCGATGGAGAAAAAGGACTCCAGAGTTTCCTTCTCCAACGCCCCAACTAGTAAAGGACAGACTCCGAGTCAGCATTCGAGAAATTCTGTCACATTTTCCAAAGCTGATGATGGCTCTCAGATAGTGCCGGATGATGGAGACCCCGGGGGGAATCAGACATACATGCAGCGGCAGTTTAGTTCCATGCTTCAGCCCGGAGTTAACAAATTCTCCCTGCGCATGTTTGGCAGCCAGAAGGCAGTGGAGAAAGAACAAGAGCGCGTAAAGTCAGCGGGTAATTGGATTATCCACCCATACAGCGACTTCAGGTATGGGTCAATTTGAGTTAGATTCCTAAAACACATACTCGTATATTAATTCTATAGATGTGGTAGTAACACACTGTCTGCTTTTCCATATCAAACTTTATATGAGATAAGAGAAAAATGATAGAATATTAAGGTATTCATAAAAGGCACTTGGGGAATATACTGTCCTCCATACACAGCACTTTAGTTGTAGCCAAGATGAAAAAGAAAAATTAATAACATTAATAAATCCAAATTATACTAGATTTGTACGCCTATATTTTTATTTGGCTTTATTCTGTGGGAACACTTGAAACTTAAGGAGAGAATCTGATCTATCATGATATAGATCAAAATACCAGGGTAACTAAAATGTGACATGTATTTGTAACAACCAATTGTCCTCAAAAATCCTTTTTTTTTTTGTCATAAAGATGAACTTGAGGTGAAGTTGGAAAAGTTACATCATTGAGTTGGAATGCGTCTGCACATCTGTTTCAGCACCAAGGACAGCGCCTCCAATTCTGCCAAGTGTATAACAGCAGCTAAAGCCAACTGAGCTCTTAGCTGTCTGTGACTCAGATTTTGCTGCCGAAATATCATTTAATATAATGTTGATTAGTGGTTTTGTGGGGAACTATGTCTGGGAACATTCATGACTGAGCAACACTATTCAGTCAGTTCCTCCCTTTGCTGTGCAACTCCCACATACTTTCAGTGGATTATTATCATTATTTTATCATTATAGATTGACCATGGTAGCTTGATTTATTGTTTGATCTATAAAATGTGAGAAAATTGTTTAAAAAAAAAAAAAAATGTCCTCAGGTCTTCAAATGTGGACTTTTGTCTTCCCCAGCAGTTCAAAGATATTCAGTTGAACACCACACAAGATAAAGAAGAGCAGCAAATCTTCATATTGGAAAGGCTGGAACCAGTGTTTGGTATTTTGAAAAATTGCTCGAGAATTGAAGGATTATCAAAAGAGTTGCAAATGAATTATCTGTTGGTCGACTAATCGTCTCAGCTTTAAAATCAAAGCCGTCACACTTGCAGTGCTAACCCCTTTTTTTTTTGAAGGGGTTGTTTGGGACAAAAATTTAAACAACTTTGAATCAGATATGGAACACAATTGCTGTGATAATTGCTGAGACATCCTCCCACAGTAGCTTTAATGATATGGGAGCCTTAGCTTTTGTTCTGTGTTTTGGAATGAAATGCACCCTGCTTATCTTTCCTGTTCTATTCCTGTCTCTCTGCTTGTCCTTGGCTTGACCTTGTCTTGAGTCAGATGGTATAGGTTACCTCACCAGCAGAATGTACAGTGCACTTAGTGAAAAAAAAACGCAGGCACGTCATAAAAGATCAGCCATTTGTTAGTGTGTTTAGGGCTGGTCGTCTCTCAATCTTTAATCTTCTCCCCACTGCTTTACCCTGTCAAGGTTCTACTGGGACTTCACCATGCTGATGTTCATGGTGGGCAACCTGATCATCATCCCCGTGGGCATCACCTTCTTCAAGGACGAGACCACCGCTCCCTGGATCATCTTCAACGTGGTTTCGGATACCTTCTTCCTCATGGACCTGGTGCTGAACTTCCGGACGGGCATCGTGTTCGAGGACAACACGGAGATCATCCTCGATCCCAAGAAGATTAAGCAGAAGTATCTGAAGAGCTGGTTTGTGGTGGACTTCGTCTCCTCCATACCTGTGGATTATATCTTCCTCATCGTGGAGAAAGGGATGGACTCGGAGGTGTACAAGACGGCCCGGGCGCTCCGCATTGTCCGCTTCACCAAGATCCTCAGTCTGCTGCGGCTGCTGAGGCTGTCCAGACTCATCCGGTACATCCACCAATGGGAGGAGGTGAGCTCAGATTCAACATTTATGATCCAATGAAAGGGTTTGGGCATTACTCCGAACACTCGTGGACCAAAGAGTTAGGATGGGGAATTTAATCTTTATGATTCCGTTTAAATTATACAGTGAGCACACGGGCCTAGAACACATAGTGCTAATGAAGATGATCATGTACCTGGAATGAAACGCATTACACAAGAGAAGAATACAGCATGAGCATCACTGTTGTATATTCTTTGTTATATTTAGTCAATGGTAGTCGTCACGCTAATCTTAGCCATCTGCACAGCTGTGTCCACCTGTAACCTGGCTGATATGGGATGATACCCGGGCCTAAAAATCAACATTTTGGTGATAATGGATCAAATTTTATTATTCAAGAATAGTGTTAATCAATTTTACAGTCGAACAATAAATGTCAAAATCAATTTACTTTAATTACTGTAACAGTCAGTAAAAAATAACAGCAAAATTTGTGAAAATGAACACCGTAAATCAGATTATTATATGTAACAACCGGCTACACCGGAACCCCATGTTTTAAGAAAGGTCCTTGTGAACGAAATGACGACTCGTTTAATAAATCAGTGCAGCGGTGATAAAAGTGTGCCGGGGATTACCTTTATTTCTTTGAAATTACACCGGAACCCCAGAAATATTGGCAGTTTCCCCAATAGGTCCAGACCCGAAATTGGTTCATTATGAATCTCAATGATATTTGGGGTTTAACAATAAAAAGCCCCTTCAGCTTCACGCAGTTAAAGGCCATCAGCGCTGTATTGATCATCACTGATGGTCCAGTAAAGACATAAGCTGCAGTTAAGATATTATGACAAAGTGTTTCCCCATCACTTTGAATTGTGTTTGCTCATAAAATAAAGAGTGTGACTGTGCTATAATTAATAATACAATATTGGATTCCAGCGCTGTGGTTTATGTTAGTATGCAAGTAATTCTGTTTGTACAAAACAATTCTCTGTATAATTACTCCCTGACACACGCAAACGGTTTCACCATGTTGTATAGCAATAAGCCTGATAGCTGGATAATACCTCATCATAACTCAGTGTGTTGATGTAGTTAAGAATTCATGAAATATTAATTTTGTCCTTATGAGTGGGAAAGTGAAGGGGGATTTTCCGAGGAATGAATACAACCACCGGAGACACTAATTGGCTTTAGTTTTTTTGTTCTTCCAAAACAACAGCTCAATTTTCCCCATTTTTCACAATTGTTTTAATGTGGCATTGCAACTACTACCCACGCTTTCTGATCACATTACACATCGGGAAATCCGATAGATGCATTGTCATCCATCATACACCTATATGATACGCAAACACAACTAACCCCGGCTTTCTATGTGCTTGTGTATGTAAACTGAGGATCGATGAATCAGAAGTGTGTGCTCCCTCGCTCTGAAAATAACCACTGCTCTTCTGGTGGCAGAGTGGTATTTTGAGCTCCACGAGAACCCTAATTACCGATTCAAACACTCACTACTGAATGCTGCTTTGCTTCGACTCAGCCCTGCCCTGATTAGCTTAGTTAAGCCCAGCTCTGCTCTGCACAGCTCGATCCAAAACGTGGCTGACTGTGTTTCCTCTCAGCTTAGCTCAGCTTGGCTCAGCTTGGCTCAGCTCGCTGCGGTGGGGTTTCCTAAGAGATCATCTGTGATGATTTTGCAATTTAGCTCAGATGTGGGCCAACCGAGACTTCCGCTGTGCTCATAATTAAAAAAAAGGACGAGCATGTTGTGTACTTATAGACGTGATCTTTGAATAGACCGGTGTGTGTGTGTGTGTTTGTGTGTGTGTTTGCTTTAGGTCCAACAGAAAAGCAGAGATAAGCGTTGTCGGGAATAACCAGAGCAATTTCCTGAGACAGGAAGCTTGTATCAAAGCTCTCCACTTGCTGGCATATCCTAGGGAGGATGCCTTTTTCATGAGCTAGACAATGACGGTGAATGGCTGGAAGCAGGTGTGTATGCATGAGAGCGGAGATTGGTAGTGAGAGTAATATTCATCAGGTTCAATAGTTTTCTCTAAACGTTGTCATCTGAATCGCCCCGGATCACCATGGGTTTGACAATGCGCCGCACACAGAAGTAGAAAGTACTTTATCATTGTGTTTCTCCGGCCCGTGAGTCGTGGTCACAGTAATGTGCTCTGACCCAGATTGTGCTCTGACAGTGACACATGGCCAGGTGCTGTTCGGGTGTCGGGGGGAACATTAGTCCTGGAGCCTCATTAATCATGATGGCAATGCTTCCTAATCACAGGGCGAGCTCTCACAGTGTGTTTCCCTTCCTCTTTCTCAAAATCAGCTAAGGCCATTAGCCATTATTATATTTGGTCTCTAGCTGATTCATTATATTTGAATAGAGAGTAATCCCCCACCTTGATGCTGAACATATTTAGATATTCTAAATGTGTATAGTGTACATACAGCTAAGACGCACAATGCTATAGTGTTATGAACATTTAAAGCTGTCACAGAACGATGCAGGACCCAAATGCAGCACACAAGATATCCAGGATAGTTGGTAACAACGTTTATTCTTAGCCCACAGCAGGTTACAGCTGATCACACCGGTCCACAGGGGGATGATAACAATCACGGAGAGAAACCAACTGGAAGAAAGCAGGAGGGTAGTCGAGGCCGGGCAGAGGGTCAGGAAACAGGCAAGGCAGACAGGTCCGAGACAGGCGAGATCAGGAAACGGGCGACGCAGGCAGGTCGGGGACAGGCGGGGTCGGTACCGGGAGATCTGTGCAGGAGGAAACGCTGGAGAGACTTGCATGACACAAAGTACAATCTGGCCAAGAGGTTCTGTCAGGAGGAGGTTTGAATAGGTGTTTGATTGGGAATTTGTTTGGTGAGGAGGAGCAGAACTGTGACAAAAGCACTTGCCATATATTAGCACGGAGGATAAAGTCAAAGAAATTCATGGGATTTGGTTAACACAGCCAAACACAGACTAAACGAAAAAGCCCAGAGCTACATGAGCAAGAACAATGCACATTAGTGAGCGGAGAGTTTAACATGTGTGCTGGTCTGTTTGGACCGGTTAGCTTTCTTGTGTTGGCACCAGATGTCCTGACCTGCCTGCTCCCTAACTTTAAATTCACAACAGAGAATGCTTGTTCGTGTCTCCAGACACACGCACACACACAGTTTCTGGCCTAGTTCACATGTAGGACATTTCTCTAGTCCCAAGCAAGACACTGTTTTTGATAGAAAAAAATCATCAAACCGGCATAAAGCAGGGCTTTCCCATATGCATGTAAATATATATTATATGCAGACATACAGTACGTCCACCATCTGGCCTACTTCCCTTGTAGGATAATTCTCTGTCCCTAGTGAGAAATTTGCTTTTGCTTATGAGTTAGCGAAGCCTCCCGTTGGCCCAGCTAAGCAAGGATTTGCCAGCAGTGCATTGATGTTAACCTACCCTCATGCACAGACACATGGTGGTAACAAGGCCTGGCCAGTAGCCAACAAGAGCCACACAGAGTGGTGTTTACACGGCTGTGACCACAACACTAGCTCCCCACAAATGAGGCTTCTTACCTCAGAGGAGTAAATCAAAGAAACAGCAGAGAGAGGCCGGCCCGGGCTGCTGAGTTCAGAACAGACCCACCTGGGTATAATGTAGATCCTCAGCCTGACACTAGCATTCTACTAACATTGATGAGTAATGACATACAGCATGTTGTTCTCATTGACATCATCCTGCCTTGTTTTAAAATGTACCTCCTGGTATATTCACTATTTGAAGTACGTATACTGAACATCAATGAGAACCTAGTTTTTCGACTGACAACTTGCTATTTAAACATATACTGCACCTTCCCTGCAGCTCTTCCGCCTAGGCTGTTGTTTAACTTATCTGCACTAATCAATACTTTTAATACAATTATACTGTCTTCACGGTAATGTTAAATGTATGTATCCTTAGTTTCTTGTCTTTATTTTTTGTCTTTGTTGTAGCTGCAAAAAAAATCATCATCATCGTCATCATTATCACCATCAATAATCAAATGACAGCCTACAATGTGAAAGGAGTGGCTTATTGCGTAAAACTCACAAATAAACACCAACCGACTAAGCAGTTCCGTTCGATGTCTTTCAGCTCATTGTTTTGGTTTTCTGGTCTGCAACTTCACTGTTTTGGATTACGATCATCACTCTCATAAGTGTCATTTCCAGAAACAGCAGACAGATTTGTACACTGACAAAGTTAGCAGCTAGCTAGTGACAGAAACAGAGCTAAAAGGAAGAAAGTGATTATTGGACTTAGATTAGCTACTAGGTGAAACTGAAACTTAACTCCAAATGATATTGCTCCGTAACTACTGGATGTAAAAAAAGGCAACTGTATGCCAACATGTTGGCCATATCAACTTTATGAGATGATAATATGTCAATGTTGCGTTTACTGTATGTTCTGCTGCCCCCAAGTGGCAAAAATTAAAGGTCAAATAAATCAATTAATACTGCTTAAGGAGTGGGATGTTAGCCAAACTATATCCTGTAGATAACAGAGAAGAATACATATGTTATGCATGATATAAAATGCATACTCACCAACTGTGTTCAAGTCTCCCCTAAGCATAACAATATGCTGGATGTACTGTTTTGTGATTCAACGGTTTTTACCTCAATCTGTAAAAAACTGATTTTTCATTCCCCTCACACATCTATTTCTGTCTTTTCCTCCTCTCCACTTTGATGACCCTCTCTCTCTCTGCCCGTCTCTTCTGCTGCTGACAGATCTTCCACATGACCTATGACCTGGCCAGTGCTGTGATGCGAATATTCAACCTGATTGGTATGATGCTGCTGCTGTGTCACTGGGATGGCTGTCTCCAGTTCCTCGTTCCCATGCTGCAGGACTTTCCTTCTGACTGCTGGGTCTCCCTCAACAAGATGGTGGTAAGCGCAATGCTGCGTGTGTTCACGTTGGCGTGTATGTGTATTCGCAAGTCGCGCAAATCACTCAAATATGAGTATGCGAAGGTGTTTGAAAGAACAATTACTGCAAAACCGAAGCATAGAACATCCCCCATGGAGCACAAAGGTGTGTTATTTGCAGGCGGATGGGGAAATGGGATTTATTTAAGGTTGAGTCTCCACACACACACACACATACACACACAAACACACACAGGACCGGCCTCAATTAAACCCTCTCTAGTTAATCCCAGGAGACATGCCAGTGTACAGAAAGCAGGAGGGAGGGATGAAAAACAAAAGTAGAGCCTGGTTTCACTCAGTTCAAACAACACATCATGTGGTTTGTTCTTTAGCCATTCTCTTCTTTAGCCCTCTCCTATGTACATATCCTCCCTCAGATGTCCTTCCCTCTTTCTAGCTGGCAGGTAGCTTTTGGCCATCTGCTGATAGACAGGCCATTAGGAGAGCTTTACTCCTAAATGAATGCTGGCGTGAAAGAAAAACTCTCTGGAGAGCAAGTGGCGCAACACTCAAGCTGCATGAAAAAGAATCATCTAAGCAGATCCTTCATGAATAATCATCAGTAAAAGCATGTTCGTTTTTTTGAACTTTTGAACCATCAACCAACCAGCACTTTGCCAAACAGGAGCCCAGTCAACCACTTGAACCATAATGTTCTCTTCTAACCCACAATCAATCGATACAATTCAAATGTACCGCAAACTACGGCTTCCAAATGACCATAACGTTGAATCCACACCTCTGTAAAGCGTTTCATCAAATACAGAAGTCTTTGCCAGGTGGGACAAACAAACTGGCAAATGAGTTTATATCTACAACCTTTTTATGGCTCTACCATTACATTAGCTGTCACAATATCAGGGGATGTTTTTTTTCCCCCTGTTTGTGTATTTATCATTTTTGGCTTAATCCCTTCGATCCTGTCTGACTTGTCATTCTGTGCTAGAGATAACTGACTGTGAGTTTGTGATTGACAGAGCCAGAGGCACGCAGAAGTCAGGGGATGTGAGCAGCCCTTTGTACCGTATCGAGAGTCGAGTTTGAATCGAGGATAGATTTGAATCGATTTGCGACCCCAAGAATCGAAAGGCTTTACTATCATCCACTCATCCACCATAATAGCAAGCAAAACTGCTTTTTCAAGTCATGAGATAAGATAAGATAAGATGAGATAGAACTGTATTTATCCCCGAGGGAAATTGTTGTGCAATTTACAAAAATGTACAAATAGTGCAAAATGTTTTGTTATATATATATATATATATGTAGAAAAAAGAAAAGAAAGACGAGCTGAGATGGGGTAAGGTGCAATATTTGGCAAAATAACAACAACGTAAAACATTTTTAAATGAAAAACTACCAAACTAAGTATGAAGAGGGGAGTAAGCTACATATGAACCTAAATATAAAGAGTGAAGAATATGAAGAGAGGAGAAAGAGAGAGAGAGGTGGGGTGAGGTGGATGCCTTGTAAAGTCTTATAGCCACAGGGAGAAATGTGAGGATATTCACGATTATCCCGATAATTCACCATGATCAACTCATTGTGAGTGGGTTTTATTGCGATGCCATATTGTCTCATCCTTAGTCTAAGGAAGTTCAACAGACTGGAATATTCCCTCATCGTGTATTTTGCCATGTGCAGGCTGTTTCCTCAGCTGTCTGAAATCTCTAAGAAATACTTCACATGCTCAACCTTCTAATTTTGGCACCTAGATTTGTGACATTCAGCCCTCGAAAATAGTCCTTTGAAAACACTGCGCGTCTGTGTGAGATCTCCAGGAACAGATGGATCTCACACCCATTGACCCTAGGGGACATCGCTGTTGACTCTATATCGTTCCATCTCTGGTTTCATCTCTGGCCATCTTCTTTCTCCCTCACACACACACACACTCTGCTGTGTGTGTGTGTGTGTGTACTCGATATGTCACTTCTGACTAGAACGCAGTAAATTATCTACTCTATCTAGTAGGTTTTGACTTAGTTTGACAGAGAGAACAAAGTGACTGCAGTTTGGATGCTACTTGCCTCCACTTGTATCCTGCCCATAGGGTTCAGACATGCCTGCTCCCCAGGCATCTGGAGTGTTGATAGCCATTTCGGAGCTACATTTTGTGTTGATGTCGATGTTTTCCAATCTCAGAGAACAGGCAGCTTCTATATTGCACAACAACATTTTGGTGCATAACGTTTATTATCACCAAAAGGCTATGCATGCAAAGAACATATATTGTTCTCTAAGCTGTCATGCTTCGCGCTTTTCCTATCTCCCGTCCACCTCGCTGGGCTTACTCCAGTCTTCTCTTTGATGCCTCAGAGTGATGCAAATGGTTTACTCCCGTGTGCCATTTTCCGAGCGAGATGCCACAATGCCAGCGAGCACCCATGTGGGCGCGGCCGCATGGTGTGCTCTGCTGCTCTCCATCTCAGGCTAATCAAGGTCAGAGATCCTCTTCAGAGTGTCTTTGAATAAGAGACACAGCGTTAAATGATACTCATCCAGGCTGACTGGCTGTTTGCCTACGATGGACTACACTCTACCTTCCCTTTGGCATCATTCGCGCACTCAGGCTATAATACAGCCAGATAGAAAACAACGCGTGATTCATTCCCTGTCATGTGCACTTTTATGCCTGTTTTGTATACGCCTGTCTGTCTTTAATAGCCTCCTTCCAACCTCTTTTAGCTTCCTGTAGTGTATTCAACTCTGCCTTTTAAACACATTCAAAAACAATATGTGGGACTTTCAAAAGATGTGCACTCAGTATTGTTTATTATAAGCCCGACAATCAGGCTCCTGCAACATAGTAATCACGAGATACCAGATCATCAGGGACTTTTACGTGGCTCTCTGTTACGTGGCTGACAGGTGGGTCTGTCCCTTCTGCCTCATCCTGATTGGCTCTCGGATCAATAGCATTAGAATAAAGCCCCTCTCTTCCTCTCCTGCTTCAGTCTGAGGTACTGTATTTGATATTAGGGCTGCTGAGAGACATTTTACTGTAGAGGAAGAATGGCTAGAGTTGCAATAGCGCACCAATTAGTTATTATCTATACATGTGCACTGTATGCATACACGCACGCATTTGTACATGTATTATAAAGTGTCACAGATCACTGTAACACAACATCAGTTTCTTAAATGCAATTTAGATTACAGCACTTTGTTTTTTTGGAGCATAGGTGTTTTTTGCAAGTGAGTGGCATGTGGAAATTGATTTGATCCTGAATTTATAAAGGTCAGGATATTTGAGAGATTAAGGTCTCAGGAGACATGAAAGTAGTAAAGTAGTAAATCCATTTTAAATACAAGTAAAAATAAGTCCGTTTTTTTTTGACGAGGGTTATTAACTCTAATCTGAGGTCATTTGTGTTTTGCTAGGTCAAGCCATGTGCCAAAAAAGAGGATAAAACTGCTTTGTTTGTTGGGCAAGTTGCCTCTGTGAAAACAACCCCATTCAAAGAAGAACAGTGGTCTTTCATGTTTAGCTAAGCAGTGATATGTAGTGAGTTTCAGGTCATTTTTTTCTTGAACAACAGAATAAATATTCAGTTTTATTTTTTGCCAACAAGTTTTGTCTTTATATCTTGAAATAGTAGAACAACTTAAACTCTGGAAAAAGTAAGTGAGACAATGCTCCATCTCGATCGCCCCCTGGTGGGGGCCAAACAAAGAAATTCAAAGCACACTACAAATAAATGGATATTTCTGCCGCTTTGGGTGCTGTAAGTTTCATCCCTGCTGTGTGATCATTGTTTTCTTATTTTTATTTGATGATATGAAATCGAGTGTGGCACGGCATGATTGGCAGCCATGATTGAACAGCTGTTCTTAAAATTACGTCCGATGTGCCACAGGAGCGAAGGGCGCCGAAGCATTTGAGCAAAGAATTTTGCTTTGGCTGGAAATGGAGGATTTGCATCGCATCCACTTTTTATTGTCACATGTGTTTTAGTATTAGGAGCGGTGGGCAGCTACGTACTTCAGGTACCAGTCCGCACTTCATACTTGGTCCGTTCGGGGTATTTATCATCGCCACAACAAAGGCCTGCCTAGTATTTGTCATGATCAGAGCAGCACAGATACTTTGGGCTTGCGCCATATGGCCACAGCTTGCATCATCAACTAGACACATTCTCTGGATGCTCATGGTTGCACACGAACAGCAGTCTGAAATCTACAGCTGTGTCTCAATTCACACGACACGGCCTGCAAAGGCGAGTCCTTCAGAGGTCCGACTGAACCCGCTCCTCCTCCGCAAACGAGTCACGCTTTGTAATCTTAGACTAGTTATCGGAGTGCACCTGTGATTGTTATCCCTCTGCACACCTTCTCTACAAAGAGTTCCACTTGCATGGCTGACATTTTCCGATTTGCTGAAAGCTAAAGAATGAAAGCTGTGGTGTTCTCTATCGCAGCTCTGCCAGCGTTGAATACCTCAGGGAGGAGGATGAAAAAAACTAGCAGCTCTTACAAAACTACACGTCAAGCTGGCCAAATGTAGCCAGCTGAACATTTTTCAGTTTTTATATATTGTGGGGCATAGCAGAGTGAACAGAAGGGTGACGATTCACAAAGCAACACATCTCATTGAATGTTTGCATTTTGTGTTGGCAGAGGGGAGAAGTTAACAATATTTAAAGAAGTACAAAAGACTCTAAAAGGAAGAGCTGAAAACATAGATTTGGGGAAAGAAAACCAGCCTCTCCCCTGAATAACACGGACCCTCCCTTTCTCTGTTGTAACCTTTTTATCTAACAGTTCAATGATGTATGAATAATGTGATTGCTGAGTCTCCACTGTAATTATACAAAATACACGAAGTATAGTCAGTTTACAACTCCAGAGCATTTCATCTAATCTATTTCACTGTGTGGAAGTTGTTCCTCAAACTCGTCATGTTGAACTTCTTCCTCTGTCAAAGACGAAAATCAATTAAAGCTAACAAACTAGAGCCGATAACTACAGCTTATTAAGCAGCAAAGCTATGATCCACTGAGTCCAATTCCTCTCACAAATCAATGTAAATCCTGCCACATGAAGATGCACACGAGTCAGCTGGAAAGGCTTCCATAAACAAGCCTGAAAGACTGAGTTTCAAATCAGCATTTGCAACCCGGTACACAAGTCTCTCGTGGCTCTTGGGATGGCAATGTTTGTCCAATTCTTCGGTTTATGACCGAACACCTGCAAAACCGATGACATCCCCATCAGCCTCGGCCAGACTTTGCTAATCAGCTAATGTTAGAATGCTAACACACAAAACTAAGATATTGAACAAAGTAACATGATACTTGCTAAACATTGTGAGCATGTTCGCATGCTGACGTTAGCTTTAAGCTAAAAGCAGTTCTGTGGCCACGTACAGCCTCACAGAGCCACTAGCATGGCTGCACTTGTAAATTAATTTAATTAAAAAACTATAACTATAAAAAACTACTATAGTACATTTTGTTTTTACAACACATTCACTACATCAATTAAAATAAAAATTTGGAATTTATTTATATATATATATTTTTTTTTTTTTGGTGCTATATAGATACATAGATAGAGGAAAAATCATGCTGCTGCAACATGTTGCTCCGGTAACCGATCTCCGTCTTTCGGAAAACAGAAAAATGCTGTATTTGGTCAACCAAGACCTTTTAATAGGTAGAGAAAGTTATGAATTCAAACTTGTGAGGTTGCTATTACCTTCGCAAACACAGCCGCCATGATGCTCTGAAGTGTTGCTCATTAGACCATTTTTTTCACATTAATACACAGTCCTACTTAAGTTTATGCAAGCACTCCAATCAAGAGGAAATGATCTCGCCTTTAATCTCACCATTCCTCATCAATACTGTCAAGTCTTTCCAGCAGACACCAAACCGTCCTGCAATTTTCTTTACTCCTTCGGCTTTAAACGATAAATACAAACACTAACCCACTGCTTCTAAATAATGAATCTTAACATGGCCAACAAGGTCTTTTATGGCAATTTACATATTACAATTCTAAATGTCAGTCCTTTCAAGCAAACCACACTCTCCGTGCTGGTTTTACACAGTCAGAGAGGGACTGCACCCTGTCAAAGAGGTGCTCGGCATGACTGGCACAAGTCACACACACATGTGCACACACACAGCATGTAAACCCAGGTGGATGTGCCAGCATGCACGTCCTCTCACTATTCTATACTTACTCCATCATGCATCATAGACGTCCCATATCCCTTTGTGTTCGGCCCTAAATGCATTACGTACAATTAGCTCCATCCAGGCAGCTCAGTGGAGACCGATGGCAGATACAATGAACACCAGAGCGTTTCATTTGTCCCGCTCACACAGGGTGGTCTCTCTCTAAAATGGGTCTATTGTGTTACTATAAAGGCTGTGATTTTCAACAGTAAGAGACAAACTGTACACACTGTCAGTTTTAATCAGCTATTATCTCAAACTTAAACACATACTGACCGTTTACAGATGGTCATGTGTTGTCTCCATCTCAAGGCTGGTTGCCTGGGTTGCTGCCAGGCAACCGGAGCTAAGACTCCTGTAAGTTACTGCGTCTGGTTAAGAAATAAGTAAACTTGTTCCACACTTCTCTCTCTGTCTGTCTCTCTTTCTCTCTGTCTGTCTCTCTGTCTCTCTCTCTCTCTGTCTGTCTCTCTGTCTCTCTCTCTCTCTCTGTCTGTCTCTCTGTCTCTCTGTCTCTCTCTGTCTCTCTGTCTGTCTGTCTGTCTCTCTCTCTCTCTCTGTCTCTCTCTGTCTCTGTCTGTCTCTCTGTCTCTCTCTGTCTCTCTCTCCCTCTCTGTCTCTCTCTCTCTCTCT
>CALSBV010011200.1:15707944-15736498 GCA_943590825.1 Bovichtus diacanthus
AGACAGAGAGAGAGAGATGGAGAGAGAGAGACAGAGAGAGAGAGGGAGAGACAGAGAGGGAGAGAGAGAGAGACAGAGACAGAGAGGGAGAGACAGACAGATAGACAGAGAGCGAGAGAGAGACAAAGAGGGAGAGACAGAGAGAGATAGAGAGAGACAAAGAGGGAGAGACAGAGAGAGAGACAGAGACAGATAGAGATAGAGAGACAGAGAGAGAGACAGACAGAGAGACAGAGAGAGAGACATAGAGGGAGAGACAGAGAGAGAGACAGAGACAGATAGAGATAGAGAGACAGAGAGAGAGAGAGACAGAGAGAGGGACAGAGAGAGAGACAGACAGAGAGACAGAGAGAGAGACATAGAGGGAGACAGAGAGAGAGACAGACATGTCATTTCAGTTTAATCCTGACTGCCTCACACTGAATCCTCAGGCTACAAACACTTAATAGGAGCCTCCTAGTTTATCCTCATGCTTGATCGAATGAGCTGGATACTCTGGACGTCGGCTGCATCTTTATTGTTTCTGACACACGGCAAATGGGAAGGATAGTGTCAAATTTAAGTGAAATTGCTTTAGTCTTTTTTTGCTTTTACTTAGCTAGTTACCTAAAGTGTACCTTTCGGAGAATCTTATGTCCCCAACACATTTTCCTTAACAATTTGAAAAGAAAGTTCCTATCGGTTTACTTTAAAGATGTGTGAGGAGTGTGAAAAGTTGGCTGAGGATGACCCCAATGGAAGGTTTTCATTTTGTGCTGCCATCGCTTTACATGCTAAATGAACCATGGCCCGAGGAAATTAATTAAGACTGAGCGAGATGAGATTAAAATTGGTTTACATAAGAAAGAAAAGGATGCAGTTAATTGTTTTTGCAGATGTCATTGCATAATGTGGTTCATTAAAGTAAGTGATCATAAGGTCATGCTGTACTGTACGCACGTGTATGCATTTATTTATCCCACGTATACATCACAACGGAGAACGCTCTGACACCGGGCCATCATTTGGCAAAAGGGCTCGAAAAGAGACAGGGAAATGGAAGGAGGAATATTTTAAATACAAAGCAGAAAGAGAAGGATTATAGGAGATAAAGTGGATTTATAGTAGAAAAAAATAAATAAATAGAAATGAAGTTTTCCTGAAAATAAGGACATATGTCACTCTTATCCACCAACGCTGCAATTCTTACATACTGTAAATGCAAGTTCTCTCTTTTGTAAATAAAACAAAAACACACTCACTGCTTTATGTCATGCAGAGAAAATCCTAGAGTAGGGAAGCAACATGAATGCTGTCCTCCCATGACAGCCAGTGTGTCCTCTATAAAGGATATTGTGATTTGCCGAGCCACCAGGGTCAAGCCTTCATTTGCTTCTCTAACCCATATGTCACCTTACAGTGTGACACAATGTAATGTCCTGTACGTGGGAGCCATCCCATCCTATCCATGTGTCATTGACTGCTACAGGGCAAGGTCAGTGTGAGCTGGTCCTCCATACATGGCGTGTCCTTAAATCGTGATTGTCCGGTCAAGTATCACAGGCCGGAAGGTATCGGCACTCTAGATGATTAAAGGAGTGGATGTAGTATGTGCACAGAGAGGCGGTTAAAGAGCTCTGTTAAAGCCACTGCACTGTTTCCACACCTTGTTTAATGTACACGTCTTTTTGAAGGATTCTCTGGGTCATCCAGTGACTTAATGAGACACAGATGTGTGACAATTTAAAGGAAAAAAACAAAAAAAAACAGAGAGTTTTCGTAAGGTTTTGAGCCATCACAAGCCTCCCGCGACTGTTGACATAGAGTCCCCACGTCTCTTTAAAATCGGATGTGAAACCTTATTTTTGTATCCATATTGCCCTTCTCCTAGATATAGCATATGATTCACATCATTACCCATCAAATCCTTGTGCCCTGTATCGAGGTATCTGCTCTTCTACTTCCTTTCAATCGCCTCCCGTTTGAAAAGTCAACTGAACTTGAGCGTGTTGCGTCAAAATCTCCAAAGCGTCCACTCGATGGCCTTTTTTAACTTGACCATTTTTTGGAGTTTATACAACTGACAGTGATGAGGATTCAATCAGCAAAGTTTTTTTTTTTTTTTTATTATTCTTCAGTTAAAACAATGAAAACTGACAGCCAGCGCGGCTACAACTTCAAAGGGTGCAGGGTAAACAAATTACAACTCTGCTGATTAATATGGACGTTGCAAAACCACAGGTGAGCTGTAAACAACGGCGGCTTTGCTTGACAAGGGTGCAATCAATTTCTTCTTCCCTGACAGTGAGTGGCACTCGATGGCTGTTTGAGCAATACTTATCCAGCCATAACATTTCAGCTCCGTACATCAGATTTGATCTGCATCTTGTATCTTTTGGTGTGGCGTCGAACAGGCGAGGTTCTACCTTGACCCTCTGCTTGAAATCCACCACGCGTCCAATTGACACTTCATCCTGCAGAGGGATGACTCGCACTGCACACAAACACACACACACTGAGCGAGAAAGACCTCACGTAGCACTTTAAACTATTTGAAGTTGCTAACACTTTAAAGTCGCACCAACACCAGGGCCACGTGGCTCTGTTGCACAGTATTGATCCCTGTTTTAAAAACAGCTTCGGGTCCTTGAAAAGCTCATTCATTCATATTGTTCCTGCTTGTATGTTTTTTTTCCTTGCACAATGAGATACTGGCTTTTTTTTTTGTCTTTTGTGTAACTGTTGTTGCGTCTTTCGTGCACATTTGTGGTGTTAGTGAGTCCGCTGCTGATATAACGGCGAGTGAACAGCATTAGTTTCAGGGGTCATCTTGTTGGCTTGTTTTGTGTCCATTTTCCCCCTCAGGATGTGGCTGTTTTTAGTGTCGCATTAAGTATTTTATTTGTCTACACTGGAAGGTGGTGATGTGTGAAACCGGCCTACAGTGCCCCATCCTTCCTCGTAGAAGTAAAACAAACCAAAACAGCCATTTGCGGTCAGTGAATGTGACTATTAACATTTCTTCACCCATATTCACACAGGGAAAATGCAATTCCCCCTCACAGCAGCATCTATACAGTAGATCCAGCTGCCGGCTGCTGTTTTCACAGGGAATCCAGGCATGAAGTGTGTTATGGAGCGTCATGAGTTGAGAGGAGTGGACATGCTGGTTGCATTCGATGCAGATAAACATAACGCTGGCGAAGATGTGATGGTGTGAATCACGGGGTGAGCAGGCACGATGTGCTGCAGCCAGCCAACCTCCATTTTGCGCTCTTCTTTTTTCTTCTCCTCGCCACATAGTTACATATTTATCAGTTCCCAACATAAATAACAAACATCTTCCTTTTTCTCAAAATAGTAACCCGAGTACACAAATGCCCACTGGTTCCATTTAATTATTTACCTGCGTCTTTATTTTCTGGATCATGGAACACTTTGTTTCATATATAAAACACAGAACAATAACAGATATATTGTCCCTGTGGAAAGCCTGCTAATATGTTCTGCACGTTTGTCCCTTCAAAATAAAGCCTTTAGTACACCGACGTACAGAGAGGCACATTAGCTGTGGTTAAGATGTACAACAGTAGTGTCTTTCTTCTCTAAACACAGTAGAGCGTGATGAATCCTTAAGGGATTTACAGAGCTGTCATGTTTCCTAACAGCTTCATCACGGGTTTTCCTTCCATAGCTACGAGGTATAAACTGGTAATGGGATCCTCATGTTTGCCGAGCCGTACATTTCAGTAGCGGCACACACGAGCGTGACATCTGATGAGACAGACTGAGCAAAAAGTGTTTTTGAGTAAAAATATCAAACCCCTTCCCGTCGCATGTAGCGATAGTTTGCTGAATCCTGATTCCATCGACGTGCGCTCTTGTCTCTCCTGTCTCTCACACCTCTCTCCATCCTCCAGTACAAACAAGTGGAGCAGTACATGTCGTTCCACAAGCTACCGGCCGACTTCCGACAGAAAATCCACGACTACTACGAGCACAGATACCAGGGCAAGATGTTCGACGAGGAGAGCATCCTGGAGGAGCTTAATGAGCCTCTGCGGCAGGTATGAAAACACCCAAGCATCCGCTATAATGTGCTCATTCACTCACTCTCACACACACACACACACTTCTCAAATCTCCACCGAGTAAGTGGACTGGAATAAATTCATTATAATGCTCAGCTGTCGCCTCTTTTCTTCTCAACAAAGAGAAACACAGTCCTGTTGTTCCCAGCCTTCTCTTAGTTGATTTACTCTTTAACTTTTTCTTGATTTACTTTTTCTTGCTCGGTATTCAGTGAGTAAGTCACCTGAAGTGCTTACCAGTTTTCACTGAAAAATATCCAGGTTTTGAAAGAAAGAAAACAGATGGGTTTAAATGGATTTTCTCGTGGACTTCTTTTTTTCTTTTTTTTTTCCTAAGATGCCAATGCAGAACACCCCCAAAACAAATAAAGTGAAATCCTCTCCTTTATTCCCCGCAGCTGACTGTTCCTTCTGATGTTCTGATTATACACGATGTGTAACTTCTTAGCAATGGTGCACTGATCTACGTGAAATACAAATTGAGACTTTTATAAATGCCCGCTGGTCTTACGACGTCCAATACAGCCTTATGATCCACCGCTGTTTCCCGATCAAATTTAGGAAATTGTCAACTTCAACTGCCGTAAGCTGGTGGCCTCCATGCCACTGTTTGCCAATGCTGATCCCAACTTTGTGACAGCCATGCTGACCAAACTGAGATTCGAAGTCTTCCAGCCCGTAGACTACATCATCAGAGAGGGCACCATCGGCAAGAAGATGTACTTCATCCAGCACGGGGTGGTCAGCGTCCTGACCAAAGGAAGCATCGGCATGAAGCTGATGGACGGCTCCTACTTTGGAGGTATGTCGCTGTCTTGGTCACCTTAGGATCATCAGTTACTGCTCTATTTTATTCCGTTCTGTTTTTAAATACTACTACTCGATTATTTCCTATTCTGTCCCGGTTTGTTTTGCTCCGCTCTGTTCAATCCTATCATCATAGTCTATCATATTCTATCATAACGTAGCAGAATAGAACAGAACATACTGTAGCGGAATAGAACAGAGTAGAATAGAACGTTGATGTTATGTGACACAATCTGCTCTATTCTATTATGTTCTATGCTGTTGCTATACTACTAAGGCTAAGGTTATTTATGAAGCACATTTCAAAGTGACAAAACAAAGACAGAAACACATTATAAAATGAGATTTAAATACAATTTAAAAAACGGTCATTACAGAGCTAAGAGAATAAAATAAAGCTAGGTATAAAATACAAGAATAAAATAAAGCTAGGTATAAAATACAAGAATAAAAGTGACAGTGCAGTGCAAGATGTGAATCATTATATGGTTTAATAAAAAGCAGCGGCAAACAGAAAAGTCTTCAGCCTTGATTTGTGAAATAGTGAGAGTTGTCTGAGAGTTTGTTCCAGATATATGGAGCATAAAAATTGAACGCTGCTTCTCCATGTTTGGTTTTGACTCCGGGGACAGACGACCCTGAGAGCTCTGCATGGTTCGTAATGTAGCAGAAGATCAGAAATGTATTTTGGCCCTTAAACCATTCAGTGCTTTATAAACCAGCAGTAGTATTTTTGAAGTGAATTATTTGACAGACAGGAAGCCAGTGTAAAGACTCAGACCTGGACTGATGTGTTCCCCTTTCTTGGTCATAGTGAGAACTCGAGCAGCAGAGTTCTGAAATCAGCGGCGGCTCTCTAATAAGACCTGAGACCCAGCAATTAATCTTTGTCCTCAAAATGACACATTACACTGAGGCCTTTATTTGAGACACCATGCATACAGTTTATTTTATTCCTAATGCACTGTGAAAAGCACATCAGGGCCTTCTAGTGATGCAACACACATGGGGACATGGCCAACAGAGCATATATTCTGTCTATTGAAAATGGCGGTAATTGCAGCACACGCGTTTTATGGCAGTAAGAGGGTTGCAGTAAGTGGTCGAATTTATAAAGACACAGATAAAGATGTTTCTGTTCTTATTTTTTTTTTATGACAGTCTTTTTTTTAATACTATATTAAGATTTAAGAACTGTATGTTCATTTGAAGCCTTTCAAATTACACATGTCCCTTCAAGTTTACTATATAAATAAGAATCGTAGCAACAAGCAGTTAACGAACAACTCAGTATTTGCCTCACAGCCCCTTCTGTCCCACTTTCCCAGGCTGTTGTTCCGCTGTTTAGAAACATGTGGTGTTTGTGTTGCTATCGCCACCCATGAACCCACACAGGCGCGCACAAACACACACTCCCACACACTCCCACACACCTTGTTTTTTAAGTCACCGTGGGTTGATGGTTTGGGCTGCGTTTTTTTTAAATTTTTTAAATCCAGTGACCAGAGTTCACTGCCAGTAATGTTGACTTGCCAGCTGCCCGCGGCGCTGTTGGAGTGGCACGTCTACATGGCACACACACATGCACATATCAGCTAATTAGCACAACACATCAGCTGTTCAGAGCCGTCCCTGCCACCGGGAAGGAAATCACAGGTCTCCCTTCACAAAACTAGCAGCGGGCTGGGTTTGGAGGGACAACATGGTTTCACCACTGCAAGTGTGTGTCTGTGGTAAAATCTCTCAATTAGTAAGGAGCAGGAAGTAGATAGTGATGTCCGACCAAACATGTGGCTTTGCTCCAATTCATATTTTTAGAATGTAGCTGTGTTTGGATAAGTGATTATAAACATCATGTCCCAGTAGTATAGTATTCTGCAACACGTGTATGTCTCCTAGCGTTTACTATCTCTTGGCCTGTACTCCAATTTCTCCACACATTTCTCGTCGACAGCCTTTTGCTGTATCGGCTCCATTATTGTCTTAATACGTTTCCAAAAAGACAGAGAATTGTTAACAGTTTTCTATGGATGTAAATGCAGCTGAGTCTGCAGCTTAGCTTTTGGCTAGTTTTTTTTTTTCACAATTTGCTGTCAGAACAATGCACCACGACGTGTCCATTAAAGAATTGCGTTTCATAGTCACTGCCTGACTATTAGTCTGCACATGTTTGTGTTAGTGCTGCTGTGATATATGGCCCCATAGTCACTTATGTTTCTGTGCAAATAAAACCATTTATATTGATAATGTTACAGATAGAGGGGCTTATTTGGTCAAGTGATTTTCTACAAACTGACATACATGTTCAGAATCTAGAAGACGAGAATAAGGGAAAGGGTACGTTCAGATGGGTACCAGAAACAGGGGAAGGAGTTTCCATGTGAACAGAGGGCATGAAAACTGTAAAAGATCATTTTGGACATTATATATTGCATTAATGGGAAAAGGAAACAGTGCATACCAGGCCGAAGGAACCAGGATTTCTTTGTATTTTTCATCATATTTGAGAATGACAGTTGCCCTGCCCACAGGCTACGAATGGTTACCAGTGGTTGGAACAGCTTTTTTTCAACGCAGCCCCGGTGGTTTCATTTCAATATTATTCTCCCCTAGCACGTCCCATTAATTATTCTGGCAATATGTAAATGGTTGTGTTATGTATAAGCAGGAAGATCCCCAAGTGACAATTTATGAAAGGACGTCTGGGGCTTCTTGTGGATTCTGAGGAGAGTTTTTGCACAAAACTGAAACATTTATAATGCTTAAAACTTAACTTTCATTTCTCGAACATGACTGGACCAAACGTGCGTAAGACAGAAATCCCAGAAAGCTGCCCCCTAAAGTATGTCTTTCCATTGACATTTGGCTAATTTGACTCCGCCGTATATTCAGAATCCCCGACTTGTTCATCAACAGACAGAGCAATGGTATGACTACAAAGATCTGTTCAAAGCGCTTCATGCAGTTCGTCCTACAGCGTGTCCTTCCATTACAGCAGCTGACCGTGAGGAGCATAACGTACAGTAAGAGGTAGAGTCTCCATCTGCGTAGGCTATTAATCATTAATCTACAGAGGAACTATAAATCCTTTATTAGATAGACAGAAAACATGGTCACACTTAAATAATCTCTGAATGAAAAGCTGCTGAATCCTGACTCATGATGTATGAAGGTGTATGTGACTGCATACGTAGACAATTAAATACACTTATTTGTTTTCTTATCGAGATATAGATGAGAAGATAAATACCACTCTCATGTCTGTACGCCAAATATGAAGCTAGAGTCAGCAGACAGTTAGCCAGCAAATGGTTAGCTTAGCTTAGCTTAGCATAAAGACTGGAACCGGGGAAACAGTCTCTGTTCAATCTGGTCATCTAACATTTTGTTAAGAAAGCAAATAAGCATATTTCTCAAAATGTCAAACTACTACTCTTATGAACATTTCAGGGCTCAACAGTAAAGGTTGCCAAGTTTCCATTGGCTACGGTTTTGAGAAATTGGCAACCAATTCGATGGCAACCACAAACATGAATAAAATAGATAAATAAATTAAATAAATTTGTGATATTGTCTGCATTACTGATATTTAAATATTGCTGTATTGCTCAAAACCGGAACCAGATCATTTTACAGACAATGTTGTATACCAGGAGTTGAGGGGTGGACATGTTCACTGATAACACTTAAGATTCAAATTCTGTAGTAGTATCAGATAAAACAGAAACTATAAAGAATTCAGTTTGCTGACGTATAACTGCATAGCATCTTAATTATTCAAAATATAAGATGGATAAAAATGGCGACCATATTTTCAGTGTTGGCATCCACTAGTTGATGCCAAGGTTGCCAGCCTGGCAACCACTTTTAAAAGTAAGTGTTAAGCCCTGCATTGCACCGTAACTTGCACAGTATATGCTTGTAATATTTGTATGCTTTCCAATGACATGCGTATTTTTCTCGAGGCCCACCTGGTTTGCGTTGTGCAGCATTCCGCTATACTGCCTCCGTGCATGTCCTTAATGGAGTCTCCTCGTGTTTCGTTATTTTTCTCCCTTTTCCCACAGAGAGTCAGAGGAGGTCGACCTTTCAGGGGAGGGAAAAGGAGGGCATATGGTTGTCAAGACAACCGTGGGAGCAACAAGGGGAACAACTGAATGTAATGAAGCTTAGCTGCACATCTCCAAATATAGAGTGTGCTTCCTTCACACAGCTGTCAGAGCTGTGCCAATGCTTGAGAAAACTCAGTTTTACTGTCAGTGGGTCATACTGGCTCCGCTCAACCTCTGCATACATATACCAATTTCAATCTGATCACACATTTGCTCAAAGCCTAGAGTTTTAGGATGTCAACTTCAGACTGCTCAACAAATCTCTCCTGATTTATAGTATCTCTGTTCTTTTCTGTGTCACTCTCCGACACCCTGACCTCTGTCAGTTCTTTTATCTCACCGTCTCGTGTTTGCTCTCTCTTTCACCTCACCAGAGATCTGTCTGCTGACCCGTGGCAGACGGACGGCCAGTGTGCGAGCGGACACCTACTGCCGCCTGTACTCTCTCTCTGTGGACAATTTCAATGAGGTGCTGGAGGAGTATCCCATGATGAGGAGGGCCTTTGAGACGGTTGCCATTGACAGATTGGACAGGATAGGTAAGAATGCCCCTTGGATCTTTGAAGTGCACCAGTAAAGTAAACTTACCATATGGCATGATAGTGTTGACTACTGCTATCCCAAAGATTGCATTTGGTTTAGTTTGATCCTGTTTTTGTGTTTTTAATTTGGGCAGAAGGTGCGCACTAGGTGACATTATTATTCTCAGATCTCGATCAAAAAAGTAACAAATTCATCTTTCCATCCAGACCTAATTTATGAAATATATCTTGGGAGATTTATTCACGGATAATGAGCATTAAGCCTCGCTGATAAAAGCCACAGGTATGGTGTCTTCATAAGCATATGATTCATTCATAAGATGAAATGAAGCATAAGGGAAATGTATTCATTCATTAACTTGATGTCTCTGTCAAAGCGCTGCACTATCTGACAGCTGTGACGCACTGTATGAACGATCCTAACTGGGAAGATGTGTGCGGTGGAGTAAAGGAGTCAATGGTGAAAATGTTTTCATCCCTGCGAATCATTTATTATGCAGTTTCTTGAGTGTAAATTTGTCATGGAAATGGAATGCTTCCTGTGGATATCTGCCATTTTGCAAACCGTTATTCAACATACTGTATGTGACAAATATCAGAGACAGAGACTTGTGAGACAGTTCACTATTTCAAACCTCTGCTCTCTTTTGAGATGAATTTACTGATTTGTTAAAGGTGATCGCTCAGCAGTGACGGTCTGAACATTGAGTGCAAAAACACACACACACACACAAACGTGCACAGTAACTGCTTTGTCTTAACGAAGCCTTGGGAGCCTCTGCGCGTCCGGCATATTGGAGAGTTTAAGATCCCTACTGAGAGATGCAGACAGAAATCGACTGTAACTCACTTAATTCTGAACCAACTTTCTTGATATTTGGTTTGTTATAAATGTGAGAAATTAAACATGTGTGTACTTGTTAATAAGGGGCTCACATCCATAGATATAGAAACATAGACACATCATCAGCCGCTGCTGTATGTGGCAACTATGCGTCTGTGCGTCTTCTATATCGGTGCGGTCAAGATCTATTCATAGGTCGGAGGCTGCACGTCCCAGAGGAAGTTGTGGATATTCAGAAGGTTAATGTTTTGGCATAGAACTGATTAGATCTGCCTCCAGTAACTGAATTTCATTTCAATAAGTAACCAGTATCATTTTCAATTTCTCACATTTATAACAAACCGAATTTCATGAAAATCAGTTCAGAATTAAGCGAGTTACAGTCGATTTTGTAGAGAAGTGGATATTGACCACACCAATATGGCAGACGCACAGACACATAGAGGGACCATACAGCAGCAGCTCATGATGTATCTACGTTTCTCTATCTATGCTTGGGAGCAACACAAATGTGTTGTCTTTCTTCACAATGCAAACAACTCTCCCCTCCCACCGTGCCCCCCAATGTCAGCCGTGCTGCTGATGTTAAATCCCCCTGTCACATGACCACACTTCACATATTTACAAAAGCCCTCGTCCGCCACCTGCCAGCTGTTGCCATAGCAGCCAGATTCCACACAGGAGCAGCCTCCAGTCAGCCAGCTCACATATTTGGGAGGAGACTGACATGTCTGCTTCATGACCTAACCGCCGACCAAATATTCCCACTGGGCTCCATGTGCACTTGATGAATATTAATCACTAATAATGTGTTCTTTTGTTTGGCTTTGTCAACAGTGTTAGTCAGAAATAGCATAAGGACCAAACACACATAGGGCTATCAGAAGCCATGTTAAAATATGCAAAGTAAATACAGACTTGTTAATAAATTACAGAGGATTGTTGATGCATCTCCATAAGGTCCTCATTTTAAAAGACAAGTGCAATGCAATGGTTTAATAATCGATCAAACTCAGATCTGTAAGTTTCATCACATTTAAGATTTCTTTTTTGATGAGCATCTGTGACCAGGAGTGATTATTTAGGATCAGTTCAACCTGACAGACAATAACTATTCACACTTTAGATGGGACCAGGCTAGCTCTAACAGACATTCATCCCTTTTCATAAAAACAATATATAACCTGTGAGCCATTCCTACATTCCTACATAGAGAGGAGCTAATCCCTTGTCCACTGAGACACATTGTGTGCCTACCTCCCTATCAGGTGGGTGCTTGCCCTGTTTCCTTGCCAGCTCACCCTCAACTGCCATCAGAGAGTCATTGTTCTAACGTGCTGCCTATAGCATCTTCCACCATCCACGACTCTCCAAGATAAATACTGATTTAGTGCTACCAGGAAGAAGCTGATATTTTTGCTGTTTCTAGCTTCCTCAGGAGAAAGTGTTCTAAAAACGACCTGCTCCGTATCTACGATGAAGACTTTGTAGTGCTCCTTGAAGAAGAACTCTCTCAACATTACACCCAGGCTTTTCCAGGCGGCTGCAGCACAGGAAATGGGGATTCTGGGGAGCCTCCTCCCTCGAAAACCTGAAAGGGGACATTGTCACCAAGCATCGACTGCCAACTGTGCGTGTGTTTTTCGTCCACAGATGGAACCTATGCAACATGTCAGGAGGGCACAGGAGTCACCACAGTCTGTATCTCCCACCGTCCTTCTCCTTCTGGACTGGCGGCTGACTGTGTTAGAGAGGAACAAGTTCATCACAATCCTCTTTGACCTCTTTGTTCTCTTTGTTAAATGGCTATCACTCAGGCTGTTGGGATGACTAACAACCTCGCTTTCTTGCCAGTTCCATAGACCCCCTGCTGCATCGGAGAACCTAGCTGACTGCCAGTTACAGTAGTGCAGAAGAGCTATACAGGCTTCTCAAGTTGCCCAAAGGCACACACACACTTCTCTTCTTGCCAATCTCCTGTGAGTCCCTCTTCGTCCCCAATGCACAGCACGTTTTGGAACATCTGGGTTCATCTAAGAAGGCCAGCAAGCAGCTGACATCTTGTCTTTGATCCCGACCTTCATCCCCAGCAGCACTGGCCTTTAGCATCATCATCATCATCATCATCATCATCATTGGCTGACTGCTCCAGATATTCCGACATGTCACCCCTCTCATGAGCTGGGTGCAAGCCTGAGTAAAGCCAGACTTTCAACCCCATCTGTTCTGCAGAAAGTCCAGTAAAAATGGGAGGAAAAGGGTTGTTCACAACCTCAGCCTGGTTCAGTTGTGAAGAGGTTGATATGTATTGAATACTAAGAGGCACCCCACCTGGTTTCACTTTCTCCTTTTCTCTTTAAAGAGTAAACAGCTGACTTCAATTTACTGGTCGAGAAAGGATTGTTCCACAAATAGGCTCATTCTCTCTTTTCATCAAGAAGAGAGATGTCTCTGTTTACCACCCCCATCGGCCTTCCTGGACAGAGAGGACTAACTTGCAAATTCAACTCTCAGCAGGTTTCAGACACAGCAGTCTCTGACACGCTCATCTTACTTACCTGATAGTCTTGAGAACCCAGGGGGTTTGAATCTCACCATTTTCTTCATGCACACACTTCTTTCTTTCACCGGCACAGTTTTGTGATGAACCATGTGAGATCCTGCTGTGAGAGATTCGGATGAGAGTTTTGAAGATTATACGTGAGTTTTTGAAGGTGTCGTGGCCTTCCTGTCCTATTACTGTATTGCATTTTTCTTCTTCGTTGGGGTTTGTCCTCCCTTCCGTGCCTATTCGTCAAGTCTGTGGAGACAGTTAATTTGGGGATTCTGATCCACATAGACAACGTGCTGATCCTTTCCCCCTCAGAACAGGAAGTGGGAGGCCCCATGATGCTGGTTATCTGTCAGCTGAACTAGTTTCAACTTGAAAAGTGTTTGTCTGCTTGGATTGTTTCTTTCACTCAGAACTGTCGAACTTCTACCTGGAGGGAGTGGGACTTATTTCTCTTGTCCAATAGGAAATATGCATTGCCTGATATCGCCAATAAGAACAAAGTATGAGCAACTAACTCTGACTGACACATTGTTTAACAACCATAAAATTATATTGGAAATAGAGTTGTTCTGACTGACACAAACCAAAAATGTAGGTACATTTACACACGATGTTGTGCATGGAGGAAACAACAGAGAGTTCTATAAATAGGTCACTATATCCACCATGGCCAGAATAGAATAAAGGATAAAGGTAAATGGTGATATTTCTGTGTCTACTAAAAATTGACTGAGAATAAGAGAAGGTAGGATAATGCTTAGGGACCAAACTTTGCTTGTACAACTAGCGCTGTTTTTCTTTTACGACCAATAGCATTTACTTCAGCAACAATTCTACTTTCTTTCTCCTTTTCATTGCAGGCAAGAAAAACTCAATCCTGATGCACAAAGTACAGCATGATCTGAACTCGGGTGTTTTCAACAACCACGAGAACGAGATGATCCAGGAGATAGTTAAATATGACCGGGAGATGGTTCAACAGGTTGATGTACCACGTCCGCGGGCCATGTCCATGACACCTCCTCTACAAGGTGGAATCTTTAATTCTCCAGGTTCCTCCACCCATCATCAGAATTCAGCAATTGCCACTCTGCAGCAGGCCGTAGCCATGAACTTTTGTGCCCCCATGCAAGGTAACTCGATGGGAGCAGGGAACCTGCAGTCGCCCAGGATGGTGAGGCGATTCCAGGTGATGGAAAGTGTGTCGAGCCCTGTTTCAGCCTCTCCACTGCAGTCTCAGTTCCTTGCTTCTGGTGCCTTTGCTCCTGCCCTGTCCAGCCCCTCTGTCCAGAGCCCGCTGGCACTTGGACGACGATCATTCCAGTATGGATCTAGCGCCCTGGCTGGTCCCACCTCAGGCTCCCAGCTTTCTCTAGCCCAGCAGCACATAGCCAGCCCTGCACACCAGCCCAGCACACATAAGAGTTATCATTCCTTGCAAATGGGCAGTTTAAACCAAGACGCCAGGGCACTGTCAGCCTCTCAGCCCTCATTGCCTCATGATGGGGCGCAACCAGGTGCCCCTAGTCCCCCCCAATCCACACGAGTCTCCTCCACTTCCATTGGACCCCCTCAGATCCCATCAGGTCACACAGGTGCCCGGAGCGCTATACCACATAGGGTGGTACTGCCCCACCAGATGTCTGTGGGGGCCTTCCCCGGGTCTGTGCAGAGTTTTGGGGCGGGCGCAGGGCTGGCTGTAGGAGGTGCGGGAACAGGTCTGGGGGAGTCGGGACTACCCAAGAAGGACCCTATAGCGAGCCTTCCTGAGACAGACCACATCAATGTCAGATCCAGGCTATCCTCAAATTTGTGATCCTAATTAAACTCTTCTGGGGAAGTGACTCTAATGAGGGGCTTGACTGCAGGGGGGGGGGGTTCTGCTCTTTCCACACAAGTTTGACTATCCGAATGTATGAATGTTGAGTGAGTGGCAGCAGGGAGAATCTGAGAGAAGACTGTTCAAACATAAAGTCTGTATCGTGACTTTTGAATTTGCAGCATTGAGATGTTTCTACTCACAGACTTAGTAGTTGCACAATAGTGGTGAAGTAGTATCTTCCCATCTCCAACTCCTTTATTTATTGTATTTTACAACATAGTCAACAACATATGGGCATATCTGCTTTACTATCCTCTCATTCACCTCATTTAATGCAAACTTGTGGTCAGATGGGACTAAAAGAAAATCAGGGACCTGCTTCAGATATCAGAAGTTTGCATTTTAATGGGTTTTAACTACTGTATCTACCATATTTTGTCAGTAGGCTGGCAGTAAAAGATGATCTTCTCACAAAGGCATAATAATTGTGTTTTTTGTAAAAAAAAAAAGGTATAAAATGGTGTTTTTCTTATGTTTCTTAATACTAAATGTGTGAGCACAAAATTGGATAATATTCAATAATGACTTTTATTACAATATTTTAAGCCATATTTTCCCCCAGACTATTGATAGGAATGAGTATATTTATAAATCAAACTGGCATTTTCTGAATCTCGTTGGCCTCTTTTGTAAGTCTTCATGCCTCTGATAGTCCCCACAGATAAATACGTGAGCCCCTAGGATATTCAGGTCACAGAAGATGAATATCCTTCATCCTAAAATTACAGCTGTAGAACAAATTGTCTAGTTCCAGCCAAGCCATCGATTTCTACAGGAAATGTCTGCATGTTTGTTTAATTTAAAGCTGCATCAATCAATATATTTTTTTTTATATTAGCAGGGAATCAAATGACTAAGGGTAATGTGAAGGAGTTGCTTGTAGTGATGAACCCACAGCGAATGATCACTCAGCTCTGCATCTCTATGGAGCTTTTTAACTTTCAAGCCCACAGATTTTCTGTACAGTTCAGTCTTATCAATCATCAACCCTGTTTCCAGGAGCAAAAGGCAGCAGTTTTCAGTAGAAACACTTGCACATTAAGCAAGCTAAAGAGCCAGGTATATCTCCGCAGGAGTCGACTGAACCAGATCTAAAACGTGAGTAAATCTATAGAAATAGGTGGCCAGAAAGACGAAATCCAGTGGTATTATAATGGTGCTTGTGTCTGCTGGATGTGTAAATAGCCATAACAACTTGATAAAGTAATAATATGTCATGGCTGTCAGCTTTGCTGTTTATGTTCCCCCAAGTGGCCAAAAATTGATTAATGCAGCTTTAAGATTCATGAGTTAACAAGATCCAATAAAAATATACCTGACTAAAAGACACTTTTTCTTAACAGCAGATTTCATATGTAAAGTAATGGGTTTAAAGACTGTAGTCGTGTGAGTAGTAACATCCAACACTAGTATTCTACTGCATCTTAGAAATTATAATTCACTGCCAGTTAATTACGAGAATTTTATACGACTCAAAATGTAAATCCATTCAAACTCACATAATCAAATCCATTCTTTTCTAACCCTGCATCTCACATTTCTTGCTGCACCAGTTTGGGCAATGTGTCACTATGCCAAAGTCAATTCATACAGATAATGAAACTCCTGCAAAGCTCAACCTTACTGTAAACGCCACACTTTTGATCAACAGCCAAGGACAGTGCAGATCATTTGCAGGATGTATATTGCAGTGTGCCTCTGTCATTAATGCCTCAATAAGAGTTCTTCAGATGCCGCTGAATTGTGTCCAAAAGCATTAAAAAAGGGAACGTTTTCTCCTGAACTCTATTCACCACATCTCATTAATGCCTGAACCATTACTGGGTAATGACACTGGAAATTGGAATCCCTCCGGTCGGTTTGGGACTGTTATTATTCTCCTTCCATTGGATTTCATATTTCAGTTCCAATGATGAGTTCCTCCTCTATCATCGTTTTGCATTTTCATTTTGCTTAGTTTCCGCTCCTGCGTTGATCCACCTTGAGAGTTCCGAGTGGGACAAAGTTGAAGGTTTGTAAGTATTTTTATACAGTGTTTTTGAAGTCTGTTTTGTTTTTGTTTTATGCCCAAATTATGCCCCTTGGAACCTATTTGGATGCCTCGAAACATAATTATCATTGGGGCTTGTTATGAGAATAGTGTTTTACTGAACTTCACATTGTGTCCTGGAGTCTGAGGACAGGAAATGTATTTAGTGACAAAACAAGTTTATAGAAATGTTTTACTTCATTAGAAAGCACACAGTAGAGGAAGACAGGCGAAAGGATGAATTACCCCCCCAAAAAAGGGCCAGTAGCTAAAGCTAAATCACAAGCAGATATAAGTAACTCTAATGATCCCAAACAACCCGCAATTTTAAATAAAGCTGGAGAATGAACAGAGTGAAAGCAAAGTTTTGTTTTTTGTATTCAAATGTTTCTAATTGTGAGGCTATGAATGGCGTGTCCCAGACTGAATCATCACTAACTACGCGTACTAATCCGATAATACTACACTAAACTCATTTGTCCTATTGACAGCAATAACTGTTTGAAAAAGAGTAAGTGGTCCGATAAGTTCTGTCGTATCCTTTAGATGTGGCTGGAGATGCAATATTTCACCTTTTGGAATATTTCCCCAAACTTTTTGGGAGAATTTGTGTGAAGTCTGTTTTTGGAGCAACTTGAACAGATATTCAGATTTAAATCTGACAATAACTTGATTGACATAGTTGTTATTTCTATGTGTAAACATCATCATGTAAACCAGACTATTTATTCATTTAGCCTAGTTTACTGTTACTGTAGACATACTGAAAAAGAAAATGTTTGAAAATGAAACTTATTTTTAATCTTTGACAAAATGCATATTATCATCATAGTATGAACCCATATCACTTGAAGATATAATTAAAGCAGAACAAAAAACGTTTGCATTACAGAAGATGTATCGCTTCTTTTGCTACAGTCGATCACCACCACCCACAGTTTGTATAATCCTGTGCCAGTCGCTGTGAGGTCTGCATGGTTTCTTCTATTGTCTATGTTTTATTTGTTTATTTATTTTTCTAATCTCACTCCACAGTCCATGTGCAAATCCCCGTCCTTTGACCAATGCTACTGTTTGATTATTTTCCCCTTCCATGCCATCACCTCTGACATCTAATTAGCATGTTGCCCAGGACTCTGTAAATGTACTTTTCCCTCTTTTTGCAACTTTACAAACATATTTGCTATTTTTATGTAAATGTTACAACAAAGCAGCCGTTCAATTTTTTCAGTACACCTGCGAGGCTTTGGGAAGGATGGTGTCTGTACCACACACACACACACACACAAACACACACACATGGCAACAAAATCAAGCATTTGTGTTTACCTCCTTACCGTCTTCAATGCTACAGCTCCTCCAGAGTTAAAACTATTTCCCATTTCGACGTGTCTTTGGGTTCATTAATGACGGCAAAGCATGGAGATTCAGAGCGTTTAAAATGTTTACCTGTCAGTGCTGTTTGGAACGAGCGACGATGCGTGTGTGATGTATCGTCACACAAATACATTCATGAGTTCAGATGATTTCTCTCTTATTGGCCAACACCGACTACAGCAGTACTGAGAAGTATATAACTCACATTTAGTAGTAGTTCTCTCTGTATTAACCAGGATACAATACAATATGATTTCATTTCAAACAGTGATCATTCAGCATTTATTTCTTATTTCCTTCACCTCCCGACTTTTTGAGTTTTCTGTCTGTCTGTCTGTCTGTCTGTATTTCTTTCTTTCTTTCTTTCTTTCTGTCTGTCTGTCTGTCTGTCTGTCTGTCTGTCTGTATTTCTTTCTTTCTTTCTTTCTCAGATCCCAGACCTTTTAGTGATATTCTATAATACATACCTAAACACTACAGATGAATGTAGGCCGGATAATGTTCCCTGATACCTTCACCATTAACCATGAATTCCCTTGAATCAAAACCGCCGACGTCACCGTCTGTGAAATCAGACAGTAGCAGTGCAGTAGAGGCGTTTCTGTGTCAGGGACCTGATCTTCTTTTACTTTGCCACTCTACAGTTGTCACATCCCCTAACACATTTACTGTGCATACCTAGTGCCTAGCATATACTGTAGTCTCTGCATACATGTACTATATTCTTTGTGTGTGTGGCTGTAAAGAAAAAAAAAACATCACTGTCAGTTACATCTCACTGCAATACATGTAAAAAGGATAATAAATTGTATTTAAATACAGATTGATTCCACTGCTTCGTCTTTCTTAAACCATATTGGGTTTGCGTATTACAAAAGCACAAATGGGCTATGATAAGTTTGCATATTCTTAGTAGAAGCAGAAACTTAGAGCAATGAAGGCGATGTGATGGTGACTGTCTGCTTTCTGTTGGTTATGATATTATGGTTCAAAGTTACAATGGCCTATGCATCTTTGTATTGATTGTTTACAGGCTTAATGATTTAATATCATCTGATAATCTGTCTGGCAATATTTATTATGTAGAATTGTGGATTCGTATGTTGAGTATTTGGAACGTTATCATTTTAAAATGTTTTTTTCTTTAAAGCCTCTATGTTGCTGGTGTGGCAGCCAGAGTTTTCCCTGCACAGTTGGGACAGATGTTCTCCAAAAAGGGAAACTGAAAAGACTTCAGACCCTTGTGTGAGTTCAAAAGGTTTAAGTGCGGATGATGAAGCCTCTGTAGACTTACTACTTTATAATTGACCGGCTAACTCAAAACCTCCACAGTCATAAATCGTCTCGAAATAAATCTTTTAAAGAAACATGTCAACATCAAAATAACGGGCACAGTAATTCGATTTAAACATCTTAAGGAAGGACTCCGACACCTTTCTTCTAAGCAGGTCTAGTTCACTGAAGCATGGCTGCATCAAGCACCAGATGTGTGTGCACTGCGTGTGTTTGATGGTTGTTAATCAACCCATCATGGCCTGTCAGTCAGAATAAAGGTCAGACAAAGGAAACTCACACACACACACCTGCCAACACTGTACTACCTGTCTCTCTCTCTCTCTCCCAAACACCAGTGCTCCCTCTCCACAGTGCTGCCTCCTGCTTCCTCTCCCCTGCTGACAGAGAGCTCTGGCCCCACTTGCTCCCTCCAGGACTGTCTGCACACTCTGCTCCCCTGCTAGAGCTGCTGAGTGCTGGCCACTCATGACACCACGGGGCAGGAGATAGGCCAGGGAGAGCCCAGGAGCCTGGCAGGGAAATCAGAGTGCTCTCAGTGAGAGTGAGTGGTCCGGCTATCTAAGAGTGGCCTCCATCCCTGGCATGCCTGGCGAATAGCGACCAACACTTCCATAGTGTACCCTCTCTGATGGTCCTGGGGCTGGAATAAAGAGTTTGCCAAAAGCCCCACACTAATATCTCCGCTAGATGAGATGCACTCACTTATGCAGGTTTAGTGTCATTCAGTGACGTATTTTCACATCAGCAAACATTTAATTCAAATGTAATTTAAATGTAAAACAGGCCATATTCCATACTAATATGTCTGCCTTGACAAATAATCGTCACTTTCTATGTCTATTTATGGTCATGGTGGGCTTGCAGCCTATCCCAGCATGCTTTGGGTGTGTGACAGGGAAACCCCCCCCAAACCCATTCTATCACAAGGCTTATACAGATAGAGGGACACTGGCATTCACACTGACCAGAGATTTCCAGCCTCCACTTGACTCGAATCTAGTCGGACTGTCGGGCAGAAAGCAGACAATCTGAATGAAGGTTGTGACCCCACACAGAAACACAATGACCTCACATTGGCTGTTGTTACCTACTAAGCTAATCTGCTTCTTTTCCACCTTCAAGGCAACACAAATCACACCACAATATTGAGAAGTTAAATAAACCCTTTTAGCGATATGAACAAGCAGTGACTTTTTGGAAAATCTGAGCTTGAGAGCTTCTGTTTGACCTCCCTGACCTTGGACATAGTAGCTTGATGAAACAATCATAACTCAAGGTCCACAAGGTTCACTTTTTCCAGACTTTCAGCTGCATCCCCCAGTCTTCATCAGCAGATGACAACTGAGACAGTTGAAAGCTCTAGAAAAAGTGAGTAAGTGGACTAATTTAAAGATATACGGTTTAAAAGATAATTCAAATGGCCAAATATACCACATATTAGCCAATGTTACAATGAACATAACCTTTGTACGGCCTACACTACAGTAACCATTTCAAACAAAGAAGAACAAGACAATCGAAATAAACAAAACTGCACCTTTTACTCGAGAATGAAATAATAGAAAATGTAATTACAACACAATGTAGAGGTAAGACAGAGACGGAAAAGAACCAAAACATCCTGTCTAAAATCTGGCTGCCTTCAATATTATGACAAACTGAATTTATATTAGATGCACGTCCAGAGACTTTTAACTGCCCTGCTTAGGACCTAAGACCAATCAATCAATAAGAAGATTCATGTTGACCTGAACGTGACAGCATACATACACATTTTGAAAGGGAAGTAAATAATTCAATTTTCTTCTCTCAAGAGATGTCAGAAACATCATTAACAGGACATCTCTGGAGACGACCCGTAATGGAAGCTATCCGACTACTTCCTGCTACAAGATGTGCCCCATTATGCTACTGCAGGTTGGACCGGTGCAGCTCTCCGATCTAATGGCAGACATCCTTGGAATAACCACAGAGTAACTGAGACAGGCCCATCAAGCGTTTGCTGTAAGAGCACCTTCAATATCCTGTTTACTCCCTCAGCCAAAGTCAATGATAGTTTATGTTCAAAACACACACGTCATCTCAACAAATGTATGTTTATGTTCCCTGACCTGCCCCTCTGCCCTTACCCTGCTACATGTTCTGCAAGTTTTAACTGATGAATTTTAAAATAATTTAAAAATAAGGTCATAGTATAGTATATTGTAAAAATGTAAAAAAAGGAAAAGTAATAAAAAAAGACCAAGTACAGTATGTGATAAAAATTCATAGAATAGTATGCTATTAAAAAGTCTTGAAAAAGTCACAGTATATTTTGTGCTAAACATGTAATTACATTTTTTTTATGAAAAAGTCATATTATGTGATGAAAAAAAGTCCTAAAGAAAATGAAAGTATAGTATGTCATGAAAAACTCATACTACAGTTTGTCATAAAAAATGTCTTAAAAAAACTCATAATATAGTAATGTCATATACAACGCCATAGTATAGTATAATATATGTCATTGTTTAGTAGTTCAGAAAAAGTAATTGTATAGTATTTCATAAAAAACTATTTTTGTCAGAGGCCAAGCTGGGAAATGTTATACAGTATGTGTTAAGTATGTGAGATCCTGAGAGCACTTTGCAGGAGAGAGCTCTGTCCTTGACGACTGACCTCAAAGAGACGACAGGAGACACGCTGCGATGCCTCCTTGAAGGAGACTTTGGCTTAGATTGACGCAATTAGATGGTGGCAGGTTCAGTGTAAAGGACACCTATGAGTCACTTCATCAGCTGAGTTTAGAAAAGGAAGGAAACGTAGTGTTTCTAAGTGTAATGTAAACTCTCTTGTGGACCTGCGCATAATTTGATAATAGCTGAAGGCACATCGGTGACGCAAAAATGGCAGCCTCCAGCACAAAATTTATAATTGTGACAGCAGCCTGCACTTTGTTACATGAGAAGATCGATATCTCAAGTCCATGGTAAAAGATGAAGCTACCGCCAGGAGCTAGTTAGCTTAGCATTAAAGGCCTGCGCACACCAGGATTTAAAACGGCAACATTTAGCAGTTTAGTCACTGCGATCAGAGTATCCACTCGAGGAGGCTAAATGAATGAGCGGGAATCTTTGGTGAACTTTCACATGCAAATGTACACCGTTATTCAATAACACGCTCTTATGACAGAGCTTTGAGGGGACGGATACGACAGGAATTGATGGCACACGCAAACGGTATATCTTTTGAATAAAGTGTGTGAACCTATTGTCCTGTTAGCGAGCTAAGCTAATTAGCTCTGACAGCTTTAGTTTCTCGCTTCGATAAGTTGTTGAGCAATATGCCAGGGGGAAGTAAAGCGTAGAGAGAAAATAGAAAGACGCCTCGAGACCTATCATGATTGATTACTGCTAGCCGACCAGGCTGGCATTCGAGTGAAACGATCAGCTAGCATGCTACAGCAGTTCATCAAGCAGTCCTGCGAGAAGTCACTACGTCACCAAGCTTCCCGCCCTACCTATTTTGCGTGGATGAGTGAATGTCACGTTGTGGTGTGACCGCTCCTTAAAGACTGGAAATGGGGGGAAATAGCTAGCTTGGCTCTTGCGCTAAGCTAAGCTTTAGCTTCATATTTAGCATAGGCTACAGATATGAGAGTAACTTCTCATTTAACTCTCAGCAAGAAAGAAAAAAGTGCATTAACCCCCAGATAATTTGAAATCAGGCTAAATTATTTAAATTCCAATCAGGTCAGAAACACACACAGCTGTGATTTTCATAAACATGTAAACACAACTGTAATTTGGCAATACGAATGTCTGTAAATGTACCCGTTGTGGGACAAATAAGGTTTTCTGATTCTGATATCCTCTCACTAAACACACTGTGCATGAAAAACATAGTTCAAAGAGGATTTCGGTGTGAAGTGAAGTCATTAGGTGACTGCTCATTTTTACCAAAATAATAAAATAACGAGTCGCAAGTCACGTCATAAAACATAAGGGGCATCTCCATGTGCATGTCGCTATGCAAATCATGTGAAAACCTACAGTCTAATCAGTGCACTATTTATGCCCCCTTGAAGATTATTTCCATTTCATTACATTGTCACTCAGCCAGCTTTGTTTGGCTGAGTCTACATTTGCCTTTGAACATCAACGGCACCTTTTGTCTGAAACTGCTGCATCGTTCCCAGCAATGATCAGATAGCACTACTGCTATATTTACTTCTAGATGCGGCACTGGCCCAGAAAAATAAGATCTGAGTTGATTAGTGAAGCCTGCAAACCCTTTGTAGTGCATCTAAAAGGAGGCCTTCATCTCATGATACACAATAGACTTGAAATATGCAGATATAACTAAATAACAGGCTCTCATTCATCCTATTTAAGCACACTAAGAATACCAGCTATCTCTTCGAAACCACTGAATAAATAAGGAGACATTTTTAGAAACACATTTATTTTAGAAGAATTTGTCTGGTGCTTAGTCACTCCTAGAAGGTAAGAATCAAGAGCATTATGGGACACAATGCTATCCAAGAAACCTTTGACACATCCCTTCACATTTCCCTGAGTCACGTATCCCCCAGTTCATCAAGTCTTTTATTTCCTTTTCAAATGTCTGTTCTTCAAACTTTCAGAAAATGTTGTTTGAATATCGTGTCAGAGAGCATCCTGTCATCCACTAAGTGATGGGATCGATGATTAGGTGGGATAGCCCGGAGGCAAGTCCAAGCTCTGCGGAGGTCTTCACAGCAGGGAAACGCACACACACACAAACGCACTCACACACATACATACACAGTACCAATCACTAGCAATTACAGTTTGCAGGTGAAAATTTCATCGAGCAGTAGAAGTGCTGCTGAGTGATGAAGTCAGTATGGCTCAGGTAAACACACTCACACACACGTATATATACTTGAATATGGTATTAGTATCCATTATAAAAAGGTACTTTTCACTGATTGAAGTCTTAACATTCCTATCCGGTGCTGATTCGTTCATCATTTTGCCTGGATGAGTATCTCACCTTCCCATCCATCCATCAGCCCACTAGTCAGTTAATCAGGCGGGTTCACTGTGTTTTAAACGCCTCCAGCAGCTCCAGCCAGCCTGTGGACCAGGAGGCAGGCAGAGCGCGGCTGGATCAATGTTCTGATGTCTGAGGGAGACAAAGCCAGTCAAGACCCGGGGGCCTTCAGCCTCCCTGCCGCACTCTGTCAATTCCACTCATCTCCCTCCGCTGGCTCGCCCTCATGAGGCTCTCAGCTGAAGAAATAGGTGGATTCTTTCACCCGCTGGAGATCGAAATCACCTAGAGAGGCAAGAGGCGAGGTGTCAGAGCAGGTTCGAGTGTGTGGACAGTCATTACAAAAAGTTCATTATAAACAAAACTTTAAATTACCACATACAAGATATGAAATATAAAACAGCTATTTGGCACAAACCAGCCAGAATAGCATTAATAAAAAATAACTTTAAAAAAAAAAAACTGCTGTGATCGGGACTAGGAAAATAATTAATGAAATGAATAATCCGTCTGTATTAATGTCAAAATGTGTTTGATCGACAATAAATTACGCTAGCAGCTATGTGAGGCGGTGCTTTAAGCTAAATGCTAACATCAGAATGCTAAAAGGCTCAGAATGACAATGTTAACGTGCTGATGTTTAGCAGGTATAATGTTTACCATGTTCACCATCTTAGTTTGCTGTGTTAGCATGCTTTAAAGTGCCGAATGGAAGCAAATACAAAAGTACAGTTAAGGTTGATGGGAGTGTCCTTAGTTTGGCAGGTATGCATCATAAACCAAAGTATTGAACAAATGAAAATTTTGACCTGATGATGGCACAAGAAAAAAAAAATAATAATAATCTGAAGATCACCAAAGATATTACAATTCATCCCGAAAGTGACACGACTGACTGTAATAAATTGCACAGCAATTCATCCAACACTTTTCAAAACATTTCAAGTAAAGCAACAAATGTGAACCCTGTGGTGGAACTAGAGGAAAAGTCAAGGGATCAAAGTTAGTCAGATGCATCCTCTGGGGACCATGGATATCTGTAAATGTCCTGGCACTCCACACAAAGCCCTTTTATAGCTAAAAATGACCTTGTATGTTCGGCTTTTAATTCATGGAACCCCTTGAATATGAAATGGTACATCTCAAGGCCTTTATTTATACCGATACAGAATAAATTTGAACAATTTTCACAGTTCATTTACTTATTCCTTAAAGTGGTTAATGATCAATTAAGGGAAATGATAAGAATTGCAGGATTTTAGGTGGGATCTAGTTTGTACTGAGGTATTCTGAGTTTTTTAAGTGGGTCAAACTCGGGAACGTTAATTTTTAAATTAGATTTTAGTTTCACTGGGTAACATTTCTATGAACTTTAATACACCACTCGAATATTAATTTTAGCTCCGGATGACGGCCTGTCCTGCACTCTCTGTGCTCTTTGCTTCTCTGTCAGCTGCCTACACCAGCAGAAACGTTCGCCTGAATTATTGAGCAAAGGACATACGAAGTTTAAGAATGCAATAACTTACAGAAACTAGAAAGTGTCGTTGACATGAATGATTGAACTAACCAACACTTTACCATGTGGGAGGAACTGATATAAACTGCATCTTGCTCATTCAAATAATAAAAATCACAGCAAGGAGCTCCAAACCTCAATCTACTCCATGCAGCGTATGCTTTACTTTCTATCTTGTGTTTCTACGAAGTTACTGTGTGAGAATATTATGTAATACATAACACACACACACACACACACACACACACACACACACACACACACACACACACACACACACACACACACACACAGACTGTTACCAAGCTGCATTATGTGCCAAAGTAGAGACCCCTACAAATGAGAAGATGTGTTTCTTGATAACCACTTACCTTGACTCTTACAAACTTGCCCGTGTTTGAAAAAGAAAGGGAACTGAGCGCACTGAGAATGTAGCATTTACTATTCTACTGGACAACTACTCGTACTAGATGGTAGTTGTTGAAACACAGTAATGCGAGTTATTCAGTGTGCTCTCAGGCCTCCCCCCCTCTGTGGTCATAGATGCACCTGGTTCATCAGATCTCCTGCTGGATTACACACTGTGCAGCTCTATCGAGTCTCATATTGAAAATTGAGCACAGTGGACATTCAGGCACGCACGCACACTGAACCCCCTCCCTCCCCCTCCCTTCAGGACCACACCTGACTAGTCTCAGCCACATAAGCTGATTATGCAGAGGAGGGACACAATTAACAGTAATCAATTTATACAACCCAGCTGTCAGTGCCAAGCAGACAGTAAGTGTACAGATGGAGATGGAGCGAAGGGTTACATAACAGCAAAAGCCTCCCTCCACCCGACTGACGGAGAGACGCTGCCTCGGTACCTCCACTCTTGACAACAATAGACGGACACTCGCATGATTGTGAAGCTGCATGGCAGAAGCTGAAAATGTAGTTTTTAGCAGAACTAAATGGCTTTTTTCCCCCTGTTTAAATGAGCAGGCTGAATACCATGTATGGGCAACACTGACAGCTAGCCAACCACCGACAGACAATGGGATTACTCTACAAACAATAGGCAACAGCAATTAACAATTATAAACCAGATAGAAAATACAGCAATGTGCAAGAACCCAATTTAATAACATTCCTGTCATTCCTGCTAACCTCAGACGGAGCTGCAGGACATACAAGTCCTCTTCAATCCAATTAGGAAAAAAAAACAAACAAAATAAAAAAACATTCTGTATGTTGGCCCCCTCGAACAATACCCCAGCCTAGGCGAGGCCAGGTGTTTGGGAGCCAGACAGCTGCATACAAACTGACCTGTCTGGGGCACTTTGGCCAGCAGCCTCATTAGCTTTATGTGCTCCTGGTACTTCTTCTTCTTGACCTCAGTCCTGCCACAAAAGAAGGGAATAAAGAAAAAAAGAAAAGTTTAGTAACTCTGAGAAAAACAAAATTTTTTTTGTGCAAAGTCAACATCACTTTCTGTGCTGTCTCGGGGAAGTTTCAGATGAAGTGTCATCATCAGGGCCGCTGACTGATGTGACCAAACGGCCAGTCCAGTGAGTGCCTTTGAATTGGTACATCATTAGTACTTCTAATGGGATGTGCTCGAGGTGGCACAACAAGCAAACATGCTGATGTTAAGCAGGTATGTTTACCGTGGACCATGGTTGCTTTAGTGCATCAGCATGCTAACGTTTGCTAATTAGCGCAGCGGAGGCCGATGTGAAGGTCATTACTTTTGTGGCTATTTGGTCGTACTTGTATATAAAAGTATTGGATAAATTCATGGACCTGAACAAAAAATTGAATGGCAATCCATCGAATAGTAGTTAAGATATTTCAGTCTAGACCAAAGTAGTGGACTGAAGAAATACAGCCATCCTGTTAGCATGGCTAAAAAAAAAAAGCAGTCTGGCTGTGACAATACAATAAATGCATAAAATAAAATCCTAAATATATTGTAAGGGTCTAATTAGCAAAAAGACTCTCTTGAGGACAGGTGGTGGAATTGTCATTATATTAAACAAATTCTGGTTACAAAAAATCTATTCAGTTACACACTGCATCATGTGAAGGAATTTTATTCCCACACGTCTTTCTCTCTGGTGCCTACAAGAATGATTTATGGATTTGCAAAGCTTTAGCCACCCAAAGCAGTAAAACCGCTCTGCGCTCGCTGTGCCATTGTAGTCCTATTCAGTGAATTTCAACTTTGACCCTGGTTGTCGCTTCAAAACGCAACTGATAACAGCTGTAGCTGCGCAAAGAGCACATTTCTTTTTGCAGCTTTAGGGCACAGCTATGTGTCTATGTGAGAGGGAGGGAGTAAGTAAGACAAAGAGGACGAGGGCTGCTGTGGAGTAAAGGCTGTAGAGAAGCTGTCCAATTATCTCAAAGAGAGAAAAACAAAATCAGATGATGAGCATAACCTAGCCTGAGGCCAGCAAGACGGATGTACGGCAAGAGAGAGAGAGAGAGAGAGAGAGAGAGAGAGAGAGAGAGAGAGAGA
>CALSBV010011200.1:15741810-15753690 GCA_943590825.1 Bovichtus diacanthus
CAGCGGACATTATGAACAGCGGACATTATGAACAGCGGACATTATGAATGGTCATGATTCTGATTACGGTCATGTTGTCATGTTGTCATGTTGTCACCCTCATCATCAGACACAGAGAAAGGCATATGATGCAGCTTTCAAGTTGAAGGCGTTTAAAGGCCTATTTATTTTTGTTCCAAGCCGTGTTTCGTTAAAGCCTGTGTAAAGTTCATTTGTTTCAATGTACCGGTAGGCACCTGCGGCTTATAGACATGTGCGGCTTATTTATGTACAAAATACATATTTTTTAAAAATTCAGTGGGTGCGGCTTATATTCAGATGCGCTGAATAGTCCGGAAATTACGGTAGTTAAATGATGCCACACGTACTTCTCATTATAAAATCACTTTCTCAGTTGGATTCTATTTTTGTCCATTTCTGTTGTGTTTCACAAAAGCACGTTCGTGCAAGTGTATTTTGGCAGTAATATGATTTTGTTGTGTATTGTATCTATAAATGAAGCATCCGGACAAACGACTATGAACTACTATTTTCAATCATTTCTGTTAGCAAAGACCCATTTCAACTTCTTCCATCTGAAACGGTTTGAGTTGAACTATGCTTTCAAAGAAGTTTCCAAAGACTTTCCTACTTTATGACAAATGCAAAGTTACATCCGAGTAGGCAATTAGTGGAAATATCCACTGGAGACAGAGCTTTTGTGCAGCTGAAGTTCTTGAAAATGTAAGCTAATTGCCTCCAGAGAGCTCTACTTTCTACTTTCATTCACCTCTAAAAGCTAAGCGGCGATATGTCAAGTGTTATGAAGCTACATTCTGAAAACTTATGAGTGCAAACTCCCTAAAAGCCAAAGATGAAAAACCTGCAAAACACAATTTCTCTCATCAGCTATTCTCTGTCACCAATTTGACACTTCAAAACAAAATGCCAATAAGCACCATAAGAGAGTAAAGCAGTAACATTACATGTGCTGTGGGTCAGTTTCAGTACGAGTGTGGATAAACACACAGAAACAGATGCTAGTTGCAGGAAGACTTACTGTTTGATGTCATGGCTGATCTTGAGGTGGATACGTTGCATGGTACTCCTTAACTGGACAGGCAAAACAAAAACATAAGAAAACATTTGTAACTTAAGGTCAAAGTATAAGATTTAACACTTTCACATTGTAGTCAAGATCACAAATTCTAAAAGAAAAAAAAAAAAAAAAACATTTCAAGTTATAGGACAACATACATGAAATTCTGTAGAAAAAAAGCAAACCTTTCATCCTTTGGAGAAGGGTATATAAAGCTTTTATATTTTACAGAAATTGGAGAAAAATGTAAAGAAAATGTACATCAAAAGTTTCTAAAATGGCCTTTCAATGTGAATCGTCTCTGACCAAAAATCTAAAAACACCAAAAAATGTAATTTACTATCACATAAATAGGACAAAGAAAAGCAGTAAATCACGACTAATCATTGAAGCACTACAAAATGTAATCGTGTCATATAGTCACACGATCATATAGTGTGGAAACATATTTTTCCCTTCAAGGCAAACATCAGATATTAAGAACTCAAGGTAATAAAAAAAAAAAAAAAAAAAAGTTTAGAGGATGAAAACCGGAATACATGACAAGAAAACATCCACTTTCATTAGCACAATGAGCTGAACATTTTTTAATTGATCATTTTAGGCTGTAGGTATGGTATGTGTCAACGTCTTGCAACACTGAATGAAACCAAAACCCCAGAATATTTGTATGGTTTTCATATGGTTTACATCGTAACGGGTCGTCCCGATAAAAAACAAAAAGAAACATATTTGAGCTTTTGCCAAAGTATCAAGAGTATGCCACGCAATTACAAAAAGTAGGAGATAATCAAAGTATCGTACTACTAGTATACTATAGTATACTGGTGTAGGACTAGTATCAATGCAACCCTAATGACAAACCATCCGTGGAAAATATAGGATAAATTGAACACAGCGGTCTGTGCAAATTGAGAGGGCATAAGGTGAAACACCTCCTTTTGATCTCAACTGTTTTCTTAATTCCATCTTTTTTTAAAACATTTTTTTTTTTTTACAAACTCTAAGACCAACACCAAAGCCTTTAGTTCCTAGTGGTGGGAAGACTTAGCGCTCTAATCTCCCGCGCCTTGAGGGGCCATCCAGTCAGCCATGCCAAGGCATCTGTGGCAGGGCAGTCTTTTCCTGAACCCTTGGAAACAGGCCTGGGTGGGAACGACGGGCTACTGTCAGCAACCAGATATGACTGGCAACAGGCAGCCAACTGCCCGTCAATGCGAGCATAAGTGTGTTTACTTGCATTCAGCACACACTAATGTATCTCAGCGTCTCTGTGTTTGTTGCTCTGCCTGAACCCACTTTCACTTTTCACGGATGGAAAGCCTCTTCGACATGGACACACTCTTCCATTTCAGTTCGATGACATTCAGAACGATGCGATTATTTAGATCTATCTGTACGCGGGAACAATCTAATTACTTTCATTGTGAAAAGTTCCCAATTATTAACAGGCTCACACAAGGACACGTTTGCATTAATTTTCTTGCTTTTAGGTCAAATAAGTTGAATTGCATCATAAACAAGCACAATAAAGAAGCAAATCTAGTCATATTGGGCAGCATGGCGGCATTGGGCGGCTCAGGGATTGGCGCTACCTTTCACTGGCTGTAAACTAAATGTGTTGCTGGATGGGGTCTTCGACTCCTTTAATGTCCGTAATACAAACAACTCCTCCGAATAGGATCGCAGGGGACCACAGCATGACCACTGTTGTTCTGACACCCATAGGAGACTTTCATAACTGTGCGTTTGGTGCTAATATTCGGCTCTTTTATTTGCTCTTGCTCGCTTCTCTGTGGGATGAACACTGTGGAATCACAGGCCCTTTGAAGTGCACTTCCCTTCGCAATCTCAACTATTCCCCATTCTGCTTCATGCTCTTTCCGAGTCTATAATGACCTCTTGGAAATCTGGAAAGCAGACATTTCGAGTGGGATGCTCTCCTGAGTGCTGTTAAGGTTTTGGGAGGAGCGCAATATCGTATGGACCCTGATGGGGAGGTGTTTTCACATGTTTAAAAAAGGGAGAAAAAAAGCAACCTAGAGAAGAATTCATTTTAGTTAGCCTCAACAAAAAATGGCGAGTTGGAAATTGGGATATCAAGACTGTCATTTTTAATGACATCAGGTGACACTTTTTTCCCCACAGGAGCCACGCAGTCAATCCTGATCGCCAAGAATATTATAATTCCCCTCAATACCCAGATTTCATGGCAATCCATACAATAGTTTTGGAGATATTTCAGAAACACTAGACTCAACCTCATGGTGGTTCACCAACATCATTAGGATACACAGTGTAATGAATGTCTGTCTAAAATTCGAGTGAAATCTTCGACTCAGAGGATCCTTAACGTCAGTAGGATTCATTCTCTGGGGACCACAAATATCTGCACCAAATGTCATTTAAATCTATCCAATAGTTGTTTAGATATTTCCCTCACAACCAAAAGTGTAACCCCCCCCCACGGCGGTGCTAGAGGAGAAGTCAGGGGACCAGTAGGATTCATCCTCTGGGGACCATGGATATCTGGGAAAAAAGTGTCATGGCCATTTTCACATCCAATATTTGTCAAAATATTTCAGTCTGGTGGACCGACCGACATCGCCATCCAACAAGCCACGCCGCTGGCTGTATGAAAATAGTATTACAATAAAACTCATAACCTAATAATCAACAATATTTATTACGTTTTCTCCAGTGCATTAGGATAATGTTACAAAGTACACTTTTGCTACATCATCTACTTCTCAGTAGTTGGAAACAAGGTGGAGGAGGTGCTGTGTTGGTACTTAGTCTGAAATGATGTATTCAGTAGTTGTGCTCTGTAATTAATTTTTTTATATGACAGCCTCATCGTAAACAGCCACACAGTGATTCCAGGAGAATGCTTGAAGGTCGCAGTGTGATGAATGACAGAATCACACAATTATCAAAAAAAAAAGGTTTTACAATAGAAGCGCAGTGTCATCTCATCCATCATTGCTCTGGGAGGACTTGTATGCGTGTGTGTGTGTGTGTGTGTGTGTGGGGGGGGGGGTGTTCTGTCCATCATCCCCTCTTTACATTCCCTCTTTGTGTGCTAACAGATACTGTAGGTTAGGAGGAGGGAAAGGAGAACGCAAAAAAAGGCGTTAGGGTGAAAGAGACGGAGGTTACCTTTGATATGAGTAATGGACTGCCACACTGTAAATGAGGTCACTAGCCTACACTTAGCCCCTGTTCATTATAATGCGTGCGTGCATGATTTGTGTAAAAGACCTGACTCGAACCCTGAGGCTGTGATGAACGAGACCTTGGCTAATCCTGCAGTGCGTCTGCGGGGAATCGGCTCCTGTGGTCTAAATCACATGAGAGTCACAGCACAGATGTTCATGGATACAACAGCCATCACTAACCTCGTAAAGGCCATGCTGCCAAGAGGGGAATCCCCATACATCTCACAGCGGTTAATAACACACGTCTCATCCATTCAAGTGGCAGCAGTTCTGCGTTACACCTCACTTCTCTGCTGTTTCCGGGTCACCTGGTTTCTCTCCCTCGCCTTCTACCCCCGAAGACAGCTGCAGACTCATTGTCACACACACCAGCGAGTCTCGCCACACCTCCACTGACCTTTTCCAGACATCCTTTCTACCAAACTTTCTTTTCCTTCCACTTGGGGTTGTCCTTGAAACTCAAACTGCATTCATTAGTTCACCCCAAAATGCCACAAGATTCTGTGAGATCAACGAAACACAATGGGAACGGCTCGCTTCTGATCCGAGACCGAAAGGAGGAGTGGAGGGCATCATGCGACATTTGGAGAAACGTAGTTCCCCAGGATTAGAAACGCAGACTCCCTCTGATTGTACAGGCCCTGAGAATGTCTCTTGCTTCTATTCAAAGGAACGGCTGACTAAACAGACACGGCATATCATCTATTTAACAAAGGGGTGCAAAACTACCACAAAAACTCAAATTGACCACATAGCAACCATAACCAGATGCAAAACGACCACAGTGAGACACGATATGACCACAAACTGACAGACAAGAACCACAAACAGGTGCAAAACGTGCGTCTCAGAGACGTGTAGGTGTCTCTGCCCAGGGGGCTGATTTTCTCATAATTCCTCCATGATTAGGAAGATGATTGAAAAATTTTTTTTTTAAATAAAATAATAATAATTCTTGTCATTAACTTGTAAGGCTTATACCACATTTTATTAATGTTTGCAGTGGACAATTTGTTTTTAATTATTATTACTATTATTGCTATTTGAACTGTACTAAAAAGGAAAATTGCACAATGTTTAACTATCCAGGGAAAGTCACCAATTACCACCAAACACCGAAACCTAAGTGATTCTTTCCACATAGAGGACATTAGCTCACTCAGCTTTTAGTCAAGCTGTAAATTCACAAATCCAGTCAATCCAGCTGACGACTCCCTTGTGTCACCATCCCCTGAGCGTGAGATTTCACTGTAACCTTGCCTGGGAGGGGAAAATGAAAAATAAACAAGAAATCTGAGCCAGAGTGACCTCTGATCCGATTAGTATCTCCTAATCCCGTTAAGCAGCCCCCCCGATGTATGTTCGTGCTGCATTCAGCTACTCCATCCTACTCTTATTTCCTCACCTCCCATCAGCCATGGAAAGTACTCGACTACACTGGTCGGCATTTCTTCTCATCTCTGTGTGTACACTGAAAAGAACCAACACACGAAACTGCAAAGACACACAAACATGCACACACACTATTGTAGCTACTTTCGCTCCACTTATTGGTTTTTCTTTCTGTGCACCACACTTCATCTCTCTCTTCTATCCAGAGTCTAATTACTAATGACCCCCAGAAACACTGTGGCCTTGGATTTAAGAGGCAGAGAGGAGCCTGGGAGATTGCATTTAATCCAGCCGTGCACGGAAAAGGTGACCTTTCTGCAAGTTTCTTTTTTTTGGTGTGCAATGATGCAACTGGATTAGAGAATTATTGCAGGGGGATGACAACAGTTATCTGTGAAATGTAAGCTAAAACCTCATTCATCCATGAAGCCACCAGCTGCATTCATTTACTCATCTTTAGGACTAAAAAAAAACAAAACACACACAGGCTAATCAGCTTCCTTGTCCCTGCTGGACATTAAAAGAAGCAGATCAAATCAAAAGGAACGCGGCCTACTACATCGACAGAGAGAGATGCACCCTCAGGGGACACACCATCTGTCACCCTCGCTCTCTTGCACCTTCTTATGAGGTGTCACTCCCCCCTCTAAGCCAACCTTCTGCTTGATGTCATACTAAAAGAGCAGGCGGCATGCCGGGTCAGCCTGTGAGCTAGCTGTCTGCCTGTGCTTTATATACGCTATGTGTCCGTCTCTTCCTTTCACTTAGTTAATGGGCTTAAGGATACAGGGGTCAAAATGGATTTTTATATCATCACAGTCATATGCAGGCTTTTCCTTTCCAAACACACACACACACAAAGCATGTTATCTGCAGATGCGCTGGTACACAGACGGGTTATCTCTAAGACTTGTGCTACTGTCAGGAATGCTCATAGTGACGGACGGATCTGGTGTCGTTGTTGAGTTCCATTAAAGTTGCGCCACTCACAGCCGACAGATCCAGCACTTAAACATTCATGGTAGGTTGGGTGTCTTGCATAAAAAGAAGATTGGAACAATATTTACTTTAGGAAGTTGGGAGAATAAAAATGAAAGAAGACGGAGGAAGGGGGAATAAAGAGAGAGGGGGAGTGAACTTTAATAAGCAAACACAAAAATAAGACGTGAATAATTTGGGTTTTACGTCATAGATAGTTTGAGGCCAACACAAAGGAATGAGTTGTGGACACACGAAACCCAAAGCCAGACTACAGTATATTTCACAAGCTCACTTCTTTGCTTTGAGATATTAGTCTGGGACATAAATCCTCTGAGCCCTGGCAGGCTGCCAGTCTATCAAAGAGCTACAACCAGAAGAGTCATCGTTTTTTCCCCCCCCCCTAGATATCCATGAAGCCTTTTTGACAACCTGAACAGCGCAGTGAGCGTGGAGTGCGTCCAGTCATGTTTGAGTTTGTGCCGAGAAGAGCACTTGTCAATTATCTATCTGTTGAAAAAAGGCTGATCAAAAATGCTTGCAAAGTAGTTTTGGCCTATGCACATTGGCAGTACCCCTCAGTCAAGCTAAATGCGTATCGAGCCCTGCCAGACCACAACGAGGGAAGCAAAAATTGTGGGCAGGCTGTGTGAGGGCGACAACTTGCTCTCGGTGGATTAGAAAAAAAACGCTGAATTCTAACAATATTTATAGCTTGTTATTAGATGATATCTATTATGTGAACTGCTGTTCTTAGTGTTACTATATTTGTGTGCAAGGACTCATTGGACTCGTATGTGTGTTAGCCCACTGTCTACTAAAAACACAACCAGCCGAATCACAGCTAACTGGCCACCCTGATTTATTATCAGCTTCATCAGAAATTCCATCAAAGCCCAATGAAATCTAATGAGTGGAAATTACAGTCGGAAATTATGATTATTGCAAAAGTGATGAACCACAGCATCTCACTAACTCATGGAAATATTGGAACAAAAAGACGAGAACGAGGTCAAGTCTGACACATATTTCAATATCAATGCACTGAGCTGGTACACACAGGGGATCCCATTATTGGTCAATATGTCCCCAGAGAGATACAGGACTACTGTGTATACTTGTACTTGTGCGAGTCAAACATGAAAAGTTCAGCTGTGTGAGTATTGAGAAAGGTGTGAATGGCTAAACGCCTAAAAGATCGAGAGAAAGATAACAGGTAAGGTAAGAGACACTAGTGGAGAACCCCCTTCACTTGCCTTAGGATGAGACTTACCACTTTGGTGCGTGTGCGGTGGTAGGGCTGAATAACGGGTAAACCCAGGGGTGTCACCCACTCCACAGTGTGGCCAAACTTGGAGATGAGCCTGGCGCTCTCCGTCAGCCAATCCTGCAACACATGGATGCCAGCAGAGGTAAATTGAGGCCGCACACTGGATCGAGGAGCAATACTCAGAAAACATTCAAAGCACGTCAGCAATCAAGAGTGTGAGCCTGTTTGTTGCGTTTGTAAAGTGGGTGCATGTGGACAACAAAGCAATCAAATTGGAATCCGTGAGTTTGGACAGTCGGGTGGCGGATTTGATGAACCAGGCGGCAAATATGAAAAGGACCCTATGGCGCATGTGGAACAACAAACAGAAAGTAGGAAATGTCTCTTCGCAGTATCAACAGATGCATAAAAGGGTCTGCTGTTCTACTTCCTGGAACGGCAAACAGTTGTTGCAAACTTGCCGAGGAACACGCGAGGAGTTGTTGCTTGACTCAAAAAATTAAAGTGATGTTTGCAAAAAAAAAAAAAAAAAAAAAAAAAAGTGTCTGGCACAGTTTATCTCCCAGAATAGAAGCCATATTAATGCCCCAAAAGTACATCCTCACACATCCAGGCACACAAGAGAGCTGTAGGAAAGATGCATTTGTCACAAACAAACTCGAGATAGCAGTCTGGCCCAAAGTCGCCCAGTAGTCATCACCTCTCTTCTTTTATTCCCGGGTACATTGAAGTGAAGATAGCATGAAAGCATAGACATGTGAGTGAGAGATTAGATAGTGCGGCAGCTGGAGAGAGCGACTGATGAATCAATAATATATATAAAGAGGCAGAGAGAGAGGGAGAGCGAAGAGTGGACAGGCACAGTTTAAAGAGAATGAGCAGCTGTGTTGAGAGAATAAATGAAAAATGTGCAGAGATCGCAGGAGAGGTCAGGGATGACAGCACCGGGGAGTGATCAGCTCCCTCTCTCTCACTCATACGTCAACTCACTGCTGAGAAAACGAGAGGATGTGACCTATTTAAAAGCAACAAGTGCACACACACACAGACGCATGAACACACACACACACACAACAGCATCAGGTCGGCACCAAGGTATGATAGGAAGGGGATATTCTTATCTCAGACTGGGCCATCCCCACACAATCCCCAAAGGACATAAACACCAGGCGTGGGTGGACTGCAGAAATAGACTGCAAACGTAGACTCCTTTCAGCCTGTGGAGATAATATACAGTCGCCCACCAGATGCACGTCCTAGATCTGTGAATGGAATCTACGTGATGAACGGGTGCGGTCTTCAGGGTAACAGTGAAGTAAACTAGTAGTAAATAAAATATCATCCTATATGGAGTAGTAGGTCAGAAGTCCGATACTGGAGTAACCTTTTATTTTTACAAGTCTTTCCTAAGGAGTTCCCTAGGGGGGAAAAAAAAAATATATATATATTTTGTATTAATCACAAGGAAACTGGTATTTAAGTTATCTTTTTAATAGTTAGTGAGCAATGCTGGTTTATACATAGCAATTGATTTCCAGACATGTTCCATGTAAACCCAATTTAATATTCATTGCTTCTTGGAAACTTTATTCTTCATATATGTGGAACTGTGTGTTTGTTTGTAGACATATTTGGCAATTTTGCACGTTTAGCTCGCTTTAGAGACCCTATAGGTTACACACACAATTCATGGTAATTAATGAAGTGTGCTAGTTGCCTCCATTTCCCCCATAATAGGTAGTTAATTACATCATCCTTTCTAGAGAACTTCCTAAAGAAATATCAGAAAATGACAAAAGCCTAAAATAAAGTTACCAACTTTGTTTCTTTACACCAGGGGACAGGACTTGCTGCATGTGTGGGTGTAGATTCTAGTGACAACAAGAGGAGCAACTGTATTTTTAGACAATATTTTTTGCTGAATGTCAGCCCTGTTTTGCAATTAGTAAGACAAAAGTGTGACTTTGCATTTGTGGACAGTTGTTAGATGAGAAAGGGTATGTATTTGACTCTGTGCAGGTGTAATGAACCCACCTGGATCTCTCTGGTCCCTGTGAACATCTCCTTCAAGCCACTGAACACCAGACGCACCAGGTAATGAGATGCTTCCCATACATGCTCCTGGGAAAAAAACACAATACATGATTATGATCACACACACATTACCTTTTCGCTCCACTGCATTTCTAATTACAACAAACTATAGATTGTTTTTTTGCCCGCTTAGTTTACTATTAGGTTTTAAATGTATAATGCCAATATGTGATAAAAGTTGCAGCAGTATATGAGCATGATGTGTTTCTCATATCATTACAGCGATATGATCACCTCCTTGGTTGGAGCTGCCCCCCCCCCACATCTATCCCCCTGTAATCACTCATAATTACGCTTCCCCATAATTCCGTGTTTAACCAATTAGGGACATTATGCAGAAGTCATTTAGCTCAATCCCTCCGGCTGTGAGATGGTAGATACACTGACAGCAGGATAACGACGATGCCATATATACAGACAACGAGATTAACTCCAACTACTGTAAGGAACTATATAGCTATTTTACAAATCATAAGCCCGACAGAGCTGTAAGAAGATTAAATGCTTCCATTCTCCTGCCATGGTGTCATTTGACAGAATGGGTGTGCCAGTCCAAAAAAAAACAAACAAAAAAAAAAAAACATTTACGTCCAACGAAATCGAAGTGCAACGGTTCTGAACTAAAAATAGGTTCATAACAACTGTGCACAGTATTTTTTAAATATATCTACAGTGCTGTATTACACTCCTGGCCTCCCTGACACAACCGTGCAATATCTTATTCCACTGCAATAAACCCATAAATTAACTTGACTAAAAGAAACTTTGAAAGCTTCCGTTCTCCATCAGCTCACATGGAGACAGAGCGCTGGGGCACGTGATGTCAAGGTCAAAGCTACTGAACTCCTTTTGGGTGGACAATTAAATGCACTCACTGTCAACAGTGTGATAAATGCCTTCAGGCACATGCGGGAGACAATGGTAGCAGTGATATTGGAGAAGGATAGACCTCGGACTGGAACGCCTTGTACTCCATTACGAGTTTATCTGGGCTCAATGTGTGCCTCTCACAATTCGTAGCCTGGGAGGATGGCGTAAAAGGAGCCCTCACATAGAGAAGATCCTGCGCTAACATGCCACTCCGTCATTCCCCGCTGACACAACGCTCAAAATAAAACCGCGTGCAGGGCGAGGGAATCCGACATCTACCACGTGACTGCACCTTGGGGAACTCATCGATCTCCTTCAGTCTCTTCTCTATCTGAAGGCGTCCCCCGTAGCGCGTGACCCCGTACACCACAGTCATCACGGTCTGCTTGACCACCTTCCTGCTGATGAAGCCCTCTAGGACCATGGCGATCTTCAAACCGCTCTTCGCATCCCGCGATCGTAACTCCTCCACCTGAAAACACATGGACACGTCGAAGGTACACAGAGATGTGTTATTGGAGGATGTTTTAATGCACAAATCCACACGCATATAAATGAGGGTAGAAGAAGAGCAGAGCGATACGGCCAAAATCTTCTCTCCTGCTTCAGGTCATTTCATAGCTCGATAGCGATAAACATCATGATGTAGCATGTTTTCTGTTACGTCAATAAGTAAATAGTCTATCTGAAATGACCACGTGGTAAAGCCTATTTTTGTATACCCATGTGTGTATTAAATACTTGACAAATGAAAAGTACCGTATGGAGTATTATCTCGTTCAGTTAAGAACTTTAGCGCAAAATGAACATAACAGTTTAATGTGCAATCATAATAGGAAAAGATATTTCCATGCATACATCGTTTGTTAATCGCAGTGAACTGAGAGGTAAAGTAAAGTGTGCGCCAACAACAAAACGGCAATCTTAAAATGATCCCTTTCAAAATATTTCACGTCAGGGTTTCTGACAAATTTGAGTTA
>CALSBV010011200.1:15754090-15773899 GCA_943590825.1 Bovichtus diacanthus
ATATATATCTATATATAGATATATATATATATCTATATATAGATATATATATATATCTATATATAGATATATATATATCTATATCTATATATAGATATATATATATATCTATATCTATATATAGATATATATATATATCTATATATAGATGATTTCATCCCCATATGATTCCATTTAAAAAGGCGATAAATTATCATATTGAAGAAGAAAAAAATAAAAACAAGGTTACACTATCAAATGTCTATTTTTGTCTGACCGACACACCAGGATAGAAACAAAAAGAAAAAGCAACAAATTCTCATAGTTTAGAAGCTTGAACCAGGAAACGTTCGGCAGACTTGATCCACAGAAATTAAATGACAACTATTGGTTAAGTCATTTTTTTGTTTAGGTCAACTAATGGAGTAATCAACGTATTGTTTCATATCTCTACTAGGTTTAACATAGTCTACAATAACATGACTGCTGCCACGGTTACTTATTGTACAGCCTGTCCATACGAGTTAACAAGATGTATTTATCCAGGTAGCTGGTCTGGTTCACAAGCCTGACATGATCTACAGTATCATCTTACCATAACCCAAAGCCCAGAGGTAAAAACACAGAGAGAAAGTGTCCTGCAACCAACTGCACTCTTTTCCTCAGCACACTCTGATTCCTGACTCCTGCACTGAAGTGTCAGAACATAACAATTAGCTTCAAATTGTTTCTGCTTAAAAAAATATGCAGGTTCACAGCAAGCCTGGGGTCTTTGATAGCACTGTGCGCGCACTCACCCCTTGAGCTTTTGGATATGAGAGTCTACTCTCACTGCACTTTGATGGAAGCCATGAGAAACTTAGCACTTCTAAAGACAAGACCTGAATTGAGAAACTTGAAATATATTCTCAATGCCTAATCTGTCACTCACTATGGGATATATAGTGAGTCATCTGAATATTAACAGCTGAGCAATTGCAACGTGCCTTGCAACTGAACCACAATTCAGTTACGTTGTGCAACTCCAAACCCAAAAAAAAAAAAGGGAACAAAATAAAAAATGCAAACCAAAATAAGCCCACTGGTGCTGACCTGCTGTGCTACTCCGCTGTACACATCCTGGGGCAAGTCACAGGGCATGAGGTTGACTGATGTGGCACCAATAACATCTCTGCCTAGAGCAGCGTAATGCTGCAGACCATTACAGGAACCATCCTGGAGGAGAGAAGGAGAGGAAAGATTAGAGCGATGATGTGGAGGAGGAGGAGAGAACAGAGACGGAGGAGGAATTATCAGCACACAATGCGAGAGGGCAGCGCGGGGGGGGCGGAGGTTACGGCTACACAGAACATATGAATTAAAGAATGTGGACGTTAAAGAACAACAAACAAACTGAAGAGAAGAGATGAACGGAAAAGGGGACAGAAAAGGGCACTATGAAACACATCGGCTCAACAGAGGAGTAAAACAGATTAGGTTGCTTCCATTTCGCTCGAAGCCACAAAGGGAATTTTGCAATCAATGCCTGACTATGAAACCATCTATTAGCATCTTTAACTAACTGCATCATTCAAAGCAACTTCCGGACAACATTTGGCATCAGACTAGGGGTGACACAATCAACTGATGATCAATTATTCGTCAGTCACACTAAATTAAAAGTAATTGGTCAATTTTATTAATTTAAATGTTACTTCTCAGTGTCTGTCTGAGTCGTTTAAATCAGCGCTCCCCAACCTTTTTAGGCATAGCAAAACACACAATATCATTTAATTGTTACATATATAATCTTAATGTATGTTTTATATTATGCACTGTATTTATATTATTATTACATTGTTATATATATAATGCATAAAAATGTTTACAATAAATATTACCAACACAAAAAATGTAAAAAAAAAAATGTTTACGGCCCGGTACCAAACGATGGTGGTTGGGGAGCCCTGGTTTGAATGAGATTAACATCTGTGTACCAGCACATTCCTCATGTTCAGCTCACAAGACAAAATGATAAAGCCTAACATAAATATTGCAGTGAAGTTAGCCAGGTCCTGCCAGCTGCAGAATTAATATTTTTCATTTTCTTTCCATCCAAATGTGGCCTCTGACCTGAAGGTGTCTCTACTATGGCTATATATGTTATATATATACTATATGTTCTGTAACTGCAATTAAAAGTCTCTCACACAAGTTTCTCCTTTTGGCTATTTATATCCTTTCCTTCATTTATGTATTTATTATCTTAGTACTAATTAGTTAACATGAATGTGACAGGCTCAATCAAAAGGCTTATATTTGAATATATTGCATTTTATGTCAGTATATTTTGTTCTCATGCTTTTTTCTCTTGTTTAAACTCTGGAGTCAGGAAAATGATTGCCACTTGCGCTTTAATTGAGTTTTCTGTGTCAATTTTTTTTTTTTTTAAATAATTTGTATGGTAAATCATTCAAAGGAATTATATAAAATGTGCATTCCTAAAAACAACATTTTCTTAGGTGCCAAATTAAAAGCTACGTTATTACAAGGCTGTTATAAAAAGCCCAGAGGAGCAGACAGTGTTGCTTTCCTCTAAAAATAAAAACCTGAGATTATGCCTAAACCTGTAAATCACTAGATTCCTGACGTAAGGCTGCACAGTAAGTGGGCTTCACAGTATAGTAAATATACATCCAAAACTGGCACTATTCTAGTGGATTTGTCTGTTGCTTTGGTTTGTATCTCAGCACAGCATATCTGAAGCTGCGGTCTGGTCTGCAAGATTACGGCTACAGGTTTATGACAGATAACATAAATGGCCCCAGATGGCTGGGGAGGTCTTGCCTTGTTAACTTTGACATGCCTTCTGAAACAGCACTATAAAGCATGAATGAATGGCCCTAAAGATAATCTGTTTTAATCATCTCATATATATATATATATATTTGTTTGTCTACGTTTCACCCTAATGATGAATTTACCTTTTACATTTTTGGTCTGCAGTTGAATGTGTTATTCAATAACACACTAATAGGAGATCAAACATGCGATTCAAACCGCTATGCGACTCTGCAAACAGATACAACAGATACCTGGTGAACAGGAAAATGAGAGATGAACAGTGCTGGATCGGGAGATCGCACAGCTTTGGCAATCTCCATGCAGCAGCCCAGAGCCTGCCAGGGCTCATCCGCATTCATCCACCACTTCTTACCCTGACAAAGACAAACACATGGCACATTATCCCCCATACATAATCACTACCGGGAAAAGCATGTTTACTTTTGGTTTAGACAGATATTCATATCCCCTTTAGATGTTGTGACCGCTTAAACTGACCCCAGTGAGAGAGAAAGGGATATGCTATAGTCGACATATTTCAGACATTTTAAATAGTAGCCGTATCGGAATTTTAGCTAAATGTTAATAGTGTAAAAAGTTTCAAACAAGAAATGCTATATGGAACTACGAATGCATGGTTGGAATAAGGACAGAGCATTGATGACAAACTGACGTCAAGAGGGTTGTCGGCAGAGTCCAGTATGTCCTCCATGATAGAGTTAGCGTACTCCAGCCGTCCCTCTAGTGAGCTTCTCTTCTTCAGTCCCGTCAGATTGACCAAGTGGATCTTTAGCCAGTTCAGTCCCTTCGGACCGAGGGGCTTCCCCTCTGCAAACAAAAGGAGAGCCCGCGTGACATCACTTCCTAGGTGATTAAAGTACGGCGGACAGGGGTAGATACGTCCCCGGAAGTCCATGTTGTGAGGGAACCAGAAAATCTCATCCCGCATGTAGTTGGCGATGGAGAGTTTATATAGAGCATCCATACGCAGGCTGTGCATCTCATTGCACTTCTTCCTGGCATTTATCACCTCCCTCTTCATGTGGGCTTTCTCAGAGGAAGTATAAGCGGGATCTTGGGCATTGAAGTGGGGTATTTTGGGGGCCTCTGATAGAGGGGGAGGGATGTCTAGCTTATGACTACCCCGGTCATTGAAGATGGATATGATAATATCCAACAAAGGTTTGTTGATACTCCAGGCACAGTTGCCCAGCAGGTTGAGAGAGTCCAGGACAGCATGGATGTTCTGGCAGTTGTCCAACAACTCCTCGTGTTGTGTGGCTCCTTCCACTGTGCGCATCAGCTTGGTAGGCGTCAGCAGGTAGGCTCCAAACTTGACAGAAGTCCAGGGCACGGGAGGGCACAGCATTGGCATCACGTAGGAGTCAAAGGTCAACTTGGTCTCCATAGCCTCCTGCTGCATCTGAGTCAGGATGGGGTGAAGTTTGATGAAGCCGACCTGGAGGGACAAACATCAGAGCAAATCCGATCAGAAGCAGAAATGAACCGGCACACGCATGTATTTGAATTTAATTCTCAGAAATAAATACTAGTAGATGAGATACATATTCAGTTTCATAGCTGTTTAAATCACAACTGACAAGAAGAACATTGAACAACCTCTGCACTGGATATCAGATCACTGACATCCACGAAAGACTATGAAAGGAAACTGTAGCTTCATAAACCTCACCGCTCGCACTGGTTTGTCCCATTATTATTTTAAAAGTGGCCACTGAAATGTTGCTCGCCTACTGGAGCTTCCACATTGCAGATGATCTGCTCTGGAACTTTTGTTTTAAGTTTTGTAAAAACCCTGGTCAGGAGTCCGGGTGATGTCTTTCCCAGGCCATGTCTCTGATGTAAAATAGTGTGTCCTAGTTTGTAACTCACACATAAAAGCATGTAGGACTGGACATAGAAAACACATTATAATAAAAAGGTACAGTAACCTGACAGAAACATAAAACACCTCAGCATTGCTTGGATGAGTCAGACTGCGTCATGCTGTGCTGTAAAATCATTAGGATACTCCCCTGATGGGCTAACCTCTAAAGAGAGAAAGAAAGGGGAGGGGGAGAATAAGAGGAAAGAAAGTAGAGGAAGAAAGATATATATATTTATATATATCTACTGTATATAGTATATATATATATAGTATATATATATATATATAAAAGACAAATAGGGAGAAAAGTCTGCAACAGTGTCAAAGTGCATCAAGTCCAAAAGGTCCATAAATCTCTCTCTCTCTCTTTCTGCCTCTCTCCCCTGACACGGTCGGCTCACCCTCCTGCAGGGTCCCGTGGCAGTAAATCAGCAAGCCAATTAAGGGGACACTAAAAAAGGGATTAAACGGGAACCTATTCATCTTACTCGACTGTTCCCTCTGCCAATTCACATAAGGGGATAAATGGTTTTAGAATTCACACTCTTTGGAGCTTCACGCTGGATAGGCGGGTGCACAAGTATACAAGGCAATAGGCTTTTGAGTGACAGACAGCCTTCTTGTCCAAAGTGAAGGTCATGTGTTTTCAGGTATTTCCTGGGTTCGGCTCCACTGTGGATCGTTTCCATATTAAAAAGGAAAATGTTAACTTTGCAACTACTTGTTGCGCCTGGTAATTATTATAGTTATATTTTTTTTCTTCTTCAAAATCAGACTTAATGTGTTATTTTCAAAAACTCACAATGAATGTGATAATTTGATTGATGGTCGGTTCTCAAAAAAAGAAAAAAAAAAACAGCTCATTGTGTTTTCTTTTTAATCCTTTTGAATATGTTTCTCAATGTTCCAGGAGATCCCTTTAAAATATAATCCTTGACCATTTTCCCTCATAAATCTCAGTTGAAAGGATCTTTTTTGGTCCGGGATGATGCTCGGGAATCCTGTTATGAGGTTATCAAAGCCCTGTGTATTTGGCAATACCACTTTTAGTATAATCGCTACCAACAGCAGGTAAGCTAACTCTTCTGATATCCCTGTGAGCACTTGGAAAGACTCGCACTTCCACTGTACCTGCCATGTGTTGCGGAAGGTGTACATGTGGTATACGATGGGGATGCGCTTCTTTTGGAGTGCCGGGTTCAGGATGTCGCTATCAATTTTGAGGTTCTTGACCATCATATCCACCATGTAAGTGCCCAGCTCCAGGGTGACTATGTATGGCAAATGGATCTCTCCTCCCTGCAGCGTGGGTCCTGAACTCTGGTCCGTCACAAGTTTACACCACTGCTCTCTGGGAAGGACGTCGTACTCCTGGAAGGAGAAGAATAGAGGTGGGTCGTTTTCATTTAGTAAGGGCTTGAGCCATCGCTCATCACAATAAGCTGCAGCGTTCTTTAAGGCACGTTGACATGTGTGAGAGAACCCAAGATCTCAGTTTTGATATTCAGACCTAAAAGAATTTGTCAAAAACAGGCGGCTTTTGTGATCTAATCAAAAGATAGCTTTCATATTTCAAGAAATGTGATGAATCCTGAAAAAGCCTAAATGTATTAAAAATTCTGCCAAAAACAAGAACACTCAGCTAGGGAGCCTTCAGGAAAAGGATGATCCAAGAGAATAAAAACATTAGCTGGTCCTCAGACAAGTAAGTAAGAAGTTGGATTAATGATTTGTGTCATAACAACAAAGAAAAACACAAGAATAGACATCATTTTAACTACAAAGGCGGCATGTAAACAAACACATAACTACAACTAACTAACTACTGGAGTATAATGAGCTGTTGCTCATTAAGGTCTTGATGACATTGGCGTTTTCCTCCCCAGTGTAGCAGAACCATCAACACACTGGTGAAACACTGAGTCAGTGATACTGGCTGTGATGTTGCGACTTCCAAGAACTTTTATGCAAAGCACTAAATAAAAAGTGTGCATGACAACTGAATCTACATTTTTTTAGTTTTTTATTTACTGCAACATGAAACTTCACGACAGCATAATATATGAGACTTCGGAGAAAAACCATTGAGTCCCGCAGTATTGTTTCTAGGACATGAAACAAAAGCAGCGCGTTGAAATGAAAGAAAGCCCACCACACAAACCCGGAGCCCAGCTCACAAGTTCTAAACAAAACGAGTCGCGCATTATAATCAGAAGTGAGAGCCATGTATTGGTTTTTTTTTACATGTAACTAGAGCTGAAGCAATAAACGGCAATGTCCTTCAGTTTGCACCTTTGCAGGCTTCACAGTGTCTACTGTGCAGCACAGTGCATATAGTACGTCTATAGCTTTTATTGTGGTATCAAGCAATTTGAGTCCTTCATACAGATTGATAGCTACATACAAATACATCTTTGTTTTTTCTTCAGAATTTCCACAGGATTACTTTGATTGTGTGTGACATACACCCAAATAAAGAAACCAGTCTGCCTCTCACTATTTGTTGTGACAAATGTCTACTGTGTTCTAATCTTTTTTCCGATAAACTAACAGGAGATACATTCCCTTTTTTGCAAAACCAATACACATAAGAAGTACATATACAAGAAGACATGTGGGGCATGGTGATTGCTCTACCTTTGTGTCTTTGGCCAGCAGGTCTGTGTAGCTGTTGTAAATGTTGTTCAACTTTTGCACCGTCTGATTTTGTTGCTTCTGCCGAACGGAGTACTTGGTGTTGACCCTGTTGCCCAGATCTGTGGCTATAATCTTCAGTGACTCACCACTGGGAGGAATGTTGGCAATACTCTAAAAGAGTAGGACACAGTTCAAAACGTCAAAACGCTCCTGACAATTCTGTCATACAAAGCAGATCTTTTGATGACAGTTTTAATGAAAAGAAAAAAAAAAACACAATCCTTCAGTCAGAGGGGAAATCAAAGCGAAAATGGTCTTTTCAGAATTAACATCACATCCTGAGTATTTGTCTACGTTGGAAGCAAAGGTATCTGATCAAAGCATGCTCTCCTTTGCTGCCAAAGATAAAGCCTGATGCTTTTGCAGCTGTTGTCACTGTCAGAGACTTGATTTGTGTTTTGTGGTTTCCCAGATTGATTGGGTCTTATTGCAGTGTTGAGAAATCAAAGGAGCATAATGTGACATCACTACAAATCTTCTTTTTTTTTATTTATAATGTAGTAAAGTCAAGCTGTCATCAATCAAATCTGTTTGACTCAAACTCTGACAAGTCTTCGATAAATCCAAGACTTCTGGCATTTCATTGAGCGGTAGGCCGGGTTAGGTTTGTATTACCTGTATCATGATGTCAACATACTCTCTATCCTCTAGCACACAGAGGTAGAGATAAAGGTTAGGCCTGAAGTCCTTGCTCTTGGTCTTAGCCAGGATCATCTTACTCTCCCTCAGGGCCTGGAGGAGGATCTTCTGCCACCATACCCGCTGATTCGCCAGCAGCTTCCTCTGAAAGGACAAAATAATTGGAAGTCATCCTCGTCTCATGACAGTGACTGCCAGCAGGACACAATTAAAGAATGTGACGATTGTCAAATAAAATCCTGCACCATTGCTTTTTTAATCACATTCTGCATGTACCAAATGGAACGTCATTATAAATTGTGAAGCAGTAGATGGGGCCACCTCTCACTGGACACGAGGTATTGTGAAGCATGAGTGTGCATGCTATTTGATGGTTAGGCTTGTTTGTCCCAGATAACTCCAGATGAAAGGGAGAAAACAGCCTATCATTCTGAGAAGAACACAACTGGGCCACAGACTGATTAAGACTAAAACTGGTAGGAAAAACCTATTCTACTTTTCCCCGGAGTCTTGGCCCACTAGAAAGGTACGCAGAGATGTATGTAATTTATCAATAATAACATGAATCATCATTCGTCACTCACATTCCAGCACATTGAAGTTAAAGCAATTGTTTTGACATATTTGGAAATACTCAAGGGGCAACCTTTTCTCTGATAAGTGAAGCCAATGCTGAAGTGCCATAAACCTGGATTATTTTGAATGGCCAACAGGGGGCGACTCCACTGGATGCAAAAATTATTCAGATTGTATACAAGTCTATGAGAAAATAACCCAACTTCTCAATGATTTATCAGCGAACATCTTCCTAATGAGTTGATGGTCGCAATCGCTAGTTTCAAGTCTTTTTCAAGACAGCATGTATGTTTTTTTTGACATCGAAGCTTTTTACATGAAAATGATGTTGTTTTTTTTGCATAAATAACTTTTTTCATGAAAATTTTGTTTTTTTTGACATCCAAGCTTTTCACATGAAAATTATGTTTTCTTTGACATAAAATATTTTTTTTCATGAAGATGTAGTTTTTTTTGACATCCAAGCTTTCTACATGAAAGTATGTTTTTTTTCACATCCAAGCTTTTCTCATGAAAATTAAGGTTTTTTGACATCCAAGCTTTTTTCATGAAAACTATCGGTCCATACAAAAAAAAAATGTACAAACAACAAGTTGTGGTGTAATGTGGAGTTATGTGGACAGAGCCAGGCTAAGTGTTTCCCCCTGCTTCCAGTTTTTGTTATTCTAAGATAAGCTAATAGCCTGATGGCTGTAGCTTCGTATTTAGCAAACAGATATAAGTGTGATAGTGATCTTCTAATCTAATTCTCAAGAACATGAATAAGTGTATTTCCAAAAATTTTAAAATAGTCCTTTAACAACAAAATTAGGAATTGCATTGTGGGTCTTTTAGCTTTGCTTTATATAAAGTGTTAATTATTTAAATTATGTTCTTAACTGTGATAAAGGTTATTTATTATTTCACAAGCAGAGACTACATCCTTTTTGTCAAGATATATAAGATATATAAACCTGCACTATAATCACATTTTTAGCTTTGCTTCTTGATTTTTTATGATTGACTAAATAATGGAAAATTAGATTCTGTAGATGGGTACGCATGTAGTTTTGTTCATGTTTGTACAAGTGCCCATGGAGGTATTGTGGTTATACGCATGTTCTGTGCACAATCGTGTTCCCTCTTCAGTTGAAGAGTTTTATCCTGCCTGAAGCAGAGACACAGTCTTGATTGTGGATGGAGAGGTGGCTCTCCGTTCTCTCCAGAGGCTTCCATTACAATACATTATTATTCTGCCCTGCCTGTCTGTAAATGCTTCCTGACCACCAGGGACCATCAGCCTCCTCGCTTCCCACATAGCCCATCTGCAGAGGCAGACGAGCCAGGCCGGACAGTAAATGCCAGAGTTGGAAAAAAGGCACACCACAGGAATATGATGTTTCTTCCTCCAACCTGTCAGGCCTAAATGCATATTATTTAAAAGTTTATATCAGAGTAAAAGATGAACCCTATTCCTAGCAGGCAACGGGTACCATTTAATATAAAAATACATAAATGTCAATACATCATGTTACAGAAATGGTGTCGTATTAGCATAATTACTCCAAACAGACAAGACAACTGCCAACATAAACACACCCTCTACATCGGTATTGAGCCAGCATGTTGGATTTAGCAGGACTTCTACAGGATTATTTGCAGTTTAAAAGAGACAAAATTGCAGCACTAAACAACATGTTTTCCAGCATAAAAAAAAGTTGTGTTTTTTTTCCCCAACAGGAAGCAACAAGGTTTATGAGAAATTAGATTTTCTTTTCTTAAAAACATTAGAAGTTGCAGGGTTATTACCATTTATTTCACCTAGTCTGTTACATTAATCTGACACTAATATATTGAAATACCTTATGTTGTACCTCAAATATGTTTTAGGATTTTAGGTTCGGTATAGACTTTTAGGAAAAAAGTATTTGCAGATTTACAGCATCCCAGGACTATAAATCCAAATTTCTAGGAGTCTAGTTTATTAAAAATGTGATGAAGATGAGGAGAGGCAACAGGTGGGTTTGTTTACCATTTTGGCCATGTTTTCAGTGATGGGCTTGGCAGCCTCCACAGAGTCGATGGTGATAGTGCATTTATTTTCCATGCTGAGCTGTTCTTTGAAACGCTCCTGAAGCTCCTCCTGAATGAAGTCCAGTTTGGGGTAGTGGTGGTCCGACCTCTAAAACACATACAGACACACAAAACAGTGAGAAAGAGAGAAATAATGACTGCTTCCTACTGTATGACATTAAGAGACGTGTTTGCCTTGTTCTTAACCTCTAGAGCCAGAAAGATTGAAAAGACCCTGACCTTCCTTTTAAGCACCTCTAACCTACCTACCACTTGATTGACCCTTAGGATCAAAACGCCATCAAAACGCCATGCTAACAGACCCCTAACACTTGCATCCATGCTGCTCCTTACATCCATCAAAGCGGTTTGCGCTGACGAGCGAAAAAGCTAAGCGAAAAGACTTGTCAGGCATTTCCACATTTCTTGCTAATAGAAATAAAATGCGCTTTAAAAGTCAATCACTGTTTAAAGAGGCAGTGACCTTGCCAAGGCAGTAAAAACCACACTCAAAAACACACTTTGACCAGCAGACTCAGGAGGGCACCAACTACTTTTACTATTGTGAGCTAAGCAAAAATGATGAAATGATTTTGATGAAATTGGCATAAAGGCCAGTTGCTGGATGAAAAATAATAATCAAATGATAATACCATACATTCTCTGATGACAAGTTGAAACTAGATCAAACTGCATTTTGTACGAGCATCAGCCTAATCAAAATTCCATTTTCACAACAACAAACAATATTCTAATTAGATTGTGTGTCTGCTGCTAACAGTGATTCAAAATCCTCCGGAGACCATCCAGTCTGCTCCTCTGTTATCTAGTGGACCAGTTATTTGGACAGCCTTTCAGTCATTAAACCAACCTGCCAGAAAGTCACAGTCATACTCAGATAACCAGCCTTACGAATGCCATCAGAGGCAAGTAATGGAGCGGTCACATTTGGCCTGTTTCACATTTCACTAAGTGGCCTAGTTTCACATGCACTCTTAAAATAAAAATACATGACCTGCTGATTACTGCCATCACACACAGAGGCCACCAATAACATAAAGTTGACCAAAAATATATAAATATGCCACTCAGATGGAGACCAAAGTAAATATGGCTAAAAATATTGCGATCTAAAAAAAAAAAAGAAGCTGTTAATGAATCATGTGAGATTTAGAAGGGGAAGAGAGGTGGGAAAAGGAAGGAGAGGTGAGAGGAGGAGAGGCAAGGAAAGCGGAGGACCCATTAGAAAGCAGAGTTGGCTCACTATAAATAGGCCAGTGCCTGTCTGGCTGTGAAGGGGTGACAATCAAATCTTTCGTAGTCATGCTGGAGCCTTCTGACAGCTTTCCATGCTCTCTGGTGCTTTGACTCTTAAAACATACACAATACTCAGCCTTGAAAAAAAAAAAATGTGTATTTATAGTATACATTATCAGTCTTTAACATAAAGCCCCATGCAGTCTCTCAATAAATGTAACTCTTTTCTATAATGCTTCTGGATTGAAAATCCATTCTCTATGAAATGCAGGCCATGGCATAGACGCTTCTACATCTCTCGTCTTTTTAAAGTAACACAAACTGGGGTATAAAATTGCTGCTTGCAACACACATCTGCTATCTCAAGATTAGCATGTAGTATTCACTATTACATCCCCTGAATTTCCTTTAAGATTTAAGCATAAAGACCAGCAGCCAACACTTAAATGTACATTATATTGCTCATGATGACTTTAGTGATTCAATTGTCTCTATGTTTTGTTTTTTTTAAATAATGAGGCATTGAAGCCCATGCATCTCTGAATGCTGAACTTAAAGTTCATTTTGGCAAACCACAAGGATTACTGCCAGGCCCATGGATATTTTTCTGCTCATCATACATCCCACAGTCTCATAAAATGTTCATTCCAATTTACACTGATGATACTCAAATGTGTTATACAAGCTAGAAGGACATTCGGAGAGCGCAGACGTCCGACAAGGCCATGCCTTGTCTGGCAATGTTAATGTAATAAATAATGTGCGTATCCGTTAAAGAAAACATTCTTAGTTATTATTTATTAAGAGTGTAACACTTTGATTAACAGCGATCTGGAAACATGAGCAACTCAGCGACACATTTTGATTAAAAAGTATTGCTAAACTCTTGATTGTTCTTTTTTTTTTTTTAAAGAGACCCCCTGCCCACTTTAAGCCAGTGAGGAAAGCAAAGTCAAAGACACAGAAAAAATGTAAATGTAAAATAACCATAACTTTGGTAGAAAAGCGTGTGTTCATGTAGAAAAACCATCACTCATAGTAAGAGGCCGATTGAGTAAAACTAGGTTGTCAGTGCCTTTAAGTCACCTAATAACAAAATCAGCATTCTGTGCCACAATACTAGGAACATGTGGTCCAGGTCAGAGCGAGCCTGTGGTACAGTTACCTGTGTGTAGTAGTCCTGAACCAGCGAAGGGAAGCACTGGTTTGTGCTGGTGTTGAGGCTGGGCTGGTAGTCGGGCTGGACGATTTTCACGGCCTTTAGCACCATGTCTCGCTCATCTTGCAGGAACACGCACTTGCTGAACATATCGTCCACAGAAAAGCCATCCTCCTTCATTTGTCTCAGGCACCTGGACATACAGGGACATGCAGTTGGTGTACCAGGTGGCCCTCAAGCAGGTTTTAGCGATGTTACATCTGTGGGGACTCGAGGATGCTAATTAGACCTAGTGGCTTAACAATTGAACATGCTGTCCAGTCCCTCCCCAATGACTCTTTGAGTAAGAATTGCCAATAGCGCAATCAATGAGGAGCGTTATAGTAGCAGTAAACAGATCAGACATCATCTGGTTAAACTCAAACTCAGAATATTATTGTGCTATGCGATACATGCAAAGGATAAAACAAAGTAGAAATGGCCAACTCAACTTGCAATTCATTGCTGAGGGGCACATAAGAGAACACAGAAGTACACTATGGTACAGAAGTACACTATGGTACAGAAGTACACTACGGCAGCAGCCTCCAACCCTTTTTTGCACCACGGACCGGTTTCATGCAAGACAATTTTTCTATGGACCAGTGGGGGGGGGGGGCAGACACACAATAAAGTGCAAAAACATATCATTTAATTATTACATATTTAATGTAAATGTAATTATTCCATTTTATATCATGCACTTTATTTATATTATTATTAGATTGTAATATATATAATATAATACATAAAAAATGTTTACAATAAATATTACAACTGGAGATACACTGTATAACCAACAGTTAGGAAGAATGCTCAGTCAAAATATATTATTATTGGCTCTACACAACAAAGCTCTGTGATTTATTGGAAAACATACGTAAGCTATATTTTACCTCGGAAAATTAAAATCTAAATGTATTAATGTAAAAATGCCATTGAGAGATTATTGTCATTTTTTTTAGTTCAGTCTTATTTTGTGTGTTTTGTAAAAGCCTGCCTACGTGTCCCATGATACACACATACCTGTGTGCTGTGACCTATGTGTATACTGTATGTATACTGGCAGGAGGCTCCGACGGCTGGTTTCATAATCAGCTTTTAGAATTAGCTCTTTTTAGTAATCAGGGATAGGGTTTCCATAAAAATAATCTTTTAATCCATTTTTAAGTTTAAATTCAACTTTTTCCACACGACAGCTAACAAAACACTGTTTAGCTGCTAAATTGGTAAGTGCAGATGTGCAGTGTGTAATAAATATGGCTACAACAACTGGAATATAATGTTATTGGAATATAATTCTCTAATACCTTAGCCAGGGTATCAGTCTACCGAATGTCATCATTTTATTTTTTTCATATCTTGCCAACCAGAGACTAACAGCCATATATTGTATATACGATGATATTGTGGAAATATAACCTTCATGCAACTCTGATGCAGAAAGTAATTACAATACTTCAAATGATCAAGTAGATTTTCATTTACGTGGAAGATTATGGTTATTATGATGGAACAGACTTTTGGAGTCAGATCACAAGTTCAGAGTTCACAACCTTCAGACCTGCCTGTTGATGTGGGAATGAGGAGTAAGATAATCATAGAAATTGCTGGGCTACTGATTAATTCGGCTTTTAGAAAAACTCCCTCGTCTGTGGGATCATTGTATATGTCTCGCCTACCCCGATCGACAGTTGCAGAATATCAATTTAAGTATTTGCATTGACGGGCCTTTCTGTCAGAGTCAAAGTATGAGACTGATCCAGAGGCAGACGGGCACTGACGACATCAGTGAAATGTTTATTTAAATAGAACCTCCTAGAGATCTCCTACAGAGAGCACGGGCTCCATGACTGGACTGCCGAACGCAGATAATACCAATGTGCCACCAGTCCCTGGAATACAAATGAGAGGCGCAATAACGTGATTATTTCATAACTCAGTTTGATATATGTTACCTCAGTAGGCCTGTGAATGCATTTGTTCAGCCTGGGTGGATCTTTATTCTTCTGTGAGTAGTGAGATTCAGGGCCTAAAGTGACACGTATTAACTTTTTTTGTCAATTATTTATGATTATTGTTATATAATGTTATTAAGCTGTTCATTGGTGTATTCTTCTATTCCATGAATGGGGCAAATGCAATATTCTTTTTTTTTTTTAACACGACTGAATGTCATCCAGGTATTGTATGCAATACAGTATGACCTGCAGTGTAGACTTATTTTATATATATATATATATATATATATATATATATGTAATCACAGGTGTCATGTGTCTACAGGGGTGAAACCTTGTTAGTGTCATGCACAGGTTGAGGTATGAAGCCCCTGCTGAACAATGATTGAGTAGCCTGAAGATCATGTTTGGTTGCGCTGCTCCCTAGAGGTAAACTACAGAACTACGTGACAAAGCCAAGAGACAGAAGAAAGGAAAACCCATTTGTCATCGTCCATGGAGGATGAGAGCGCTCTGCTTCACCCTGCACACCTTTACCTAAAGACAATTATAAATAACAGGCTAATTACCATCTGGAGACAAATCCTGGATCAGCAGCTTCCTACAACGTTATCTTATCAGAAGTAGATTGAAATAATTGTATTATAATAGTCTGTCATACGTCTAGTGTTTGACGTTACAAAGTGTATGTTGTATTTCTAAAGCAAGCCAAAGAGGTCACATTTCTTTTAATTTGGGGGGGGGGGGGTATTTATATATATATTTTCACTCTTGCCTCAGAGTCTCTTGTGATGCAATGTGCAATTTTGGTCAGAGTAAATGAGAGAGCCTTGAACAAAGAGAGGATTAGTCTGGGTGCTGGCACTGTGGTCCAGAGGAACAAAGAGAGCAGAGAGGTTGAAAGATAGAGCATAATCAGCCTGGTGGCTGCTCTGCTGCACCCAAGGGAGCAAAGAGCTCTGGAGGACACAGCACTTACAAAAGGGAAAACTTTAAGGGCTACGTGTGTGCGTGAGCCAGTCTGTGTGTGTGTGTATGAGAGAGAGAGAGAGAGAGAGAGAGAGAGAGAGAGAGAGAGGGAGAGAGGGGAACAGATTGGTTACATTGAGGGTAAGGATGCTGAAGGGGAGACTTCAGAGGCGAGAGTGACGTTAGGAGAGTACGGCAGTCCGGCCACAATAAATGGGGGAGAAAGCACCGTGAAGAAAAGAACGGGCAGGCTACAAACCCGTTGAGTGACGGAGAAACTGACGATAGTGAGGACTGTAGGAGAAAAGAGTGCACCACTGCAGAACAACAATGTCATACAAGCATCAGTTTACAGTGATCGATGGACCAACCTGATACCTCCCCACAACCCTACTGCCCTGCCACCTGTCCTGCTATTGGTCCACGCTGCATAGGGTGATGTCCCCCGGGTCCAGGGGGAAGTGTAGGCGTGTGTGTGTGTGTGTGTGAGTGTCTGTGGTTTTTGCAACAGCACTCGACCCGACTAAGATGAACTCTTAAACAACTAATCAAGGCAGCAGTGACATTTTGCATGGTGTGACTGGAAACCACAGTAGCTGCATCCCAGTTGCCTTCATCAAAGAAGATATTGTGGCCTATGAAGGTCAGACCTTGAGAAGACTGGAGGCTGTGTGCGCTTAACCTGCACTCCCTTCCCAATTGAGGGGGTCTTACGTCGAAGAGACCAAAACTTATGGTCTATTCTGGCAGATCTTGTCAACTTGTAAAACTCAAGAATTTCTCAAAAAAAAAAACATCTACCAAGAGGAAGTTATCTTCAACGTAACTAAGCGTGTTAAAGAGTCATGCTCCGTGATACCTTAGTTTAGACTACAGGTTTGGATATTTTTCACAACTGACAATTCACAGAGTTAATAGTAAGTTTAAGGACCAGGCCAATGATGGATTGTTGAGGACGATGCAGATATCGATATGTGAAAGTTAAAAGCTTCTGGAGTAAGATAGCCCTGTCTCCATGTCATGATGTGCTCTTGAAATGTAGACTGCGAAGGAGGAAACTGAACTAGGACATGGCTTAGGTAGCCCATTTTAAAAGAGGGCGTGAAAGTGCTTTGTTCAAACGCGTCTATATATCAACATGCATTAGGGTAAATGACGCAAATACCGCTGGTATTTAGCTAAGGTTAAACCCTGCCGTTGCCTGGGCAGCAGGCCAGCTGATTGTATTTGCTGCCGTCAAACAGGCTGTGAGCTGTGCCCAGAAGGGTTACACTGTATGTGCTAAATGTCATGTAATAAATCCTAAGTGTGGGGCGGACACACCGTCAGTGACGTAACAACTTGATTAATAATACTTAACAGTGATTTGTCAGGATGACCTAGTTACCAGACACAACTGGGCTACTGGCTGTCAAGGTTGTCGTGATGAAAAGTTGCTACTTACAAACTTGTTGCCTGAGCAAAAATAAATGAAATGAGAGTTCTGCCGTGTTGATTTAATTAGTCTAAGCCAACCTCATTAAGGTGACGTCAGCATGCTGCTGCCACGGCGGCTTTGTCAAAAGCTGCAATAATTGTTACATAAAACTTCCACAAATCGACCAAAATTTGAAGAAACGACCCTGTGATGCTGTGTTGCCATGGAAACAAAAATACCAGCGATGAGGGAGAGTAACAGCAAATGAGGTGCAAAGCGTTAGGAACAATTGATTCTGTCAGTTTAACACAGGAAAGACCCTGGACATTGATATTGTTGGGCATTTAAAATAAAGCCTGCCTAAAGCCGCCCCCACGTGATCTGCAGTGAAACCGTCCTGTGCTGGTGTTTCCGTCGGGGCAGAGCAGTGCCGCTAGTATAAGTGGCCCGCCTAGGCGTGGCGCACCATTCGAAATTGCCACTGAGGGCTGCCTTCAAAGTTCAAATTATTTAAACTTTGACTGGTCGCCGCTGACTTTTAAAGCACAACCAATGAGATAAGGATATGGAACAAACAATATGCCAGAACTCAGAAAGGATATGCAAAAGTACAACCCATGAGCACAGCATGACCCCTGCTGGTAAGTCTTTGTATTACCACGGCTCGGCTTTAAAACTCAAATCTCTGTCCCACGGCTGTCCAGTAATACCCCTCTTGTTAAATTTCAAATGATACAGACCAAATGTGTTAACGTGTAAATGCTTGTTATCACAAACATAGTCTCGCATAGCCAGACTGTGTGTGTGTGTGTGTGTGTGTGTGTGTGTGTGTGTGGATACCTTGTGATAATTTTTGGGGAGCAGTTGGGATCGCGGCCCATACACTCCAGTGCAGCACAGTAGGATCCCAGATTTGGCTTCAGACCAGCCTCTTCTACCAGAATAAATATGCGGCCAATCTGATTTAACGTGCCCTACAAACAGAGAGACACACACACACACACACACACACACGGAGGATAATTAAACTTTGCTTCCAAGTGCACTTTAAACAAATGTTTACTCAAAAAATCTTGAAAATAAGAATTCTCAACAAAATTACTGACCAAATATGAGACTTTATTTAAGCGAAGTGGTGCTCGATAGAAAGACTAACTATGACCAGAGAATCACACAGTATCTTCACAAGTAACAAATGACCACTGAGCAAGTTTGCCATCAGTTATAACAAGCAACAATGCAAGCAATATCGGATATTTTGCATTTGGCTTGTCATCTTGTAGAAGATTCTTAAACCTGTTAAGCCGTTCAGCCTAATATGTCTAAAGAGGTGTGTAAAAACAAGTGCTAGTTTAAAAAAAAAACAAAAAAAAAACATGGGACACACAACGACATAGGGTTGTTGAACTCACCTTCTTGGCCCACAGCCTCATCATGATGTTGTACATATCCGTGTTCAGAAGTTTACGTCGATTTACAATTCTGTGCTGGCTGAGCAGGAATTGCTGTGCCCTCTCAAAGTCCCCAGCAAACACACATGACTCCAGGTAAGAGCGGGTGCTCAGCTGGATGTCCCTGCATGAAGAGCTCTCGCTGTCCGGCTGTAGAAGCTCTGGGTTAATTGAAGATGTCTGCTGGCTTACTCGTTGACTGAGCGAACTCTGCAGCTCCTTCAGCTCAGCCTGCTCTTTGGAGATGTTCTTGGCTTCAGTAACAGTCTTCTTTCGGGCCTGACTTTTAGAGCCCATCAGTTTCCCTTTAGATACTTTATGTGCTGTCCCCGCAGCACCAGCAGCAGCTGCACCAGCAGCACCAGCAGCAGCTGCATCAGTGGTGGAGGTAACTGTTGAAGAAACTGCAGCACGAATCTTATCAGACAATCCCATGTGCTTTCTGTTCAACCAGGGCACAGAGTTTTTAGCAGTGGTGGATATAGTTTTATGTGATGTACCGGGGAGCAACGAGCTGCTTTTGCTACCTTTAGATTTGGCTATAGGTTTCTCCTTCACATTCTTCTTTAACTTCTGATGGAGGTTCTGCTGTTGTGTAAGCTTTTTGTTCTGCTCCCGATTTAGTTTTTCCATCCAGCGGCTTGGATTAGATTTAGAAGCTCCTTTGGCAACAGTCTGATCTGATTTAGGAATGACGGTTTTCTCCTTGGGTCTGCTTTTAGGAGCCTTACCAGCTAAAACAGAACCTCGTCCAGAAGAGGGGGCTTTAAGAAATTGCACATTTGTATGCTGGACATCTAAAACAATGTCAGATTGGAGTTGCTGGATCCTTGCGTCAAGCACTGAGAGAGAGGGAGAGAGAGAGAGAGAGAGAGAGAGAGAGAGAGAGAGAGAGAGAGAGA
>CALSBV010011200.1:15773909-15797192 GCA_943590825.1 Bovichtus diacanthus
AGAGAGAGAGAGAGAGAGAGAGAGAGAGAGAGAGAGAGAGAGAGAGAAGGCATCTAATGTGAGTAAACAAAATGACTGATTAGCCTGTTTCCTGTAATAGAGTGAAATAAAGACATAACTACAGGCTGCAATTGCGGATTAGGCCAAGCAAGTACTCTAACATCTCACCAGCAGGAGTCTCGGACAACACAGTAAACAAATGCAAATGCAGTATACAGAGAACTCTGATATACCAGTATTTGGTATTAAATTGCACGTTTTTCTAACACATAACTTAGTGTTATTGGGAGTCAAAGGTGTAGCAGCGTGACAACCTGCGGTCTACAATAACATACCGTCTAACAACTGAGACTGTTCCAGGACACGTTTCTTTGCATCTTCTCTCTTTGGGATTACAAATGAAACATTTCTTCTTTGAAGCTGCCAGGGTGTCTCTGAAAAGAACAAAAACAGTCATATATCCTTATAGATAATAATAATAATAATAATAACTACTACTACTATCTACTTTCTAACCAATAAGATAATATGCAACAACTGAAAACAATCATGACATGGCATTCTGCTTACAGTTAATAAACAATTACTTCTAGCATTTTGTTCATTTTTCAAAATGTTTTCTCCACATACACACAAATGTTATAGTTGTACTGGATGGATGTGCTGGTATTTATATCTATATTGTCTATATTGTCTGTGTATGTCTGTGCTTTCATGTTGTCATGCTTTAACTGTTTAACTCATGATTGTCTGCTTAACACTGTTTTGTATCAATTTGTCCGCTTTTTAAATGTGCTACTTTGCATGATGCCTCCTTACACCTGTAGTTCTATATTCATATGCTGTGTGATTTATTTGTTGTTTTAAAAGGCCAATTCTAACATCAGGCCTTGAAAAATTGCCTTTTGCCAATATTGATCAATGTGCATTGTCCCTGGGAATAAATACATAAATTCAATTAGAATATAAACAATTCAATAAATAAATAAAATATATGACAATAATAATACTAATAATAAATGATGTGTGATGGAGAGGTGTTGCATGCAAATGTATGTTTAAGTCTGGTGATGGGTCTGTTTGCCCCTGCCCAGGGACTGCAGATGGAAATTGGTTAATATCTGACACAAATGACCTCTTCTCATCTTGAGATGTTTTGCGCACGGTCCTTGTTTAAGAAAAGATCAACAATAATTGTAATAATACATTTTCTTTATTGGCGGTCCAGCAGGTTGTCCCATAGAGCTCCGAGCACTAATAGTGACCGGTATATCAACGGAAGTCATTTCAATGAGAACATGCAACTATAAGGACCATGGAGTCCACGGTCTGTAGTTGTGTGTGTGGCTCCAAGACACTGGTCACACCTGTCACTCAAACTAACTGTGCCACAGGACTCACCTGATATTCGTCTGACAGCAGAGTCTCTCATCTTCACGCACAGCTGACACCGGCCCTCGAGAGACACGCGAGCAGCACACTTTTCAAATAAACTGCGCCGATGCAGACATTTGGCAAAGGCACATACTCTGAGAAGAGACATGTTGACATGTAATAACCGCGTTACTTCCCAGCACTAGGCCGCCATCTTAAAACAGACCAAGCTGGTCGCGAAGAGCCATCGTCGTGGAGGATCAAGGCGTGGCTAGAAGATCGCGGATACATCGAGTTTTGCGTGTTTGTTTTCCAAATGTGATAATATTCGTGCTGATTAATTTAGGAGTCCTGGGCACCTATGAGGACTTGTTTGAAGCTGAAATAGGCATGTTGTTGTGAGTCAGACTGTTTCAGGAATACATATTTATTTGTTTTGTTAAGGCCTTGAAAGATGTCTTTTTTTATTTTTTATTTATTTAAATTTTTTTACTCCATAACATGAACATTTCTTTCCCTGTCTTGTGGGTGACTAAAATGAAATGTTCATGTCCAGTACATGAGAGTAGTTTGAAATGGATAGTGAATTATATTTGGCCTACAGGTGGCAGTCTTATCACAGTCAATCCTATTAGGTCTAGAGGTCAAACAGGAGACCAAGGTGAAAATGACTGTATGATACGAGCAACATGTTTTCTATCATAGTTGGATATTTGTATTTACATAATATGTTATTTTACACCTTTTTGCTCTGAGATGTTTTGGTCATGCAACTTTAACGTCATTGCTAGTATGTGAGTTTAGTTTAAAACAGAAAAAGTTGTGACCATGCTCTTGTGAATTGGTTGAAACTAACAATCCAGCACTAAAATGTACTTTCTGTACTAGGTTTTCATGTGTAGACATTCATGTTGAATACGCAGCATGCAAAGTGGTGAAAGACATTGCATAAAACCTTTCGACATGAATGATAAAGTAAAGTGAAATCCACAATGTTTCGAGCTTCTTTGTTAGAAACTGTCACTTAAGAAGTCTCTTGTCTCAGGATGGTGGTAATGTATATAAAGAAGGAAAAACACTGCATATGAAGTTACACTTATTTCCATTTGACGTAATCTGAAGCTGGTAGTATACACATGCGACCTGCACCCATGCTGACATGACCAAAGTACACGTTACAGCCCATTTAAAATGATTGTGTTCTTCTTCCAGTCGACCTTTGAAGTCCAAACATCATACAGTTTGAATCAAGTGTGACTCAGCTCCAAATTGAAAGTAAAACTGAATGTATCTCATTCACATCCTGTATACTTTCTGACCCCCAGCAGTGTCAGCCTCCCCTTGTCATGCATCTATAAAGCATTCTTAAACACTTTAGCGGCCCTTTGTGTCTCGGCAGGCTGGAGGTTAACACAAGCACTACTTGACAGTGAGAGAGAGAGAGAGAGAGAGAGAGAGAGAGAGAAAATGGGGGGGGGGGGGGGGGGGGGGGGGGGGGGGAATGAGGTCCAGGCAGTACATCTTTTCTCAGTGGAGGCAGTGGCTGAGAGCACAGCGGTGGGTGTCTGCTACTGAGCTGTAGGTGAGGATCAGGAGGTGTTTGTTGCCACGGTTCACGAGCAGGGCCCCTTGACAGCCTCGTTTGATGTGGTTGGCCCCTGTCGGCGGCTGGCTCTTTGCGCTGGTGTGACAGTCATTGCCGGGTGAGTGACTGTCAATGCCTCGGCCGACAAAAGAGGAGAAGACAGGCATTCATGGGGCCTGATAATGGCCAGGCCAGGACAAGGCTGCCATTCTCATACACTTTGATCATGTGGATTCTTTTGCACACCTTTGTAGGGGCTCCCTATTTGTTTAACAGATGGTGAGAGGGCTGTTTTGGATGGAGATACTTCTATTTGAGATTCTTGTGTTGGTAAATGCTTTTGGCATGTGTTTGCGTGTGCACGTGTGTGTGCGTGCGTGCGCGCGTGTGCGTGTGCACCCCTTTACATGGAATTAGTGACCTGTGGAAAAAAACTGCTTCTCAAGGAACTCCCCACGTGAGGCTCCACATATGTGACATCTGAGAAGTCATATTTAGAGCTGAATTCGAAACACTTTATTAAACTTTTTTCTTTTCTTTTTTTTTTCTTAGACCACACTTCTTGCAGTGCATTAGCACTTTCAACAGCCTACTGTAAACATCCAGAGCACTGACACAACCATTTGTTATGAAATATTACTCATTACACACTTTATGTTCATTACTGTCCATTACAGAGAGGCAGACATCCCTCAGGCTTCTGCACGGGCCTTTACTGGACTGCTGTGACTCACCCAGCTCTTACTGCATTTAAAGATGGATTCAATTAGTGAGTCAGTTCAAATGTCTTCAGATGTGTCATGCTACCATTTACAAGTGCATCCTAATAGAATAATTTGAAAGAATAATGTACAGTCGAGACTTCAACGATGCTCGGTCAACTCTCAGCATTCAGACAAAGCTACTGCACATATTAGGAGAGTGAAGAAATGCCGAGTCAGCGACGATTTAAAAAGTGCTTTTTTTCCCCCGTCCTCACCACTGCCACCCTGTTCTGTTCGTGTCCTCTGTTCTGTCCCGATGCATCAGATTAGCAGTGCACAGATGTTAAATCACTGCTGAGAAGTCGCATTTCTTTCCTCAAACACTATCAGCGGGTCGGATCTCTGCTTGCTGTCCTGTGAAGAACTGGGAGGCTGGAACTGTCAGAACTCTTCACATCAGATAGACGACCCACTTATCATAATGCCACTGACAATAGACAATGGTCACAAAGCAGGATATGCAAAGGCCCACGTCCGTTGGGGTGGTCTGGTCAGTTCCTTTAACCACGTCCGGATGTTTGTCAGCCAACCACAGCAGACAGCTCACAGATATCAAGCACACCTGTGTTGGCTCTGACGCAACAACACGGGCAGTGTTGGACGTGCTGAAAGGATAAACTGCATAACAGCTGAAATTATAAGGATTTACTGCCCGTGAATAATAGGTGTGAGATAATTTCCTCATGTGAGTGTTGTGCCTCCTTGCAGCTCAGCATTTAAAAGAAAAAGTAAATTATTGTCTGGGAACAGTTTCATTTCAAATCACACACCTTCCTACCACTGAGTTACAAACTGGCAGAATGTCAGTACTCTTAAAAGCACAAGGTCATGGGTGAGGTAAAACACAACTACAAGAGCAAGAGGGGAAAAGAGAGAGACGAGGACTTAGCAGGCAGGCAAAACAATTAATAATAGGGAGCTATTACTGAGGGATTGTCAGTGCTAGGAGGGAGGTCGGATTTCAGACTCTTTTGAAGACTTTGATGGTACAAAACAGGCCTCATTATAGAGATATTATCTCTATTCATACACTTACAGAGCCGCTTAGATTCCTGCTGGGAAAGATTAGATTCCTCCACTTGAGAACATCCTCCTTGGGTGCCTGGCTCACAGAGTGGTGTTCTCAGCTCAGGGCACACCCACACAGCACGGCTCAACTCCACTCAGTCTGATCCCTACAGCCATTTGATGGATTAAGATGAAATTTTGTACTGACACTCGTGGTCCTCAGAGGATCAACCCTAATGTCTTTGTCGATCGGCTGACTTTTCCTCCAACGCCACCATGAGCTAGACATGTGTGGTTTGGAGTGAAATGGCTCAACAACTGGCCTTTTCATGACACTGGGTTCAGGCATTCCTGTTTCCCTCAGGATGATTTGTGATAACTGATCCCTCAACCATTCCTCTAGCACCACCACCATGTCAGACTTTGAATACTTTGCTTCGTGTCTGGTGCTGATTAGCTAATGTTAGCGTGCTAGCACTCTAAAAACTCTAAAAGCACCGCTGATATAATCCCAAACAGGCACGTACACACTTGTCCGCAACAAATTGAAAGTACACGGATGTCCACACAAAGCCTAACTGTGCACCCTCTGATGACCAAATATACGCAGGCCCTTTCTTACATGCAGAAAGTATAATTTTGGTTTAATGTAGACACAGAACCACTAGCATTATTATTATTATTATTATTATTATTGTTATTATTATTGTACTTGTTTCTGATCTATGAAATGTGAAGTTTTGCAGTGGATTAGACTCTGACTTGATAATAAATTGGACATTTAGGAAATCCTCTGTATATGTTATGAAGTTGAAATCATGTCAATTTAATTAGTTTTCAACATCAAAGATGCACACTGCAAAACAGCAAAAAAAAAAAGCACATTTTTTACATTTAACAAATAAATACATTATGCTTGTGACTGCTCTGGCACTGAGCTCAGAGCCCAAACATTTGCTTCCAAGACACCACAAAGCAATCTGCTGCCACATCTGACACTGACATGAGGCTCGAGCTTTGCTGTTGACCTCAGGGGACACGCATTTTTACAAGTGATACACGGTACATAGAATTATTGTATGATTTTAATTATGGGGAATTTCAGGAAAGGAAAGACAACTGTAACTTCATGGGGCTTCTTATACTCTTTTCTGTCTCACTTTCTCTGTCTTTCTTTCTCTCTTTGTTTGTGTGCGTGCGTGCAAGCGTGCATGCGTGCGTGCGTGTGTGTGTGTGTGTGTGTGTGGCAGAGACACAGTGATCTTAAAATGTATTACTCCTGCAGACCAAAAATGACTAATTACTAACAGATTAGATCGCTTATATAGTTCCAAAATGGCCATGATGATGCAACGATCAGCGTTTTACGCTTCTGTCCGTCATAAAGCAAAGGCAGCTGTTATGCAAATGCCTTATACATCTTTGTTAACAAATATACTATTTCCTCTTACACCGCTGAGAGAGAGAACAATAAATACTGAGATGTCCTGAAAACCTTTTACATGTTTTCGATGGGGATGCAACCAAAACACACGTCCTACGCAGAACACATTTGACCTCCAAGGACAGAGACAGGAGGAGAGAAAAGATGAGTTAAGAACCGGAAAACCAGATAGAGCCAGAGGAAGTTATAACAGAGACAGCAGCGTGGTTTAATTGAGGGTGAAAAAAAACTGTGATTTTTACGAAGGGCTCACATAGATCTATGCTGAAAGTAGCTTTGATGAGGAGCCTGTCGGACTAGAACATACTGGCAGGTAGACAGGAATGGCTTGGGGGTGTTGTGGGGGCTGGAGCTGGGAGTTTGGAGAAAGAGGTGACTGGTCTCTTTCTTATAAGTGTTTCTTTTATGATGGTAAGGTTTAAATAGGGGCTAGGGGGACAGCAAGTCTCTGGAGGCAGTTAACAAGCTAAAGAGTGTGAAGTGACTGTCATCCTCTCTGAGCACATACTCCTCAAACACACTTCCAGCACCAGACACGCGTGGCCTCAGGGTGGTACTCATAATTGAAACAGGGACTCTTTTAAAAAAGGAGAAAAATGACACCACGAACTGTACAGCCCAACTTGAAAACGTGCGCTCTATCTCTATTTCTTTCACTTTTTCAATCTCTCTCTTTTCATGTTTTTTTTTTTTGTTTTTTTTTTTTTTTTTTGTTTATCTTTCCATGATCTTCTACAAGACATCAAGAGTAACTGGTAGTTTAAATCTCACTTTGAAAATGAAAAACATAGAGGAATAGTTCAATATTTTGGGGAATGCATTTGTTTTTTTTGTTGCTTTCTTTCAGAGAGTTGGGGCCAATTCATGGTTGCTACATGTGCGTGACCATGAAATAAAATTCATCATCTGCCATGTCCATGAAGATCCGCCCACAATGTGTGACTGTGGATACAAGAACTACAAGCGCACCGACCGCACACAGTCTAGAAAAGTTAACTGGATGCTTTTTTCGTGCGCTTTATGCATGTGCTGTACTCCCCGTCCTCGGTCTATTTCTATTGTCTTTCAGCGGTCGCCCACGGCATTTTCTCTTTTTGTCTTTTTTTTGTTGTTCAGCCAAATACAACAAACAAAGGAGCTGTTCTTCTTGCTGTTTTGAGGTCACCATCTTGTTTTGTAGTACCCATGTGCGCAGCTGTCTCTGACAGCGTCCGTATTGAGGTATGATGAAAACTTTAGATTTTCTTGTCTGTACGATAAATATGCATGGCGACCTTTGGGCGGAGCCAGATGAGCTGTTTTTCGCCCTGGTTCAAGTCTTAATACTCAGCTGGCTAATGACTGTATCTTATCAATCTTCTCCTTTAACATGCGGCAAGAAAGCATATTTCCCAAAATCTTCTGTGTAGATAAAAGTTTCTTTGTTCGTCATCTTCTTCACATTCCGGTTAATAATAAAAACTGCATAATCATGAATGTTCGCAAATAAAGCCTCTTCACTGTTAACTAGAATGGGCTGAGCTTTAATGCCTTGCCCCAATCAGGTTCATTACACAGCTTGTAAAAAACAAGAGTGTGGGAAGTCACAAAAAAGGTGTTCTTCATTTCCGTCCTGTTCTTCCAAATTAAACGTCAAAGATCAGAGAGGGTGTTTCATTGAAATATTAACACAGGTGATCAGAAAGTTACTCAGGCTTCATCTGGACTAACTCTGCCGACACTCCTGCAACCTGCTCTGTGTTTCTGACTGCTTGATGATTCAAACCAGCAGCGGTGAAAAGAAAAAGGAGGAAAGTCTCTCTTAATTTGCCCCATGTGGCCAGAGAAAAAGAAAAGAGAGAGAAAGGTGTCAAAAATGCTCTTCTAGCTGGTTCACCGGACAGTAATGGAGCTGATTTGACCGTGTTACAAAATGCTTCAACGTTCACATTAAGGGGGGGGACAGCAGAGGTCATGGGATAGGAAAGGGGATGTAAGTCTTTCCAGGTGTCCGTGACCAAAAAAAGAAGAAAAAGAAAAGAGGGTAATAAAATCCTCAGGTGAAAATCAAATGACTTGTTTCTCACAGAATAAACTTTTCTGAAAGAGAATAGAAAGGGGATGGTACTTGATGCAGACTTTCTCATTTGTTTGAAATGGTTATGAATGAGTGTGGTGGCCCCACCCCCCCACACACAGACACACACACACCTCCCCACCTCTCTCTCTCTCTCTCTCTCTCTCTCTCTCTCTCTCTCTCTCTCTTTCAACCCCCTAGATGCTGGCCCTGCCCAGGATAAAATGCACGACAGCTCAGCCGGTGCCTCCACAGACGAGAGGACTGACTGACTGACTGCACACAGCAGAGCATGAGGCTGTTCACTCACTGCTTCACTGCCCCGTGCTAGCTGACACACACTCTCTGACTGCCGCTCACTCTGACACACACTCTCACTGCCTCTCTCTCTCTCTCTCTCTCTCTCTCTCTCTCTCTCTCTCTGTCGCAAACACACACCGGCTCTCTCCCTCCCATACTCGCTCACTGGCTAACTCCCTCTCTTTCCCTCTCCCTCTCTCTTTCTCTCAGTATCACACACTCACACATACACACACATACACACACGCAGTCAGTCACCAACCCTCATTCAACTCCCTCTCAGCCACGGGTCAGCAGCTCAGACAGGCACCTTGTTCCTATTCAGCTGGAAAGAGTAGAGCATCGCAAGGTGCACACACACATACTTAAACACACACTCACACAAATTACACATATCCATACACACACAGACAAACACACACAAAGACAAACACACACACACACACAAACACACGCACACACACACACATGTGCATCATCATACAGCCAAGGACTTTATCTGTGGTGCGGGAAAGAAGACCCCAGTCCAAGGAGAAGAAGAAACAGAGAAACAAGGAGCGCCACTAAAGAGGAACTTTTTAAAGGTGGATCCGTGAAATTACGACACTTCAATAAAGGATCGGACAAATAGAATCAAAAACAAGACTGAAGATGACAACTGGAGAAACTTTGACAAGCTTGTTGCTGTAGGAAGGCCTGCTGTCAGCCCAAAGCGGAGATTGGTCATCTGTGACATCCAGAGGATCTGTGAGTGCCATTTCCCTCCCTTCTCTCTTCAGGACTCCCACCCTCTTGTCATCCCTAGGCTGGGACATCTCCCCATCATCAGCATGCCTACAGCTTGCACAAGGTGCACCTTGGGAGTCTGACCCACCATGTGCAGATGGACGCCGTCCGTAGCTCATCTCTGTCCTGAACCTGCCCTTGGCACCACCACTACTGCAGCCTCTGCCGGGCGACCTCTCCCCCTACCCAGTGCAGCCTCCCTTTGCCTGGCATGCTTCACCCTGCTCCTGGTCACCGCTGGCACCGCCACAGGGGCCTGTCCTCCTGGGGTTGGACATGAACCCCTTCAGGTGCTGGCGAGTGGCAACAACTGTTCATGGACGTTGGAAAGGCACACTCGCAGTTACAATCACCTAGAGGGCGACGTCCGACTACGGCGACTTTACTCTGCCAACAAGTTCTTCCTCTGTATTGACAAAACAGGCAAGGTGGACGGCACTCGGCGGAAAAACTACGCAGACAGTAAGTGCATCTAAGTTCTGTATCTCATATGTGTGTTGAGTGTCACAGAGAGGACAGGATGCCCTGTGACATTCTCACTTTTTATTTTTATGGCTGGACTTTCTTATCTGTTCACTTTTATAGCAGTTCACAGGGATATCCTATGGTTCTATCCCTGCTGAGCTATTTGTGTTGTGTTTAGAGCATGAGAGACTCGTTGCTAGGTAAGAAGGGAATACCCTAGTGTGGATTTAGACTCCTCATGGGACAGTCGGCACAAGAAGGCTGACTTGAGGAGAGACATTGAGCATCAGTTGGCGATGCAAACTGGGCTTGGAAAAAAAAAATCTGTTACACTGGGGATTAACTTGTCAAAACTGTGACAAAAGTGCATCAAATGTAAGTAGCAGGTGTAAACGGAAAACACATTCCTCCAACCAATGCAAACACGGATTTGTTTGTATTGTTCCTCGTTTGATTCGTCATAAATAATGAGACTGCCGAGAAAGAAATCTTCACTTTAAAGCCTCATGCAACCTGCGTTTGTATTTGTGCTTTATTAACTGAACAACATATTGTTTTCCATCCCATTTTTCTGACAATCTTGAACATAGCTGTACAGTAAATCTCTCTTATATAGAGTCGGTGGCTCTCCTTGGCACCCCACAATCATGGATCTTAGCACCTTCTCAGACAGGACAACACTTCCCAACGTGAAGTATTCAGCCTGAAACGATGCAGTTCCAGATGGGTCATTCTGTATCTGCAGTTCAGGGACACCTGAGAAGAGGTTGCTCATACAGCAGCCGTGTCTCTTCAGCATGTCCATCAATGGTCGTCTTTCAGATACTTGACCAGGTCAAATGAGCCGACTCTGGTCATGATCTGACCTCCTTCTCCATTAGTCACAGGCCGACTGACTGACTGGATAGCCCTTTGAGACGTTTATGCCTTTGACGGTAATATTTATGTATTTGCTCGTTAATGCCTTTTTATACAAGTGGGTGAGTCAGAGTTTTTCCATACAGCTACTGGGGGCTGGAGCAGCTGCTGCGTCCAGCTAACAGCCAGCCAGTCTGTTGCCACTGTTTCAATAAGCTCCAAGGTGCAGACTGAATGACATTTGTTAACCTGTCGGGATTAGTCACCTGGCAGGATCTTTTAAAGCCACACACACTGGTAGAAATTCAAGTTGAGATGAATTATTACTGTGTTAAATTTGGACCTGTGGGCTTCTCCAACTTGGGACATTATTCTCTCATATTAGTGGTAATATACTGTATGTCAGCTACCATAATAAAATATTACTCCCAAACCTTGCTTGAATTTGACACTTCAGAGGTCATGCTGGAAGAGTGGCAGCAATACCAAATTGGCAACATGAGGCAGTTTGAATTGAAGCAAGTGTTCAGACTCTTTGGAAAGTAGCAAAAGTTATGGCTGAGGATTGTGAAATGCATGCTTTTTCTTGCCATAGTAATGTCATTAAGGCTTACGTGGTTGCAGTAGCTCTCTATGAAAAAGTGCAGTCCCCTTAAATATAATGTCCTCATACACTTTAGCCATCATCTTCTCATTTCCTTTGGTGGAAAGAACGATTCTATCTGCTCGCTCACACAGAGCGAGGGTGTGTACCTGCACCCTGAGCTGAGCACAGCGCCAAACCAGCAGCCATGTAGACCTTGTGGTCAGTCTGTGGTTGCGCCTCACAATGGAGCAGATCTGGTTTAAGGCCGTTTTGAGGTCTTACTCTGTGTCTGTGTGAGGCTACCGTTACCGCCGTCACATAAGAAAGGTTTGCAATCAGACTTAAAGCCTCCTGTCCCAGACAACTTCTTGATGCTCATACGGTGGCCACGCTGTAGATTAGAGTGGCAGGACAAGCAGGAAGTTGTGCATATTTAATGACAAGAGTGTACGCGCACACTAGAGTGCAACATCGGCGTAAGTCTCGCGCAGGAAAGAGGACACATTTCTTTTCAAGATCGACGCGTTTGAAATAGCTTTTTCTATCTGTTGTACAACCATAAAAAGTTTGAGACATGTTGTTGAAAAGACACATGCATACACACACAGACAAACACAGACGTACACAATGCTGGTACCGTATTAGCCTGTAGTATATTTTCCACATTATTCCGTTGTTTTGTGCAAGATTAACCTACAGTAGTTGAGCTCAGGACCGTCCTGAGCCTGCATGCTGCTTCCACGAGTGCTGCCCGGCGGCCTGGCCGACCCCTCCCATGTCCTCTGTGTTGCCCTTAGACTCTTGTCGACACAGCTATATTGCCCCGACAGCTCTGCCTGCTACACCCAGGCCCATGCCCCAGCCCTCACCTCCACCCCACTCAGTTTTTCCAGCCCCAACTCCCAACTCCCAACTCCCTCTCAGGTGCAAAAACAGTTGGAATTAGTCAACAGGCTCACTGCTAATTGAGGTCGGAAAATATTGTATCAATCCCAGCGGAGCGGGGGCATGGAACAGCTGAGGGAAGAGGCGAGAGGGAGAAAGTTCTGACTCGGAGAGAGATGAGAGAGCTGAGCAGGGTAGAAGTGAGATTGAGAAAAAATGCAAAACACAAATGATAAATGAGTTCTTTTTTGTTTATCAGTCTTGCCATTCAGTTCATGAGGCATTGGCTACTACTAGTATGACATGCAACAAAATTGTGCAGCAGTCATTCAAACGCCCTATCAGATGTTATTAAAGGACAGATAAGATATTAAATGCCCTTTGAATTTCAACACTTTCATTTGCAACAGACAGGACGGGCTGAGCGTGTGTCAGTATCATCTCCAAAGTGTTCAGAGAAAAATGTCCTGCCTTGTGAGCACACATGCGGGAATATACACAAACATTCACTCAAACACACACACACACACACACACACACACACACACACACACACAAACACTACAGTTTCAGGTATCCGTTCCTGAAGTTTGTTTTTCAAGTAAGTCGTTGTAAGCTTACCGGGCCTTCAATGCATTTGCTAATCAAACCAGACAGATAGAAATCAGACAAGATAATGAGGATGACTCGACCATTATCTGACTACAGCCTGCGAAACCACACGCTCTAAATATAGATCCACCTACAACTGCATACCACTATCATTGAAGCGTCTAAAAATAACCTGTTGAAACAGCCACGAGAAGAGACAAAGTACAGAACTTTAAGGGGACCGAAGGGGAGGGACTCGACATGTTTTTCGTTTGACCTATGGCAAAGCAGAAAATGATGGAGGGGAAAAACACACCCAAGTGTTTACAAAAGCTCCAGAGGCAGGTACGCATCATATCCTGTCCTGGGTCATCGGTCAGAGTCTGCTAATTAGACAGTGCTAGAACACAACAGCTGTGTGGGCACGCCCAGCAACCGTTTCATGATCAATTGCAACAGCAAATCATAAAGTTAAGTAGAGAAGCGTGAAATAGAGAGTAAAGTACAGTCACTAAAGTCAAATTCAGTTGATTCATTAAAGATCATTCACATCTGATGGCTTTAATCACATGCCTGTTTTCTATTTATCCCCCTCTTTCTATTTTTCACTTTTACAAATTCTTAGGTGTTTGGATTTTCTTGGCACGGCGCACTGCGTATGCTTTATTTTTTGTTTCATTTTTTTCATCTCATTTTAAAAGGATGGGCTGTTAAATTTTGGGTGTGTGTGGCTGAAGGCATCAAAGGTTTGTGCAGCCTCCAGGTAGTGACAGCCCATTCACCCTTAGGAAATAAGGTCACCTCACCACGCTGCTATAATCGTAGAAGTCGCTGCGGCCAGACTAACTTCATTCTGCCTATACAGCCGTGCAACTCTCAGTGCCAGGGTGTGTTGTGTTTACCAAATTTCCCTTGGTGTGCAACATCTTGCTGTTTGATGTGAGAGTTTTCCTAGTTCATGAGCGTATTTTACTTGGATGGGACCCATGGGAAGAAAATCTTCCACCCTACTGAAATATGTTGTGGAAATTATTCAAACTTGTTTTAGACAGGGGAAACTGTCACCGGCCAAGGAGAAACTGACTTGAATTTGAAAATGGGAAAAGACAGGAGTGCTGCAGACAGATGACTAAATCCACCTGAAAAGTTTGACCATTTAGACATTATGGGCAGTGTTGAAAATGTGTCTTTGCACATGCAGTAGCAAAATGAAGACGAGCGTGAGTTAAACTACTGGTATGTGGACTTCTTGTGCAGAAAAATATTTATCTTTGAAAATATGTTTAATTAATGGCTCTGTAGAAGTAAATACTGGTTCAATCATACCTCATGCTCAGGGGAAAATATCATTATGTACAACTCGTAAACAGTCTTATACAGTCAAGTATTCTCCAGCTCTTGTTAAGTACTTGTTAGTGTCAACTTATTTTATTGCATTCTTTTTACCTTTCTGCTGTGACCTTGTGAATTTCCCCGCTGTGGGACTAATAAAGAATTGGTGAGTCACCATAGCAATATACAAATAACAAAGACAGTTAAGATTATTTTAATCGGATATACTATCTGCGTACGAAGCCCAATTATTTCTAAATGAACATAACGTCAGACCTCAAAAACACCACTATTCTCCATCATCACCTCATGCGGTTTCTAGGCTGCAATTTAGGGACAATGGCATACAGATGCCAAAGCGACAGACATAACAAAATGTCTGTTCCGCGCCGTCTGCCATTTTAAAGTTTGTAAGAAGTTTATTCTGTCATTCTACATCCCGACCATGACTCACCATTAATTCTGGTAGAGCTCACACGGGGACGAGTGACTGGATCAACAACACCGGGGCTGGATTGGCTAAAGAGGGAAGCACCTGGCTGTAGGAAGTGCTTTGGTGTTTTGAATCGGGAGAATACACATGTTAATGAGGCTAGGAGAAGGGCTGGGGCGTGCTCGGCTCAGTATTGAGGTGGAAATTAAAGGCTAGAGGAGTGCTGGAGCGTTTCCCGTTGCTCATTAGGCATTATGTAAGGTTTCCTCTGCCTCGTCTCAACTGAGAGGGGATTCGTGGACATTTTGGATGCCAACAGGAGGGTAAAATCCCACGAATCATGCATTTATTATCCCTTCAATAAGGACAGTGCATGGCCTAAGCCTGTGGGAGACAAATAAAAATCGACCCCTTTGCCAGCTGTTCCTTGTATCAAGAGGCTGAAAGCTAAATAAAACATCACTTGCACACGCATGCATGTTAAACACGCATGTTGAATCTCTCTCCAACACACACACACACAAGCACGCACGCACAAACACACACTATCACTGTCCTGGGAACATTGCAGGACAAGAGTGTCAGTGTCACCCTAATTAGCCGAGGATCCCTGGTTTCTGCCACCAGGGTTTGATATTATGAATGGGCTCTAGAAATGTAGCAATTAGTAGCTAACAACCTTTAGCAGTCTGGCTCCGGCTCCTCTCTCGGATTTACTGGGTTCATCAGCAGGTTTATAGAGTCTGACTTTGGCTCCAGCAGCCGATGCCTTTATAGCATCCCACAGCTCTGGACATCCTGTGGGTGTGAAGGGAACACAAAAGAGAAGACTTCACAGTGCCAGTAACCAGCTACTTGGATCCTAAAGTCATTGATAAAAGGTGTTTGCACTGATGTCTTGAAAAGCTTCTTAAAAACAGAGAATGACACTGAATACAAGGTTCAAGTATATCCATTTCTAAACACTTGAAGTAAGAAATAGGGTTTTTCGTGGGATAGTTTTTCCCAAAAGCAGACCATCTGCTGCCATCCAAAAACTACTCCCTCAATGATTTAGGTGTTTATACATCATTGTAATGAGCCACAATTAATTACAACATTGGAACGCAATATTGGACATGGTCACAGCCAGGCAGTATGTTATTAAAATCAGAATAAAGAGTTTGGCCTTTTCCTCAATGACAACACATTATCGCTGTTATTACTGTGTGTGCTTTTTTTTTGTTGTAAAAAGTGTAAAATGAGTATTAATTAGATCAGGTGGGAACAGTCAGCCAGCATGTCTTGCTCATGAATCACCACAATGTTTGAAATCTTTTGCTAAAAGGAAATTCTCACCAAGGAGCAGCTGCTACTCGCATGTCGGACCCTACACACACACACAGACACGCACACACACACACACACACACACACACATGCACTGAAGTAATCAGCCCATTGAGTCAGGGGAGACAGGTCTTGCCTCAACCTTAGATAGACCAAGACAGATTAATGGTTTTGTTTTGACCCTTCCAATAAAGCCTCTCACCTCCCTGCGCCAGACATCATGTCTTGGAAGGCTTTAAACCACTGGCCCAGGAATAAAGAAGCCGAAAGAGAACCTCTGGTAGACAGGGGGGAAAAACAACTTGGCATCACTAAATACAGTTACGGCTGACTAGCTAAAGCTACAGGAGTTTAAAGGTGTTCAAATTTAACCTAAAATCACAAGGAGCCCGGGACGAGGAAGCAATAATAGCAGGAATGTAATGCACCTGTTGCCCTGAAGACAGATATCCCTCCCTGTAAGATTTGGTCTAGATCATAAAGGAAGCAATAAGAAGCAGTAAAATCACCTTCTTTCTCATAGGTGACATTCAGGCAAATCTGGGGCTCTCCACCCTTTAAGCAACAGGAAGACACGGGAGCTCCGTGAATTTCAGTAGACTTTACTCTCAGCCACAAACAACTTACACACGCAAACTAGAGCAAACGCAACCTGCCATTCAATCTGTGTAGCTAAATATTGACTTGCTGGCAGGCAATCAAATCATAAAAATCTAGTTTACAGCACCTGGAAATGTGTAATGGACCGGAAATATGTTTAATCATGACACTTCTGTGGAGAAATGGTGCCGCATCACACTGAGGATCATAACTGAAAAATACATAATTAGTATATTAAACTCTTCACAGTTAACTGTGGAGCAAATTAGACACTGAGCACCAGAAAGCCTGCGATGATCCAATAGTTCTAATAATGCAGACATCATGTATTTCTGTGCGAGTTCCAATTTTGTGGATGAGGGGATCACCAAAGTTATTAAGATGTATCTTCTGGGGACCATGAATTTCTGTACTGTCCATCAAGTAGAAGAGGTGAGACATTTCACAGAATAAGTGAAAACTTTGACCTGCTGATGGCACTACATGAAAAATCATAAAATCAACAAAGGCAATCCATCAAATAGTTGTCGAGACATTACACGCAAAAACAAAAATGGCACTAGGAGAAAAACACTTGAGGAAAAGTCAGGGGATCACCAACGTCAGTAGGATTTATCCTCTGGGGACCAGGCATATCTGCACAAACTTTAATGAGAATCCATCCAATAGTGTTTGAGATATTTCAGTCTGAACCGGCCAACGTTGCCATTCCTACAGTCATGCTGCTAGCTTGGCTTAACAGGTTTACCAGACTGTGTGAGGCCATGAATATGGAAATTATACTGAAGAAATACTGAGTAGTTCAAGTGTTCAAGTGATGAATAACTGTGACTGTTTTTTAAACAGATGAAAGCAGAATATAAGCGCTAAGAATCTGCAGTTTAAAGTATGATGATCATATAGCAATAAGGTCCATAAAATATAGAGTGCATATTTGAAGAAAAAAACATGCACATTCTAATACATGGATGACAATGTAGAAATGCAGACTATATGGGCTGACACGTGGGTGGGAATAAGGTCCACCCATCCCAAGTTGTACCTTAAACTGAACATTTTCGATTGAAAAATCACACGACAGCTATATTTTGGTTTGTCTTGGATTTATTTGACAATTTTACGAAAGCAAACAGATAATCTGTGAGTTTTTTGTTCTATCAGGTTAACAACCTCTGCGTTAAAGCTGCTGTGCCTTGAAGATCAAAGCAGAGAAGTCCCTGTCTGTCTGGACTGAACAACCGTGTTGCAAAGGCCTTTACCGAAAGTAGGATAATTAATGCAAATGTGTAAGGCTAAAAACAGGTCTGTGCATACCAACAGGCTGAGATCCTACAGCGTCTTCTCAGAGCTGCATTACACACATCCACCCGTACCTGCTTTTTATCTCTAAGGCCGTTTCGCTAAACGAACACGAGCAGGATGTGAGTATCGTGTCAGGGTTCTCTGAATGTGTGTGTACATTTTAGAAAGCATGTGCCTGTGTTTATACTTGTGCCATTGCAGGAGCATGAAGTGGACCCTAAACTGAAAAAGATGTGTTTCCTCTCCCTAATGGCTAATATAAACCAGACCTTACCTTGCGCTCAATTCAGACGCATGCGTGTGTGTCTGTGTGTTCGCGCACACGCTGACATGTGCAAGCTTGAGTGCACAAGGGTGTTTTTTTTACCGTCTGGAAGACCATGGTCCTCATTAGAACACAGAGGGTGGCACAGAACACTGCAGTGATATACAGCTGAAGCAGGACAGTACAGTCCTCGCCATACATCAGGCCACAGACATTTACATCCATTTCTTTTTTTGTGACTCAGGAGGAAAAGATTGCGGTGACATTAATGTTTTCTGCTCCACAACTGAGCAGGCAGAGAAAATATTCAAATGCATGTGAAACACCAGGTTTTCATTTCATCTTTGTACCGGTAGAAGCTGGTTTGACGTGCATTTACTGCCCACCTCTCTGTGCCCATTTCTCTTCATATATTTATTTCTATGCACACATCTTTCACTACCATCCCCTTGATTCTTTCTTTGTATCTGTCTGCCCCTTTATACCCATCGCCCTCCATCTCTCTCTCCTGCTGTCTCCATTTCCCCCTTTTCCTCCCCTGCAGTGGATAGGATTGGGGTCAGAGCCCTTTGGCCAGTGGAGCAAGTGACAGCTCTGACAGGGCCCTGATTTCACTCTTGTGCCTTCTGTCACCTCCTTGTATGCCGTCTCATTTTAATAATGTAAATATCGGGCAGGCTCAGGCCACAGAGAATATTCTGTGTCCTGGAGCTCACCCACTGGAACCACGCTGCACACCTGAGCCACCCATGCACGCACTTATAGTTGGCAGTATTCTCCAAACTAACTCGGATTTGGTGGTTTTTCAGACTGCTGTTGAATATAGCATACTACTAGCAAAAAAATTTTTTTCTGTTAGTTTGTTTGATGGCTTCCATGAAACATAAAAGAGCTCAAGTGATACACAGAGTCCTCAGAGCAATAAGAAAACATACAGGGAGGTATGCACGCTTTCTGTAAACAAAAAAAAAAAAAATGTAGGTCTCAAACCCAAGATATGACATCATCTGGGGAATTTTTTTCAAAGTTTGGGAATCTCCTACAACAGGAGACATTTAACAACTGTTTTCACAGGCTAAGTAGCCTAGTACTGCTCGTGAAGAGTGAAATTAGCTTAATGTGTACAATGGATGGGGTGTCCCTTTAGAAAAGATTTGCATTGCCAGTATTTTATAATATCCATTAAATACGGGTTTAAATACCTTTAAGAGACAATTTTAGTCGTCTGTGTTTTTTTGATTTTCGGTATCTACTTTCAGAAAAATAGAGAAAAGTTTCCCAGCCGTGAATACGACCTGGAGATTGAAGTGGATCCTATTTTTTACAAGCCGGGAAATCATAATTATTTAGACAAATTCAGCTAGACAGCATGCACAATCGTCACCTTCAAAAATAATTCATTTTGCTGTGGAGGAGGTAAAATAAGTGGCTCACTTGGCTTTCTCTAATCTAATCAAAAAATAAAACACCATTTTCCAATGTAGGCACAGACTTGCTGTGGGTAAAACTGACAGGGAAAGCTGGTTTTGCTCAGATGCAGATGCTCTTCAACAACTACCAGGGAAGATGAATGTAGGAAACTGTAAACAAGGCCTTTGTTTGGTCCTGATTATGTTTCCACTCAGGGTGGCTGAGTCTTGTCTGGACAGCCAACCAAACCAGCCACAGATGCAACACGCCAGCTTACTGCAATTTTGTGGCACAGGAGAATGACCTCAATCTAATGTGGATCCCGCCATCCAAGCCAGTCCTCACAGGGTACCAAAGTGCAGGAAACTGCAGAAGCCGTGAGTCACGAAGCTCTCGGCGGGCAAATCTGTTCGTAACTATCTGTGAAGCCTTTGAGAGCTTACTATTTACTTGTTACGGATGTGATGCATGATTTGGAGGCACTTTGCCCTCCTTGATTAAAGAAAATGCCTCGTGGTCGGTAAGATTGCGGCCCCTCAGTACCTCATAGACAAAGACGAGTACAAAGTGGGCTTCGTTAACCTTTTTCACCTCTGCTATCCCTCAGCTTCACTGCACCAGCCCTCCACCCCACCACTTGCCCACTCCTTCAGGTTGTCCTCTAGTGTTACCTTTTCTGGCTGGCTTGCCCCCACCAAAAATAAATTTGGGGTCTGATCAGCGGAGGCTTTTTTCCCTCTGATTCGGCATCCCGGAGGTCCCTAATGAACTGACTGATGTTCCATTACATACAATCACAGCTTAGCATGTCCAAGGGAGTTAGTGTTCAGTGATATAACTACCATGGAGTGCATGCTGACAGGCCACGCAGATACACTAATCACTCTTTGATGAGGGAGTGTGTGTGTGGTAGAAGAGATCCCAGTGCAGCCAAAGTCTTTGACTTGAGCTTTGTCATTGTTTTTTCACCAAACTCTTGTCTTTGGACTAACATTTAGTGCTGTTAGTATCACACTTGCAGTTTCATGGACTTTCTAAGCAGCGTTTTTGAACAGTGAACACACAGCTGTCTGTCCACACACACACACAGATACAGAATATCCAGATGTGGGTGGTGATTCTGGAGTACTGGGTCAGTCTGTCTGGGGATAAATCAGACTAATCTGTCCTGCGAGGGGATGGAGGGTAATTGGTCACATTTGACCCCAGGCCTTGCGGACTGTGGGAACGTGGGCTTTATCTACCAGCGGTAATTGGCTAATGAAACACTTCCGCAACTCCTCCACTAGATTGTCATCCACCGGCTGGATAGGGTGAGGCATGTGTGTGTGTGTGTGCGTGTGTATTTGTGTGAGCGTGGCCGGTACAAGTGGCCAAGAGGCATGTGTGTGCGGGCGTGTAGTCTAGAGAAAAGAAAATGGCAGGATGCGGAACTCCCAGTGGCCATCTCCACAACGTTATCAACAGAATCAGTCTCATGATGCCTGAAGCATACTGATACATTGACAGAACACACATCAATAGTTGTGTGGTTGTGTTTACAATTAAAATTTAGGTTTGAAGCAGAAAGAGTTCATTTAAATTCAAATGAAATCTTTGGCTCAAGGCTGGGCTTTCTGTGTGGCGCACACTGACAGTGTAGCCAGGATATGACTGAGTCTTTGCAGCATTTAGATCATAACGACTATGATGTTTTATACTCGTTTTGTGTGATCAGTTATCTGGGCAAAGCCATGCCCGCATAAATCGAAACACGAGAAAAACAGGGTGGGGAGAGCAAGTTGTGGGGGTGGGTGGAGGGGTACTAAGAAAAAAAGGCTAAAGTTACGGTGGTGAGACAATGTCTCTGAGGTCCCATCAAGTGAGCCATTCATAGATGCAGGCCTACCAGTTTGTGGAGCCAGGGAGACACTCCGATAGAGTGGGGCCCAGGGTGGCCTTGTCTTTTTGTCCCAAGCTGACCCCTGCTCTCCCGCCTGGCCTCTGCGCCCCTCACCTGGCCTGTCCCAGCGCACTGGTAACAGGATACCTGTAATTTGCTCTAATGGCCTTTGAAAGACCTGGCTAGGCTAATCCCTGGAGTACTTCTCCCAGCCGCACTGTATGAAAGGGTGGGGGTAACAGGGCCGAGTGTGAGTCCTGAAAGAGGACCGGCCTCTGGATTGTGTGTGAGAGAATGTCACCCCTTGCGGCCGGGGCTGGGGCCGAGGGAGTGCGGGAGTCAGCTTTCAGCAGCTCACCACCATGTGGCTTGTTCACAGGCTCAAAAAAACTGGGCTCCAGCTTGTAGAGAAGAAGATTGTCTCTGCTTTACACCTCCCTCAGTGGCTCAGTCTGGCAGGCAGGGGAAACTGGCTGAAGACCAGCCTGTACACAACTTTGAGAGAGTGCACTTCAAATTGTTTCCAGATTTCCTTTAGTAATTTGTGCTAAGGTATTTCTCCACGGATGACAGTTGTTCATTCAATAAGAGAAGAGGTTGCTGCAGAGCTGCAAGAAGAGCATAAATAAAGAGGGAACGGTTTGACGTGAAGTTAAAGACGAGAGGTCCACGACTTTGGTCAAGGGGACGAGATGGATGAGACGATATTATACAGCAGGTGATGCTACACTGTCAGGTGGTATAATGAAGGATGTTCACTCCGACAGCATAAAAGATTGGTCAATGCCATACATTTTCTGGAATCATTCGTACATGCCAGTTAAGAGCAAATCATAAAATAAAATAAACATTGTTGAACAAAAGGCATGGAATATGGACTGAGATTAAAAATACAGGAGAAAAATAACCTTATCAGTTTCATCGTGACTCTCATCCCTCCAGAGATTTTAATGGAATGTGGGAACAGCAAGTGATATGTGGGCAGGGAAGACCAGCCCTCTGTCAGTCTTTTCTCTCCTTTCTTCCTGTCCTTTATATCCATCGTCCTTGTTTCTTTGATGGGACGGGCCACATGCAAGGGAATCTACTCACAAAAATACACAACACATGCAGACCAGTGTTTCCTGTGTCCTACTTCCTCAAAGTATAGACATTGTACAAGAGTCATATTTAAATGGAAGCACACATGCACACCGTGTATACAGAGTGATTTAGAGACTGACAGCATGTTTAGATCTGTGTGACAAAAGAAAGGTGCAGAAATGATTCTGGTTCTTATTTCCTTTGCTTTATACATTTTGTTTGATTAAACTTGAGTCGAGTTGAAGGATTCCTAACTGTCCATGAATTCAGAGCTAAAGTAGGCGAAAGAAACACTGTTCCACACAGTCTGAGCTCATTTGAGGAGCTGAACTACTTGGTATGTTGGCTTAAATGTGTTGCTTTGACTAACATGTGGTGTGTGATGAGAGTGAGGGCTGGAGAGTATCTTGGATTGTTTTTCTGGTTTTTCTTTTTCTTGTTGTTTTAATCTCACTTATATTACCAAAAAACAACAACAAAGTGACACAAACCAGAGGTTTGCAACTGCATGCCGTGTGTTTTCTGTGTTTTTGTGCGCGTGATCAGTCCAGACAAGTTCAGCTTGGTGCAGACATATCTCATTGCTGTTGGTAAGGGATGAATAAATCATCCCAGTCCTGTGAGAGTTAATAGGTATGATGCATGTCCGGAGACCCGCTGCAGACAGGCCGGTAGGGAGGGGGAGGAGGGGTGACCCAGGGAGGGAGAGAACCAGACTGAGACAGAGAGACCAAAGAGGTAGGACAGAGGAGAAGTGAGGGACAGACGGGCAGTGAAAGGCAAGCTGGCAGATGGGAGACAGGAGAAAGGAGAGAAAGACAGGTACAGTTTGTAGGAAGGGAGGGAGGTGCTGCCTGTAGACCGACAGCTGCTCTGCTCTGCAACAGAGGGCCACTCACAAACACACATACAAATGCACGTGACACACACACACACACACACACAC
>CALSBV010011200.1:15797202-15826072 GCA_943590825.1 Bovichtus diacanthus
CCTCTGCTGGAACAGTGGAGCTCTCAGAGTGGGAGTCAGAGACTGTAAAGTTTATATTGCTGTCCAGAACTGGTCGGTCTATTAAATCAATAGAGGCATTGCATCATAATGTATTTTGAGGCTGATCACACTTATTCAAAGACAAATAAATGTCATCATTTCATCACTATGTGTATGAAACATCATGGATCGTAACTCAACCGCGGAAATCCTGAACTCTCAACTTTAACCGAAGTATGGTCGTCTAACCTTTTTCGGAGAACCACCTCAGAATCAAGAGCACTCAATTCCCCCGACTTTAAGAAAACATTTAAATTGGACAGTAAACCTGCAATGTGCGAAGTACATAAAAATGTGGATCCTTGGCCTGCCTTCCAGAGGCTGAGCACAAATAGTAATTTGAATAAAATAAGACCTCATTTATAATGTTATTTATATAGAGAGCAGAAAATCATTGTGGCACTCCAATCAGTCATGTCAAAGCAGGTACTTTAGCCTTTAAAAGCAGATGTAAAACACCTGCTCTGACATCGCTCATAGGGATGTGGCCAAAAAGGCTCCATGCTCAGAAACTTCTGCCTTTAGAACAGTCCAGTCCATTGTGTTGCAGTGCACCACCCAAAACACCACGACTGCAGTCAAACAGTCAAAAAGAATTACGTCTCATGTCTTTTCCTAACCACTTTTCTTTGACCTCGATGGAAAACGTCATGAGTTCAAGGACTTGGGAGAAGCCAACCGCAGTGTTGCTGCACTTGCTACGCAATTATGCAACAGCAGATGTTATTTACATGTGTCGCTTTAAAAGTTGCTGCCGCAAGGAATTGTGGAACATTATCTCCTTTACTTTGGCAAAGGATGTGTACTCTATGGTAAAGGGAATGAGAAAGGACGCATCAAAGCTCCTTTCCTAAACTTTTAGAGAATTCTACCAGCTTTTAATCTTGGCTGCCATTTAGACACTCCTGGGTTATTTAACTCAGTTGGGAAACTTCTCAAGCAAAATGACTATTCAACACACGGTCCAAGTCTATGTTCAACATTACTGTTTGACGTTTTGAAATACAAGTGTGCATAAAAAGCAAACAGCTGACCACCGAGTTAGAGATGTTCTTTACACTGACGTGGCTGCAGCAGCAAGAAACGCAACATGGTGCGCTCAGTGCATGCTGGTCTGAGCACGCAGCTGCGGGAGTGAGCATAATATTATGCAACTGGAGAAGAAAATATAATATACTTTACTTCTTTAAAGATTCTCTTTAAAACCCCTTGGATTGGATTTTTTTCCCATATATTTATTAGTTACAGAGATTTGCATTAGACCACACTCAGAATATACCACCAACAGCCGGTTAAACTCATACCGTCCACCCTCAGCCTTGGAAATAGCCATTTAGGGAATTCCACACCATCGGCTAATCAAGGGCTGTGCGGGGTGGATTTGTCCCAGGAGTCAAATATTTGGTTGATAAAGTATACTTTACTGGGATAAACTCTCCGTCTTCCACTAAAGTGTTGGTTCACGGAGAGGGTCGTGTTTACTCCTTGGACTCAGTTTGGCTGCGCTGTGAATATGTGTTGTGCATTTCTGTGACGTGCTTCAACTCCATCCTCTGGTTTCGACTAATCTCGAGGCTGTGTGGGGCTGATCAGTGCTGTTCCCGTCTGGGCCTCTCTGACCTGTCCTAAAGGATGTGAGAGAGGCATGTAGCTAAAGCTGCGAAAGGACCAGGTCCATATACCAAGTGGTGCTACAGGCCCAGTCACACCGATGAACGTTCCTAAACACCTGAACATAAAGGAAGGTTGCTGTGGGTCAACTTTCACTATGAATACTAGTATTGAACGGTCTGAGTTCACCTTATAATAAACATGACAGAGCTGCGTAACGTTTTACATTTTACATCGTCTTTGTAAGACAGTTGAAAAACACAATAATATTGACTTATTGCAGTCTGGCCCACTTGTTTCCTGTAAATTATCACTCCGTCTCCGCAGCACTGTCATAATCCACTTCAAATTGAAGATCAGCTTTCATATTGGCCACTCACTGCAATGAGATCATTTTTAAGAGATGTGGTTCTCACAGGACAGCGACGCCGCAAGTGTATGATGATTTTATATAATATGATGCATTGCTGTAGATTTAAGTACCCAACAGTATATAAAGGAGTTAAAATGATCACAAACTTAAACATCTACAGCACTCAAATGCAACATAATGCTGCAGTAATATTAATCCCAAACATCATATAAAATAGTACTTTACTGCACTATTACTTCTTTTGCTTTTCACAAGTAGGCGTTTTGCTGATAATACTTACATACTTGCATTTATGTAAGGTTTTAAATGCAGAACTTTGACTTTCACAGTGTGGTATTAGTACTTTTCTTTAAGTAAAGGCTCTGAATACTTCTTCCTCCGCTGTTTGAAAATGAAAGCAGAGCTCTGATCATGCTCCCTGCATGCCCTCAGAGCCACAGAATCAGCAATTATTGAGCTGACACACCTATTTACTTTCATTTGATGAGTCACCGCATGCTCAAGGCCATAATGACAGCTCTTTTGTTGCTCAACATTATGTTTCCATGGCGTAAACAAGGCCCTCTGCCCTAAATCAATGTCACGATTATGCTTTATGGACTATTAAATGAATGGACAGCGTCAAATTTTTCTTTTCATTGCAAGTGAAACAAATATTTTTTTAATGCCAGAATATTTCAGAAAAGGTACATGACTACTGACATTTCTGGTTTCTGCCACTGTGTATACATAGTCTGAATGAATGTTAATATCATGGCTGTGTTGTGTACACTGAAGCCTCAGTAAGCTAAATGAACTAGGTCGGCGCTGGCACTCTCCCATGTGTTTAATCATTTTTTAGTGTCTTTTGATATATGCTAGATTGGTTGTTTGGTACACTGAGTGAAATTGGTTCTCAGATCTCTATGCCCATCCCACTCGACATCCAAATGATCCTGATTGCAGTGGTCCAGCCCTCCAATCGGAGAGAAGCAATTCATCGGAACCGGCTACATATACTTGGCCAGTTTGTAATTCGTGGGAATTCCACTCTTCCCACAAAAAAACAAACAACGGCACAGCCATCGCAGAGTGGTTTTACTGCTGATCATGTGTGGGCGGCTTAACATGTCAATTCTTATTGAGGCTTTTGTGTTTTGGAACAATGAATCGTTCTGAAGGGAATAACAGTGCATCCTTGTAGGCAGTCATTGTGTTACACTCAGTTGTACACACGAAAAGTGATGAAAGTAGTTGTGTGTAGAATGAACGAGGAGACCTCAACATCTGCACTATAGAAGAGCTAAATCTCTTTGTCCTCTTTTTAGTTAATAAATGATTGCAACGTCTTCTGACAAATTCAACATAAATGCAGGTGAACGATGACAGCTGTGCTGTTTTTTTCCGGCTATATAGGCAAATGATTGATCGCAGAGAGAGTTAGAGGCGGTTAAAGGTCTTCCAAATTTTGCTGTCACACTACCCACAACCATCGTAATCGCAGTTTATGTAATCACTTTGCAACACCTCAGTGTTCCCTGTAAACACTGACACACCAAGCCGGTGTTTTGAGACTCATCCCCTCTGGAGAGCTGAAAAGCTCAGTTTTTTGCGGGTTCGGTGGAGACAGCGAGCTGAAACAAAGAGAAAAGGATTTTGAATTGAACCGAGTTAGTGTGAACGCGCTCTAAGAGAGAAGTGCACGCCTATACTTTCACACCTCCACACATCTGGCCAATCGCTGCGTACATTGGGTGTGATTGTCTGTTTCAGAAAGTTGCAGAAATAGTTGGATGCAACCCCAAATATTTCAACATTGAACAGGGGTTAAATGATCAATTAAGCGCTATTCCCACAAACTGAGGACTTTAGTGGGACGAGGAAGGAAAGACGGAGGGCTTCTATGATGGAGGTCTTTAGTGGAGGGACAGTGATGTATCAGAAATTCTGCATCAGTGCAAGCAACACTCAAAGCGACATGTTGACTGATTTACTAAACTGTACTCTGCATTTAAAAGCATATCAAATGAATGGCAGGTTAGCTCGCGTTCACTATATATCAATGTTCCATCAACGTCACCCGCAAAGGCATTAGTGAGAGTATATTCTATTTTATTTATTTTTTGCATGTACAACTCAGTGTTTTCTTCGAAAAATAATCAAAATACACGGGAATGTAACTGTTTTTTGGTGGAAACATAAATTGTGTGCAGGTTACACATTTCCATCTGGAAAAAAAACAAAAAACCATCCTTCTCTACGAGTCTTTGCTAGTGATTTGTTGGGATTTTCACTGTACATTCAAGGGTTAACGTCCAAGTTTCCATATCACACCACCTGTGATGGCCTCCACCAGAGCGCCTGTTCTCATGGTAATCTCTCAAGGTGTTTAAAGCAATAGTGAGTGATGCAGCCTTTGTCTGTGCTGATACTCACAGGCGGCTGCTTCGTCCAGTACCAGACCCTTCGAGGGGGTCATGGCAGATCAAAGGTGCTGGTCACAGCCATTAGGCCCGGCAGCCCAGACCCGACATGAAAAGCTTGTGTTTTGAAAAGGAGGGCAGAAGGAAAAAAACAACAGGGCCCTCTTCGTTTAAAAAGCAAGCAAACTGTGAAATAATTGAAAAGGTATGTCAATCAAGAGCAGGAGCACAGCGGGAACTCCAAGATTCCCAGGCTCTGCTCTGGTCGAGCACTGAGCCATGGAGGGCTGCTCAAGGGGGCAACCCAAGAAATTAAAGACCTGGGAAAAGGAACAAAAAGAAGACAGGAGGAAAGGAGCAGAAAAATCTCCCTTTCTCACTCTCTCTTTGCTCAGTCTTTCACTCTTTTCTGCTTTAAATTTGTGATGAAAGGAACCATTTTGCCACACTTTGTAGAGCCCCATTCAAAACGCTTGGTCATTAATAAGATCTTGTCTAGCTCTTCACCTCTCAGGTGAGTAACAAAGACTTATTCGGGGGAGCAGCCATTGGAAGCGCCTGCCCCCACCGCCCAAACCCCCATCTTATAACCAGCACCTTCACCCTGTACTCGCTCCCTCCTCCTCCCCCATACCATGAGTCTGACAAAAGGGAACCCCGTGAGAGTGTCTCTCTCTTTCCTTTCTGTCTTTTTTTCAAAGTCAGAAAAGGCTTGAATGATCTGACGTTGGGCTAACGTCCAAAAAATGGGGGACGGAAAGAAAAGAAAGAGTAAAAAAAAGACTGGGTAAAAGACTTTTTCTATGCTTTTAAAAATCCCATAGAGGAGAAATAAATGGCAAGTCCACAGTTGACTAGACACGTATAGTGCAGGATTTGCTTGTAATGGCAGCTTGAGCTTATTGACAGTCCCAGCCAAAACATGTCAAAGGTTAAGAGATCTTGCCAATTGCAAGTGGGAAGCCAAAAGTACCTTTTTCATGAGCTCAATAGGGCCATCAGTTGATACTTGCTCAGCAGAACACGGAGCAGGAGTGACCTTCAGTTTCCAATGCAGCTCAGGAACAAAGAATGAATTTGTCTCCATTGTTCGTCTCTCTTCTTTCTAATTGTGATATTGTTCAAAAGATTTGAAAACAGTTCCTGAATGAACATTTTTTCACCATTTCAGAAATATTTTGAATTGTCTCTACACATAGTCAACTCTTACACTGCAGTAAGGATAATGTTATTAGTGCAAACTAGATATGCCTGTCAATTTCTACCAGACCATATGTTACAAAACAGTGTTTATTAAAGAGAGGATTACCCCAACTCTGCACTTAAAAATGTTGGAGGTTTGTAGGAGGCTAACAACTCACAACAAATTGATTTTAGGACTCTGGACAGCTTTAAAAGAAATACTTTTAGAATAAATGTATCGCTTTCGATCAAAAAAGTTTAGAAAACTGAGAAAACTGTATTATTATTACAACACATTTCTTCAAGTCCGGAGGCTGAACTCAGCATACAGCGTTTCCTTCCAGTAAAGTGACCTTTGGATTTCAGCAGTTAGGAAAACCCTCTAATAGCTTGAAATACCTCACTCTGATTTCTCAGGCTTTGAACACAATGGAGTGACTTTTCAAAGGGAGGACTGTGAGTTATATGGATCTAACTGGTCTTTATAGATGTGTGGTCAAGCGTCCAGAGCCCAAGTGATTCCTTTAGACAATGTGAAATCCCCATTTCATGTCCTCCGATCTTTTGTGTCTGCCGGCTTCTACACCGGCATGTATGAATGAAATGACACGTAGGGTACCTAGGACAATATTTTATGTGCTATAGACACGTTGTGTTGAAGTGCGTCCCAAAATGACTGCTAGCACAAACGTACCTATCGCTACAGATGTTAGCCGGTAGAACACCTCACATTTTAAACGTTTGAATTATTTAAGGCTGTTTTTCTTGTTTTTATTTTTTTTTGTCTCATTTCAAACTTTTAAAACCTGATTTTTTTTGTTGTTTTTGTTTTACTATTCATGGACAACTCTTTGCAATGTCTCTGATGTGACAAACATCCCTCCAACACACCCACTGTGCCTGGAACTCAAACCAGCAAATAATGGCAATTACTGCTGGCACCACTTTCAGGCACCAGCGGTTTTCATTGGCCTGGACTAATCCCCCATAAATCCTTGCAGTGCTCCAATCACCAGTCAGGCCCCAGCTAATTGCTTATGAGTCTCTTGCACGCTCCAGGTGCCACCGTAGCACACCCGGTGTTTGTAAACACAGCTCGTAAAGAGGAAGCTGCCATCAAAGTGTTAATGTTTCCTCGGAGGATCAGAGGCAATGCAGGAATGATGGGGGTGCAGCTGGGCTGGTACCTGGGTGGACTCGATTGAGGCATTCCCTCCTTTTCCTGCAGCTGTGGCGAGCGAGCCACATTTACACAATCCTGAAGAAAGACACTCAACAGGAGCCTGTGTTTGTTTACCTTCCTCGTCTTTTCTTTCTTCCTTTTTTTTTTTTTTTTTAACTCTTTGTACTCATGTGTCTGTGCCTTAAGTAGATGACCTCACTTGGTAAGCACGACTGGGGATGTTCAGAGCTGAAAAAGAGGTTTGGAGATTGCGTGTTTAGAGTGATGGGAGCAGCAGATGTGTGTTTTTAAGTTTTTAGAGGCCTTCAGAGTTGCTCTTTGAAACCAGAAACATTAATCTGATGATATTAGCAGTCGTCCTGTAGAAGAGCGGCTAGTTGCACCTTTGTTCGCTGTTCTAATATGTGCATTTTATGTTTCTCTCATCTGTACAATATAGGTTGACACAATGTTTTAAAGGATAGGTTCACATTTTCAAGTCTGTTTTGAATACTCACATGCCCACATGTATATTGAAATAGTTTTTGGTCGCTGTAATTATTGTTCCTATCCGTGCTTGCGGTAAATAGATCCTTTCGTAACGCGATTACAATGTGATGGGGAACAAAATCTCTCGTTCAGTATAAAATTGTATTCTAAAGTTGAACTGAAACTAATATCAGGCTTCAGTAGTCTGAGTTAGTCAAATCAAATGATCAAATTTACAGTTTTTTCAGTTCCCGCTTTTTCTTTCCCCCCCGTTTAATTGTGGGGTTTCTTTTTTGTACGTTTTTCCTTGTGAGCTGCGAGGGCCTAAGGACAGAGGGTGTCGTCTGCTGTACAGTCAATAAAAAACCCTGAAACTAATTTGTGATATTGGGCTGTACAAATACACTCTGATTGATTGATTGATCTTACTGCCCATCCACGGAAACACCGTCGGGAAAAACTTCATTAGAAACTGCAGGACTGTTGATTTTGTTCCTCATCTCTTTACGTCAAATTATGTCCGAAAATGATCTCTTCAAGGCCAGTATGGACAAGAGGTACAATTTCAGCAAATCAAAAACCCTTTCAACGCACATAAGGGCATCTGAGTTTTGTATTCGAGACCGTCTTCTCAAGAAGAACAACAGCATGAGCCCCGAAACGACATCTGTTTACTTTCAAGTGACAAAGACTTCTAGCAGCTGTAGTAATTATGACGGTAGCAAATAAGGAAGTCAGGTGACTTGATAGAGCGAAAAAGTCCGTGCAGGGAGGTTTGCATTGATGAATGGGTCAAGAAAACACCAGACATTAACATGGGAAACTGACAGTCAACCTTGTTTTTTTAAGAATGACCACAATGTTCCCAAACCACAACCAAGTGTTTATTATTGAAACCAGGAAGACGAAGCTCCCTTAAGCTTAGTGAAGTACTTATGTTGAACCCAAACCATGATCTTTCCCTATTTTTTCTGCCTAAACCTAACCAAATCTGAAACTATACTGTTGTCACGTCATAAAACAGAGAACAGACGGTTCTGGCAGGCACACACCAATGATGTCAGTCTACCAACAGGGGCGTAAGATCAGAAAATGCTTCTATGTTACGTTCCAGAGGGCATGGACGAATGACGTGACGTTTGTTGTTTAATTTGGAGGACTTGTGTATTAAGATAGACAAAATGTGAACCTAGCCTTGAAAGCCTGTCCTAAAACAAATACATAACTCATTATTACATCCAAAAACACATTAAGTCAGGCCTTTGCGCCAAGTTCAGCTTTACCGTTCTTTCCAAACAAAATCTGGATTTGCATGAATAAGCAGGTAGAAAAAACTGCAGTGCAGAGGGAGTAGCACCTGCGAAACCCCTGGTGTTAGCGTTTATTTTTCTGGGTTTAACCAGCGAGACTGCTCAGGAACTCAGTCGCTGCCCTGCAAAACACTTGTGGTTGTACCAAAGCAGCTGGGGGTTGGTCAGTTTGTTGGCCAGTGGCCCACTGCAGCTTTTATGACTCCTTCATTTCCTACCAGCTTTGGGTCACACTGTCCTTTAGCAGCTTGACATTTTTCTATGTTTATAGCATCTATCCAAAGCCAACAAGCCCTTTTTTCAAAAATATTCTGCAGTACTTAGCCTTTAAGCAGCAACATTACATGTTTTCTTTGCACAGACTTGGTTTTCAGGGGTGTGAAAAGAAGATGCTGTGCTCTGATCAGATAACAGGCCACATCAGGGCGCTTTTGAAGGTGTAAGTGGGCGAATAAACCCAGAAAATCTATAAATATCATCCCAAAGAGAGCTTCACCTCCAGCAATTAGCTGCTATTCAGAACCCTGCGGTAAGCCCTCAGGTCATCTCCAAAACATCTTCCTGTCGTAGCCATGACAATGGGTGTGTGCCTTTATTTTTGTATGGAGACAAAAACCAGATCAAGAGGGAGCCACATGGGACTTGTTTGCAATCAGTGCCCAGAGGAAACATTTAGCCGACAGGCGTGCCAGCTTTTTCACGGGATGAAGTGAGTTGGAGAGGCTGCTTAAGTGGCCAGCAGACACGGGTTTTGTGTCCCTCAGTAAACAACACTGGTCATCATCAGGATGGAGTGTCACATCTGGCGTCAGGAGGCTCGAATGGAGACAAGCAGCGAGGCAGAATGACATTGTGCAGGCTCAGACTCTGTATGTGTGTGCTACAGAAGTGTGTTACGAGTGTTATGTTTATCAGGATGAAGTCTGAGATTGCGGTGCATAGGTAAAGTGTTCAATTAAACTTCCATGAGATAATAAGAAGAAGAATTTCCCGCCTTTTCTGATATCAAATCTTAACCTGTTGTTCGAAATGCTCTGAGCTCGACTGGTCTTCCCACAAAGGCAGCTCCCTTGGGCTATTGTGCATGTGTATGTGTGTGTGTTTTTTTCTTTCTTGTCTTGGGCTCTCTCCCCCCCAGAGCATATGGCTGTCTGGTATCCTAATCGCTAATGATAGAGTGGCTTTTGATGGGGAAACTCCCAAAGCTAGATGTTTCTAACCCAGACTCTTGTCCCCTCTTTTATTTTCCAGGTCTGATGGAAATCCGATCTGTCAGTGTGGGAGTTGTTGCCATCAAATCTGTCAGCACCGGGCTGTACTTAGCTATGTCCAAGAAAGGCACGCTCTTTGGATCGGTGCGTATACAACCTGGCAACATTGTTTCTCGAGGTCAAGATGGGAGGGCTGGGAAAGGGGAGGAGGGGGGTGAGGGTAGGGGAGGCATATATATGTATAGGGGTCTCAAATGAGTGCCTACCCAAACATGTTTGATTCTGCTGAAGTGAAGGGGATCTTATGCTGGAAAGTCCAGAGAAAGGTCAGAGTATTACAATCAATCATGGCTGTACACCTGTGCCACGGTTGATGATACCTGCAGCTTGAGTTGTGCTTGTTCCACTGTCAAAATAAATAGCAGAGAAAAGTCACCCAACCAGCAATGACAAAGAGCCAGCTGGGCTCTTTTAAAAGTCTTCGCGTGCCATCTGCCAATTGTTGTTTCACACAGCAAGCTTTCAAAAGTAATCACCTCTCTTTGTTAAAATCAGCCTCACATCAGACCTGAGGTGTGTGGTGTCTAGCTCATGTATTTACATCTTGGAAACGGAGAAATCAGGCACAAGCAATCAGTCAGCAGCAGCGATAAGTGCCTTCAACAAGCTAACACAGTAAATAAGACATAAGTAGATCTGAAGACCAAGGCCTAAAACCTCTCATAATAACACAACAGGCAGGTGAATCACGCCAAGCTCATACTATCCTGATACTATCACAGACAGGGCCTCATTATGGCAGCAAGATGACAATCTGGAAAAGGGAATGCGGCAGAATCTCCTGTCACTACAATATCTTTCAAGACTCTTTGACTAACTGACACAAAGTGGTAACCACCACATGAAAAAGTGTCTATTCTGACTGTGGCCTGTTGGATTACCTTCACAGATCAGCACATTTTAGGCAAAACTCGTAACTTGAATTACAAACGGGATCAGAAAAGAGATACATTTATTTTGACAGAACTTAACATTAAAGATTGATTAAAAAGTCGTTTTGCATTTTTTTCTTCTTCTGTGGTATTGTGAGGTATTTTTGGGTTTTCAGCTTTGTTTCTGCAACGGAAACCATTCAAGAATGACCTTTAAAAAATAGCAACGCTTCACTCCAGTAGCAATGTCCCATTTCCTGAGGACATTTCACAGACCGCATTGTTTCAGTCAGTGAGCAGCTTTTAGAAATCGGTCCCAATGAAAACTGAACTGTGGGGCCTGTAGATTATTGCGAGTAACCAGAACATTGTTTCTGGAAAGACAAGTTGTTTTTGGGTTTTAATTTTTTAATGCTTTAAGCAGCACAAACCAAATGCAATTGACACAAAGTTTTTTGGGTTGATGGAAAATAAGCTTCATTGGTGGATTCCTCAAAACCCCAAAACTATCTGCAGGGCTTCACACAAAATGCTGTACATTGCAATTTAAGTGAACCAACCCTATACTAAAAACTTCCATTGTGGCCTCCTAAAGACAAACCAGCTAAATGCTAGATGTAAAAACTCTATCAACACCTGGTAAATCTATTACTGCAACAACAGACATTAACCTTTATGCACTACATGGAAGCTGGCCTAGTATAGCACAGCAGGAATTAACTATTCACTCATCTGTTATAACCTTTTTAACCCATCTGTCTCCCCGTGATCACAGGTAAAGTACAACCCGAGCTGCAAGTTCAAGGAGCGCATTGAGGAGAACGGCTACAACACGTACGCCTCCCTCCGTTGGAAACACGGCGGCAGGCAGATGTTTGTTTCGCTGAACGGGCGGGGGAAGCCACGGCGAGGTCACAAGGCTCGACGAAGACACCCATCCACTCACTTCCTGCCTATGCTCCCCTCCTAGCTGTCCAATTCTGAACTCTGAGCAGCAACTGGCTGGCTCACCTGCCTCCTCACACTAGTGTTGATCTAGCTGTGACGGCGATCTTTATTTTTATTACTCGCTCCTCCTGTCTCATAAATGTACATTTGTTGAGGGTTGTAACATTTGTAGAGTTAGTATAATATGTACTTTTAAGTTATTTTCTCCATTTTCTAATGATGTTCAGTAATACAGTAAATATACAGTAGAAGTATGCTATGTCCAGGCGTCTGTCTGGCTACAGTATCAGTCTGTGTGTCTGAACTGCATGTAAAGTGGTGTTTGGGTGACTTTAAGAGGCTTCAAAAGGACTGAAAAGGGACAGCAAGGCATGGAAAAAACTAAATATGGCTCACGTGTTTGTTATTTAGCCTATTTTAGATGCTCAGCTAAATAAGAACGGAAGCATCTCGTCCAGCAAAAAATTATATTTTTTTCCCTATTAGTGTCACTATTAGAACACAAAAGAAGCAACGTTGAAATAGCTACAAATCAGGGCCATAGCTACCAATGAGGACACTGATGTTTTCTGTATTTTTTCGGGGGTTGGGGTCACACTCTACAATTACATTTTTCTACAATGTATCATACATATACAATGTACGTTAAACACATTTGTCATCCTTGAAATATTTGGAACACCATTTCACATATGAAAAATTCCCATATTGAGTGATTTCTAGGTGTCTTACAAAAACTGCAAAACGTAAAACACCACTTAACATAAGGTACATTTGCATGATACGTTGGTGCATTTCATTAAATTCACTTATAGCAATGATGTGGATTTTGGGCATTTTACATGAGAAATGTAAAAGTTGAATATTTCTGCTATCGTTGTCAGGCTAAATCTGACTACTTTTAGGCCATCCAAAATAAATAAATGAATAACAAAATTGGTATTTCTCCACCAGAATTACGTGGAGTGGTGAGGGCTTGTATAATAAAAAAAAACAACATGCAAAATCCAAATAATCAATGAACAATTGGGGGAAGACCTCAGTATTTTTAAAAATCCTGGCTATGGCCCTGCTACAAATCTAACATCTCGACTGTTGCTATATATACTGTACTGACACTACTGGATAAGAGACACTGATCTGCACCTGAACTGTCCAGAGTAGATGAAAATCTCAAGTGAAAACAAACAAACACATCGATAAATGTACTGTTCTGTCTGTATATGTCTGTATATGACAAGAACACAACAGAAACTAAGCTAACTACTGGGATAATATGCTGGATTTTCCGAGATGACCTTTGTATGTTTGTGCATGCGTCTTTCGAACTGCTTCTACAATTCAACAGCCCACAGTTAATAGATTAGGAATCAGTATCAGAAAAAATGCATTGTGTCTCATCTAGTCTCTGATCTTTGGTCCCTAGTTCAGTTGTGAAATAATGTACGTGTTGAGTCGTTTAATGCATTATAGCAGCCATAGGTGAAGCAGATGTCACATAGCAGCAACTTCATTAATGTTGTACACAGTAGTAAATTGTTATTACATACTGCCTCTCTGTCAAGTCTTGCTAACATTTTCTCAACAACAAGGCTGTTGCTAATAGAACATTTAATATATTTAAAACATTTTGTACTCTTTAACTGTTTGAAGTTGATGTTTATTGTTATTGTCGACTTTTTGTGTTGGATTGTAGTCATACTGTTAAAAAAAAAGAAGGGAAAAAATAATCGTATTAATGTCCATATTCAGCTCATTTTGTATGGTATTACTACTGGATATCGGTACATTTGTGATCCACTTATTATAAACAGCTGACAGCTATAGGCCAGTAATAGTAGGGTGTATATACGGCCAAAGTCTCAGAATAAAACAGTCTTTAGATTCATTTCAGCAAAATAAAATCATTTGAGTGCCTTGGTCCATGCTGAGTTTGGTAAACTTCAATAAAAAATGTGGATAAATCACGAGTCATGGCTCACTCCCTCATGCTAGCAAGTCCTTTTTACAATCATGTCTCCGAAATTATGAAGTGCAAAAATGGCATTTTAATCTCGTCCCATGCTTGGCACTGATTGTTAAGTGTTGCTAACATCTCCATCAGGGCTCCCCGACATAATCCCCCTCCTCATCATAATCATGACAAAACTCGCAGCAGGAGAGGCGTTGATGTGGAGGACCTCCCCGTGTCTGATGAAAGGTCCGCGGTTATGAACTATGCACCCGAGCATCAAGGTCATTTACACACAGACGAGCCCTCCAGTGGCACAGGAGGCCACTCGGTCTTTTCAGTGAACAGAAAGGAGAGTCGGGATGAATAGTGGCTGTTTGGGGTGAATAAAGGCCAACCTTTCAGCCTGTCATAATGCGAGATTACTGTGACGGGGTACATGTCTGGTCAGAATGGCGTGAAGTCACACTGTAGTTCAGCTCCAAACGTCTGGGTGCAGCATACAAATATCAGTATGGGGGGTCTGGCAGTACGGTTGCCATGCAAATGTCTTTGTCTTCAGTTGTGCACCCTTGAGGGATTGTTACATTTTGAAAAGTAAAGACTTGGCCTACTTGTAATTGTTCCTTTTGTTGCTGTTCTATTTAAACTGTAGAATATACACATGATATTTAAAGGAAAAGTTTGGCATTTAAAAAAAAAAAACGCTTTCTTGCCCAGAGTTAGGTGAGAAGATCGATACCACTGTCATGCCTGCACGCTGAATATTAAGCTGCCACCAGCAGCCAGCTACCTTAGCTTAGCACAAAGACTAGAAACAGGTGGAAACAGCGAGTCGGTGTCGGTTCAAAGGTAGAAATTTGAACGCACCTCGCTTGTTTTACCCGTGCAGTTGCCCATCAGCAAGCTGAGCCTCCAAGAAGAAATAGCCCACCATTAAAAGGCCGATTCTCGTTTTTATAGGTCGGTTTTTGCAAGCTTGCCGTTTTCCCATGTTTCCAGTCTTTGTGCTACAACAGAATGTATATGTATATATATATTAGCTTTTTTTGCTTTCTTGTAGTAATAAGATACTAGATAGCTGTGCAAAATACAGTACATTTCAGTTTTGCAGGCGTCCCTGAACATATGATCGTTATCCAACCCTCCAATGGCACAGACACACTAAAACATTCACGCCACAAAGCAATCCCATTTTCTGCCTGCTCTGTCGATTGACTCGCCTCTTTTTCAGGGTGTCCTCCATCTTTTCTCCTCTACCTCTCCTCTCTCCTCTTTTAACCATCCAAGAATCTCTCTTTTCTTCTTGGCCTGAGGGTGCGACTGCCTGTTGGTGCCAGTTCCAGGGACACCAAATGGGAGCTGTAATTATCATTGCTCCACCACTGTCCTGTCAGTGGGCTCGCCAGCAAAACAAGAGAGATCCTTTGGAAGTCCTGATCAAAAGCTTTGGCCTTTGATCATGAAGCAGTAGGGAAAACCTAAACACTGTGCAAAATCAACGAGGAATGTCCCAAAAGAGAGCCCAGGAGAATGGGAATGACAGCCATCCAGAAGACATCCTCAGCTCTTCCTCTGCCATGATGTGTTGAGCACAGGTGTTTGGGCTGTGTTTGATCTGATCGGTGTAAGCTGAGGTCTGAGAGAGTGAGTCATGCAATGGTGTTGTTGCTTAAGTGTCTGTCAGATAGCACCTGGTAGGCTGTGCAGCGTGTCACATCTTCAGGGTCCTGCAAAGGCCTCTTCACAATCTGAAGTTGCTGGAAACGTCTGCCCACTTAGAACATCACAGAGCACAGCACATCTTCACAGCAGCACATGCATGACAACTTTCCTTGGATGAAGGTATTCCGCATGACCCAATAAAAATAGTGTTTATAGAGAAGATTACAATTGACTGCTTCGAAATTCATTTGTAGCTGAGTGACAGAAAAAAAGTAATAATAGAAGCCCATTTTGAGGGCCTTAGCCAATATCTACAGGGGCACAAGTCATGCTGCTTCAGCGACAACAAACCACAGCCTCTGGAACCTTTGAAACCCTGTGTGGTCATTTTCTCTCACAGTGACTGAAAAGAACTGTGGTGGGTGGGAAAGAAAAAAAGAGCCCCTCGCCACTCATAATACCAATCTTATGTATGTAGACGAAAATGGGAGGGATGGGAGGGGTTGGGGGGTGGCAGACGGACTAAGGCACAATTTTAAAGCGCTTATTGAATTGCCATTACAGCTCCTGAGACTAATTGTGGCTGTTGTGTGTCTCTCGGTGGCCTAGGGGGCTCTGGAGTGGCCCTGTATGCTCTTACTCAGTGGGGTTTTCAGACCGAGTGGCCCTGAAAGAGAACAGGACCACCGTAGATCAATGGCAAACCTTTCACTCTTTCACAGGCCCTTGCTAATCCTTCTCATTTGTCTGCCATTTGTTGAGGCACATTCACAGCTCCCTGAATTTAGGATTAGGCCTTGTTTTGTTACAAAAACAGCCAAGTTATAATGCTGAATAGCTGGACTAAAGGGTGGACGACGGATGAGTGTGTATGTGAGTTTGTGAGCATGTGTGTGTGTATGGTTATCAGGTATACGCTATGTTCAAATTCATGAAAAATACCGAACCTATTTAGGGTTTTGTCTTGAATCAGTCATCAAATGATAGTTTGTTGTGTTTACTTAATGTTCACACAGCAACCCAGATCTAAAAATGAGTCCTTTTGAACACTGTATTGATTAATGTGATACAGTACCATGTTCAGTGAGATCATTTTGTTTTAATGTGGAAATTTGAATTTAAAATATCCAACCTTCTTGACACAAGTGGACAAGTCATTACCTTGTGTTCAGACTGAACACATTTTCAGAGGCTTGAAAGGTCAATAAAAGCGCGCAAGTGGGTAGGAATAGACGCATATTCGACAAGGGTGGCACAAACTGAGGGACAAATGAGTCTTCCCAAGTTGAAAACATTTCATCTTGAGCACTTATCCCGGGGCTTTATCTTTATGAATCTGCTTCATAAACACAGAACGACTAGAGGAAAAACAGGAAAGGAAATCAGGCTTTTCGTCCAAAAGGGTAAACTTACAGTTAGAGTACATTGGCTGTTTGAGGTGTATAAACATGGACTGCACAAATGGTCCATTGGTCAAATCTGCGCAAGTGACTTGTAAAAATGTAGTTTGGCTTTCTGATGTTTTTTCTATAGAAAGGTATGTTACACAAACATCTAGACACATACTTGATGTAATGGCATGAATTGAGTATAAAATGGGGTTAAAGGGGTTAAAGATTTGCTGACTTGATGAGATGACCACTTCTCAGTGGCATCGCTTACAGTTAGCATTGCTCTATCAAAAGTTAAAACACAGGCTTTCTAAACAGTTCTTCTTGCTGTCTTTTCATACATCCTCTGCTTCATCTGAGGGGCAAACACAAAGTTCACTGTCCTGTGTCTCCTTTCGAAAAATAAATATTTCATAAGAAAGAGGAAAAGCATGAACAAATTGATTCATCACAGTCAAATACCTGAAAAGGAAATGCAATTTCATTAAAGTTGCAATGATTCCCTTTGAAGCCTTAGAGTTTGTCCGCATTGTGCTCTGTCTGAACCTGAGAGTGTGCGCGGACAGTCTTGGCAGCCTGCAGCAGAGCCTTCAGACTGTGGCCTTCTCATCACTGAGTGGATTAGTGTTCATGTCTGAAGCCACTTACTGGACATTAGACAGGGCTGCTGAGTGGCACATGCGCCACATTTCCCCTAAAGCCCTGCCATGCCACGCCGCAGGTATGTGGTGCCGACCGGCCAAACCCCATGTCCGGCATTCTCGGGATGCCTGCAGTCGTGCCAGACACCAGGGGACAAGGTGAAGAGGCGGGCGGAGGGATGATTGTGTGAATCAGAATGGATGAGAGGAAAAGTAAGTAAAGTAGTTGAGCATAAATTCACATGAGTTTTCAGGTTCATAGCTCCAGCACAAAAGTAAGTCACAAAAAAAAAGCAATTTAAAAGAATAGAAAAGCAATTATTTTGCAGAGAGTTAGATGAGAAGATTAATACCACTCTCATGTCTGCACAGCAAAGATGAAGCTAGAGCCAGCAGAGTGTTAGCTTAGCTTAGCATAAAGACTGGAAACAGGTGCAAGCAGCTAGTCTGGCTCTGTGCAAAGGTTAAAATTCCACCTACAAGTCATAGTTACAAGTACAAGTTATATTCCTGAGTGTAAAAACGACACTTATTTGCTGAAACAATTTCTCGGCCTGGAGCAGTAACTTTCCATCGTCACAGTAAAGCCTAAACAAATGCGACATGATGTGTTAATTAGTGAGCTTTATTGGTGCTGGTAAGCAGATTTATTTTGTTCATCTTTGGACAGAGCAGGCTAGCAATTTCCCCTGCTTCCAGTTTGTATGCTAACCTAACCTAGCAGCTGGCTGCAGTTTCAATTTAGTGTACAGATATGGTAGTGGTATCTATCTTCTCATCTAACTCTCATTAAGTGAGCGAATATATCCTTACTTATATGTAACCATGATGTCCTTACCAACCTTAACATGTGCTATTCTGTCAGAGCACACATATTTAAAAAGAAAAAGAAAAAGAAACAACAGGAATAATGTGCAATCTACATTTCTAGGACACACAATGCTAACTATATAGTTGCAGTTGTTTAAGGCTGCTGCTGCAGGCCTATGTCTGAACTGGAATACTTTTTCTCCGTCTCCCATCGTTTCACTCTTCCTATAGTGTTACCTTAGTCTTGGCAGACAGGTGGACGCACCACTGGCCGAACTTCAATAGATGATAGATTTTTGGGTACTTTTTTACGCAGATGAGATTATAAAGGCTGCGACAGGTAAACAGTCATTATATAGGAATATAATCTAAAAGTATACAAGCTATCAAAATAAAATATAAGAATATAGGACGAAGATTACTGAAAAGGTTGTGGCAGCCTAAAGGGGCACAGACCATCTCCTATATATTTTGGCCAGCTGAGGCAGGCCAACCACATGTTGGCCAATTTCCCAGTCAACATCATGAGGTTGTCTTTGGCTGTTAGTGACTGGAAAAGACCAAAGTCAGTGGCGCTTCATGCAAAGTTTTAGCCATGCCAAAGCCTATCCACCCTGCCCCTCAAGCCCCGCTGTGTGAAGTAATTCTTCAAGCCGCTGAAACCAGACATGCTCTGTGTTTTGTCACTGCCTGCGTGGCGATACTTTTTCAACACTACGGTTTTAAATAAATGAAAGATTAACAGGTGGATGTTCTTCCTTAAATTCTATTTCTTTTCATGAAGAATGTCAAAGTCTGCTTTCTTTCCTGTTCGGAGATTTGAAATAAACCAGGTGAGAAGGTTTTTATTGGAGTGAAACCTGTGGGCTACATCGGACAATTAGCACTTCCTCTGTCGAGGTCTGTCATCATGTTGTAGGAGAAAGAACTTTACACTAAATGGAAAACTGGACGCTAGATCCAGTCCAACAGAGTATCCAAGGAAACTAATCTTCCACTAAAGATTAGCTAAAACTAGGGCTTAAAAAACAAGCTGTGTATAATGTTTATTTTGTTCTTTATCATAGACGCATATGTAGACAGATTGTGGAACAGTAACAGGGAAATTTAGACTGAAAGCATTCTAGTGAGACAGCTGTGTCTAAGCTGTGGGGTTCAACTGCAGGCCAAAGTCAAATCCTTCTTGGCTCAACACCTTTGTACATTATATGAAGGTTTGAAAACACATGGCAGTGATACAGTGCCTCCAAAATCTTTCTCTATGTTTCTGTGTCTACAGAGCAGCCTCATCACTTCTCTAACAACCTTTATTTGTGTTCTGCTCAAACACAGAGGCCTTCCAGTAGAAGACCTCAAAGTCAGAAAGAAAGAGTCAAGCCAGAGTAAAATAAGGACGACTGAGTGGAGAGCACAGAAAGATCAACCTCAACCCTACTGACGTTTACATGGAAAAAACAAAATGACCACCAATGAGCTAGAAAAGAAAACAATGCAGTAGCCTTCTAGCACCATGCAGTGATTTCTGCCTTCCTGTTCTTCACTTCCTCTGCCTCAGTACCAGACTCAGAAAATTCTAATTGATCTGGGCTCTAAAGTCTGTTGTTTCATCTCTAAACCAGAAAGATTATGTTGCTGTTTATCAGAAATTTTGATTTCAAGCATTTAAAAAAAAAAAAAAAAAAGAAAAAAAAAAACTCATGTAGCTGTATTACATAATCAGATATCAGGCTATTGGTTGCCTTCTTTTGGATGTTGAACAGATCTTATCTTGGCTTTTGATTGTATTTGCATGTATTCTTATTTTACACTTTGTCTCTATGCTTATAATGTTTTATCTTTTCGTCTAAAGTGTATATAGGCAAACGTGACTGGCCTTGATATGGACATCTGTAAAGCATGATTAGCTACTCTGGTTCTTTTTGGTCTTTGCTACATGTTTCCATGTCAAATCTATTTTCTACCTTCTTGTATGGGCTTACTATGACATTTGAACTAGGATACAGTTCACAGAAGGAAGGCTCCTTTTCATACATCACTGTCCCACTTAATACTTTAAGTCCCACACTGAGACACTACCCCTTTGTGTTTTCAGTGGGGTGACATGCTCACTGCTTTGCTTAAAACGAGGGAGTCGACTTTAGTACAGAAGGCAGACAGATGCTGTTAGGAAGATTCATCAGACAGCTCAATTTGTGACTTTACGTTAGATTTGCACTGATGGAGAAGTGGCACCCTCTGATGGTGGAAAAGCTGAGACACTTTTAAAGTCTTGTTTGGAACTCTGGCTCTCTCTGCTGGATGTCATGAAGTACTAACAGAGTAACGAGAGACAACATATTGTAGTAAGACTTCAAACTTAATTGTCCTCTCGCCCTTCTCTCCATTAAAGTTACACTCAAATGTACCAACTCTAAGATAAGAGATGCAAATGTTTATTGTTGTTAGTGAGTATGTTGTTTAAGTACATATTGAAGATTTACAGGGATCTTTTTTTAAAATTTTTTAGATTGAATCCTTTAGAAAATACTCTTTAATGCAATAATGCATAGGATGTCATGCAGAGCTATTTTACTGCATTGTATTTGATGATACATGTGTATGGTGGAGGAACAAACATAGTTGAACTGATGTAGACGGGAAGCCATTTGTGACATTTGAGGTTGGAGAGAAATGAGTTTGAATTGTAACGGTTCGACCAGTACACACGGAGAGAGGGACTCATTAGCACGACTCAGACAAAACGATGATGATGATGATATATTTTACTGGATAAAGTAGCCATACAACAGGACATACAGACATGCAGGGGAAATCCAAGGTCGATGCACAGGTAGGTCCTCAGCGTAGCAGAATAGGTAGTGTCGTGTTCTTATAATTTGAAATAGAGACGCGTAGTAATCAATTTCAGAAAACTTCTCTTCATATTAACTGTATTTATTCGAGGATGATGTGGTGAGCATTACAAAAGTACGCAGCTGCGGTCCGTCCTATTTCATCGTTCCACAGACCACATTAAAGTAGTTACTCTGTCTCATGGATTCACAGGACAAGAGCCGATCTATTGTCTTACAACATATTTTATATTCGCCACCTTTCAGCTATAGTCTTCTCCCGCTGGTTGGCTGGGGCCAGGTCCTATTGGCCACTCGTTGGCACTTAAGCGTGTCCACGCTCCTCAGCGCTTCTCTGCTCCGGTCAGATCTTCAGTCACCCTTTTAAGAAGTGGTGTACCCTTATGTTTTTACAGTTTACAATATTGCATATTATTTCAGTCTATTGGTCATTCTTAGGCGTAGTCACTTAATTTAACAACATTTAACACCTCTAAAATGGGAAGAATAATAAGGCACATAATAGTAGTTTACACATTCATAATACTTCTCAATAAGGACGTAATAAAGGTGCATTGTAACATCGAATATATTGATTTTTAATACAGTAGGGATCAGGCAAAGACAGAGTCAGGTCACGGAAGCAGGGTCGAGGAAGCCGGGGAATCAGGAACTCAGAAACCAGGAATAACGCTGGAACTCCTGACATAAAGTACAAAGACAAACTGGCAACAAGGGACAAACAACACACAGACTATATACACCAGGAAGTGGGAGGGGATAACAAGACACAGGTGGAGACACTAATGCACAGAGTGGAGACAGCTGGGGACAGGAACTAGAAACAACAGACACAAGAGCAACATACAGTTAACAAAATAAAACAGGAAGTACAAACAGACATAACATAAAACATCTAACGAACGGGACGGGACCTGATGTGAAATCAGCTCAACTAATTCTATGAGGAGGCTTTAGGTTTATCAGCAACATATGTAGTTAATCTGAGAAACATTTCTCAAATGAATCTTTATTAAATTACCAAAACTAAAATGAACCCAATGCACAACTTATTAAGTATTTGCAGTGACCATGATATGCAATTTTATTTTTTCCTTTTTGACTAACTTTTAATCTGCTGAGAATGTGCAGTTTGTATCAAACAAATGCCAAAGGAAGCATTTGATATACAAAAAAAATACTGTTATTGCTGAGAAATTGTGTAACTGAAAAGTATAATTCCAAAGTCATTATTAAGGAAAAATATAATATGTGTAACAATATTTAAACTGTACAAACACTCCAACAAATGAAAACCACTGTAAAAACAATAGCAAATACGTTCACCTTATATACCTTTTTTATACTAGGAATATATGTTGTAAAAATACATTTAGATTAAGATATAAATATCATTATCATTATTACTATTGTTATGATTATTATTATTATTTTTTTATCTAATGTTTACACCAGACATATATGTGGGAAAAAAACATTTACATTCAGATACAATTATTATAAAAAAATATTAAATTATTATTATGTTAAATTGTTATATCAGGTGATCTACTATTTAGCTCAAAAGACTGCGTATGTGCACAGCATGCGCTACCATCACCCACTGAACTGCACAACCATGGTTGATAAAGTACAAAGGAAGGTGAGACGTCTGCTTTTCTCCACTGTAGCGACAACATAAACACATTTTGCGTAAATGATGATTCAAGTATACTCAGGTAAAGTAATATTACTAACGTGAAAGCTGAGTGGAGAGGGGAGGCAATAGTACTCCGACACAGTACGAAACAAGTAACTAATATAAAAGTCCTGAGTCAAGACCAAGAAGTGGTGGAACTCAAGTACTCAAATCTGTTACTTAAGAAAAAGTACCACACTGTAGAAGTACCAGTAAAAGTCCTGCATTTAAGGTTACAAGTACAAAAGTATTAGCATTAAATTATACTTCAATATATTACCAACAGTAAAATTACGAATTATGTAGAACACCCCATTTAAAGAAATTGCATATATTATCAATATCGGATTATAATTATAGACGCAGTCACGTGTACATCACTTTAATGTTGCCGATGGTAAAGGTGGGCAAATATATTTTAGGCAAAAAAACACCTAAAGGTGAGTTTAAATGTAGTACTAGTCTCCTATTGCTCTCCTGTCACTGCTTGAGGTGCAGAGACTCTGACCCCTGCTAAAAGGTCGCACCGAGACCATCACAAATACAGCAGTCCAAAGATGTGTTTTACGACACTGGTAAATAATGATAAAAAAACAAAGATTGAGCTCTCGTTGCATGGAAACATCACTGCTCATATCTGTAGCTGGAAACTGTGGTTTCTGTGGTCCTTCAAGATCTTAACGCTATTCAAAGAAATGTCTGGGTTTTCAGTGTCAGGTCAACAGCAAAATAACTTTTGTGATCTTCTTAATACATTTATTCAGCGGAGTTCATTTGATGTAGCCATATAGTAGTATGCACAAAAAGTCAGAGGGAATACCAACATGGTCCAAATTGAATCAAATGGAGCGAATGAAAATGTCATAGATGCTAAATGAACATGACTGGTGGGGAAAGCTGCTTGATGTATTTGCTCTTCTCTGCATGCCTCTGTTCTGTGAAACCGTCCTCATATGTTCTTATGTGGGAATTATTACAAGCACATTTCTGATTCATACATGCCGTTGAGTGATGCCTCCTCTTCACATATTCCTTAATTCACTTCACACTTCATAAAACACATCACTTACTCAGTTACGTGTATCATACTTAATTTAGACAAGCTCTCTCAGCTCTCAGTGGTCACATGAGTTTAGTTTCATACTTGGGACTGTGAGAAAAACTCAAACCTGAAGCCAGAAGCTGCGTTTTTCTGTAACATCGCAGTGATAAAAGCCCACAACAGCAGTAAAGTCACAGCTAAAAAGGAGATCCATAAAAAGACTTTTGATTTTTCACTTCATTTTTATATCCTCACCTAAGCTTAAGTTGCTATGTGGCCTTTCTGTATGCTTCTCTATTGTAAAGCGTCTTTGTGTGCATAGCTGTATACATTAAATGTATTATTATAATATAAGTGTTATCCAAACAGTGAGAGAAGAAGGTCTAAGAATTCCCAGAAAAATACAGGAGGTTGACAGATATTTAAAGTGCCTTAGATACAAAAGCTGAAAATATTTGAATGACATCAATATAGAAGAGAGTGAATGGGTTAAAGTTACAGACTGTGTGAAAACTCAGGCCAGGCTGATCACATTATGTACTGGAACCGCAGGCTTTCTTTTTACTGAAACATTGGCAATACTGCCTCGTTTCTTTACTGTCGACATGCACATTTCCGCACATGGGCTGAGTGTAAAAATAAAAAGTCTTGTCGAAGGTGGAAACCACAGGGTCGCTTACTGAGGAAACTGCTCTCTAAAAGGGGTCAACTCAACGTCCCAAATGCAAAAAAGGTTGAGTTTTGCTGCAAGCATGATGCATGCTCTGCACAGGTTCCTGTGTGTTCATCTTCTGACGTGTCTTGGACTTCATGGTAAGATTCCCACATCGAGATATAAGTCTCTGATCTACAAATGCGACATTAACTTGTCCTTCTTTTCCTCTTATCTTTTCAGCACTCGGGAGTGAGATCATACGCGGTAGAAAGGTCCCAGAGAAAGCAATGCGGTATATGGCCTCGGTGCAGAACAAGGCAGGTCAGCATGTATGTGGAGGATTCCTCATCAATGAAGACTTTGTGGTCACTGCTGCGCATTGTGTTGTCGCGTGAGTTAGCTACCCTCGTTCAACAATCTAGGAGTCATGTTATTAGGAATCAAATACAAAGAACCTCATATTGTTTTTGCAACATGCGCCAGTTTTGAAGCAACACTACTGACTTTTCAATGATCGTGTGCTCAGGAAACCTGCAAGTGTCGTTCTTGGTACCCACAATCTCAAGAAGGCTGATGCCACAATGAGATACAATGTAAAGATGTGCAAGCATCCATCTTATGTGCGTGTCTCAGAGGGGAGTGACATCATGCTCCTCAAAGTAAGTAGATATTATATATATATCTTTTTCCTTTTTTTTTTTAAATGTCTTCCTTTCATGTTCTGTTTAAATCACTTGTAGTCCCCACAAAACCGTAAAAAGCAAAGCACTTACATGAATACTCAGGGCAGCTCTATCTTCAAGCAATTCTTTTTTTAGCTTGATGTGTGATATAGGATAATAAGTATGCTATAAATCGGTCTTTGCCAGTTTTTAATTTTCACTTTGTGATCTTGTGTGTCTCCAGCTGTCTATGAAAGCTCCACTGAGCAGAAGATTACAGCCTGTGAATCTTCCAGATACCAAGTTTAAGATAAAAGATAAACAACAGTGCCGTGTAGCTGGATGGGGTTTAACGAGTGACGGTGAACTTGTTGATGAGCTGCAAATGGTGGATGTGCCTGTCGTTAACCTGGAGGTCTGTAAGAAACAATGGGGTAAACTCGCGCCCGGTGTTATCTGTGCAGGTGGATATGGCACAAACAAAGGATTCTGTCAGGTATGTTTTCTGTCCTGTCATAGGAAATATGGTTTCTGGTCTAAATACCTTTTAGTCTCAGAAAGTGAATAAAACTAATGAAGCTTCTTCGTCCTCACAGGGTGATTCTGGTGGCCCTCTGGTGTGCAACGGGAACGCTGTTGGTGTTGTGTCTTACAACAAGTCAAAAAACTGCAATTACCCAGATGTACCCAACGTCTATACAAATATATCAAAATACCTTCCCTGGATCACAAGTATTCTCTCAAAAAAGAATTGTTAAATGTACCAGTTTAACATGCTTTTCTTGTATTGTATGGTACTGGTTCTTTGCTTTAAATATTGTCTTGAAACGTACTTTTACAAAAGGCCTTCATTAACAACCAACATACTTTGTTTCTTATCATGAGTCTGCTGCTGAATCTTTTTAAAACATCAATATATCAACATATATATATATATACATATCTACATTTACTGTATCTGTATATCATTTCTTTAAAAATTAGTTTTTCACTGCTTTCAAACACAAAGGTCAAGTATTTCACTGAAAAAAATAAAGCCAGCTTCTGAGCACATCAAAGCCAAAACATACCAGCTTTGTATGATATTAACAACGGCAATCATTAAACCTTTGAGCTCAAGTTGTAGAATTGATAACTGTGGAACTGAAATTAAGGGGAATTTCTTTTAGTCTTCTAATTGGGGAATGTTACAGATGTATGTGCAAAAAAGATTTGATTTAATTCTTGGTCCTTGATTAGAAAACAATGACCTGACAGACAGCAGTTTTGGGGCTTAATTTGCAACCAAAACCTTCAAATCCACTTTAGCTGGCTTGAATTTGTATCCAAAATCCATAAAAGTGTTCACACTTGATCCTTTTGAAACACAGGTTGAAGTGCCTGTACAATTCCATTCAGGTGTAATGGTCCCAGATGTGAAGCTTCTCTCACATAATAAGGGACCGGATGTACTGAAAGTCTGCAAGAACTGTTTTAGTTGTGGGGGGGAGGGGATATTTTCCTGTGATTTTATTATGTTTTTCAAATCTGCTTTTATGAATTTGAATAGTGTCAACCTGCATTGCGATTAAAAATCTGCATGAATGTCTTTGTTTGTTTGTTTCCTTTGTAGCGTGAATCATAATAATAATGAATTCATATTTATTTATTTAACTTGGTAGAATGCCAGCACTCTTCTTCAGCTATCGAAACTGAAAGTGCACAAGTTTATATAACGGACTTTAACATAGTGTTGAATAATTACAGGGCATCACTCTCTACATAGAGGGACAATTTGCTAGCAAAATGGATTAATATAGTGTCATAATCTGAAGTTATGAAAGAGGCTGGAGCAGTGTCAGTCTTAGCAAGTTCTTCAGTGCTCACCAGAACTCAGTGGATCCAGTTGGTTTCACCTCTCTAACTCTCCCATGTTTGAAACCAAAGTGGTCTCAGCTGTTGCGTGACACAAAAACATTAGTGGAACAACATTATTACCTTGAAAAACTTCATACACTGTAACTTATACTTCATAAACAACAAACAACGTAATATCATCATGATCATCATCATAGGTGAGGTTGCAAGAAATGAGATGATTCCCATACATATGTGTATGCGTGTATACACGTAGCACCAGGAATGAACAGGAATCAAAGGGTTACATTTAATTCACTCAAGGCTTGTGACTTTGAGGTATTTTGTCGCACCCATACACATCCTGTTCTCTTCTCCTCTGAGGTATGCAGAGAGGAATGGTGGCTGTATTAACACTTCCACCTCCCCACATGCCCTTCAGAGTCAAAGTGAGACAAGCTCCTGCTGTTTCCGTGTCCTTTCATCAAGCATTTTGCTTAATTAACATGTTACTCTACAGTCATTTATATGCAGAATCAGTCCCTTTTTCTCTTAATTGTGTGATCTTCATTGGGTGTTTGCTGTTGCAGGTCATGACTTCTGGAATGTAGAGAGAATGAGCATTTCTGAGGTATCATGAGGCCAATGAGATCGTAAAATGGGGTTTTGTCACTGACCTGATTAGTGTCAATTTTGAGGTTTTCCAGAGCTGTCCAGCATCCTATTGGATGAGTTTCAGTCAGTTTACTCCTGGGGGAGAAAGACATCTTGATCCCACAATACACCTTTTTTTTTTGTTATTATTATGTCATCCTAAAGTTGCTCTAAAATCTTAAGATTGAGACAACTACTATGTCTAAAGTGCTGTTTTCTGAAAATGTGTGATGGTCACCAAGAGAGAATATAAGCACGTTTAGTCACTGCAGGGCATAAACAAATATAAAAATAAAAGTGTTACAGGGGCCTACGAGGCTACACCTTACTTCTAAATAGCAAACAACAAAAGAAAGAAAACCTGTAAAGTAATATCTTTATTAATGTAAACTTATACATAATGACTGGTAATACATTAAAGATACATTTTATTGGATAGGCAGCACTAGTGGTCGAACAAGCATATACGGAAACTATCGGGTCCACACCTGTGGTAAAGTCACCATGGAAGATGGTCTATTTATAGAAGATATAGTACATGTCTTTTGAAAACATCGGGTTTTCAGCTTTCAGGATCTTTTCCTATTTCCACGCCCCAAATAATGCGTAACTTTAGGTCTTAATATCATTTAAATTTAGTGAGGGAGTAGCGAGCCGATTGTAGCTGGGGTGTATGGTTTGACCATGGCCCGGACGTAGGAAGGGCCTGATCCATTCACAGCACTGTAGGCCAGCACCAGAGTCTTGAAGCAGATTCGTGCAGCCACTGGTAACCAGTGGTCTCCCTGTCCACAAATAGGGAGACAAGAAGGTCCAAAAACACATTAGGCCTACCAGTACAGGAGAGTGTGCCAGGGAAGAGTATGGGGAAGGCTCCAAAACCCCACTAGTGTCACGCACACAACCGACACTCATACTGCAAGACAAACAGGGATTAGGAAAACTGCAAAATAGCATGCAATAGAAAAAAACCCTCAGAAACCTCCACCCAGTAGCCAACCACCTGTAGGACTATGGCAGCCCAAATAGTCCTGTTACTGGCAAACAGTCGGTTTTAACTGGAAATAAAATATAAGCTCTCATGTAAGTAGTATAGGCCACCACTTTAAAGAAAATGAGGTAAACGGAAGTGAATCAACAATAACCCAGGATAACAAGGCTAACTGAGTCAGCTTTGAAAAGAACTCCAAATCAACACAATAACCAAATACAAAAGTATTGTATGGGGCAAAGATAGAACATAATATGAAAAAATATTTATACCCAGTTGCTGGCTCTACCCAGTTTGTAATCCAGCCTTAATTAGAGCACCGTATTTTCCGCACTATAGGGCGCACTGGATTATAAGGCGCA
>CALSBV010011200.1:15829675-15847237 GCA_943590825.1 Bovichtus diacanthus
TTCTAACTTTCAGTTGATCAGCAGACATGATTTCTGGGTGACACATACGGTAATTTCAACTTGGAAAACATTGTGGGCCTCAGTATGACCGTTATCTCTAACGGCAAAGGTTTCTGCCATAAATTATGAAACCCTGTTTTGAAAAATCTAAAACCACATGTTTTGTAATCTCCCACCAACAACTTCACAAAAAGCTCAACAGCATGTTAGCAAACACACTGAAGCAATGAAAACCACAAAATAAGTCATTCATTTTCTTCTCCAAGAAATATAAAGCCATTAGTGGAAGGTGTGGATTCGACCAGAGACCATGGCAACCAGCTTCGTACTACTGCTGCTCTTTGTCTTGAATGGTAAGCTTTATATACATAGGAAAAACATCTAAATCTGCATTTACTACAATCTGAGAGTAACTTAGATAAATATGAGCAAATAATGAATGATGTTTTTGTGTTTCAGGAGCCGATGGTTCTCATATTGTTGGAGGCAGAGATGCCGCCCCCCAGTCGCGCCCCTTCATGGCCTCGTTGCAAGTCCGAGGACAACACATCTGTGGGGGAGCCCTGCTGAGAGAGGACTTTGTACTCACAGCAGCACATTGTGAGGTACCCATGTAAGGATTCAAAAACAGACCAATATGTTTCTCATATTTTCATTGCAGCTGCTTGTTTCATTTTGTGTCTATTCAGTATAAAAAATCCACTTGCAGGTCTGATTTAATTTGCCAAGTAATCCATTACAGTGAACGTTACATTTGTTTCATTTCGTTGTCAAACTTAAGCTAAGTTACAGTTTAAAGGTGCAATGTGTAAGATATGGCCAGCAATTTGGATTAAAACATAAAAGTATTTAATTAACATTATCAACAGAATGTGAAGAGTTTTGACGTTATACAAAGACGGTAATGTAATGCGATGCAGATATATATACTGAAATGCGCATGATAACCTGCTAGCCCTGTATTATAACACATGTTGCCCCCTATTTGTTTGGAGCATGTAGCCAGGAATTACACATTGCACCTTTAAGAAACAATATTAAAAAGCTTTTTTTCTTAATACGGTCAGGGAAGCGCTCTTTGTTTACTGTACTGAAATGAAAGGAAAGCACTGACTTGTAGAAAAGATATTTATCAATAAACGTATATTATGCTTTGGAAGGGGTCAACCTAATGACCAGCCATCATTCAATTGTGATTTCTAGACCATACACAGTCATACTCGGTGCTGATTCCCTGACCGCGCAAGAGACTACAAAGCAGGAGTTCCGTGTGGTCAGATCCATTCCACACCCCAGCTATGATGGACATAGAAATGATATCATGCTCCTAAAGGTAAGAATTTAATTCTTGGTTACTACACTACGTAAGATTTTAAGTAGAAGATTTACCTTCACTATTGTTTGTATTTTGCAAAAAAACTTGATGTCGAGATCACACACAATCTAAGAAAATTGGCACTTCCTGTATTTCTTTATGCTTTCCGTTTGTTTTTGTCTCAGCTCAACGGTAGCGCCCAACTGACGACAGCAGTGCAGCTGATCACCCTAAAAGCGGGCAGGCTGCCTACATCCAGTCAGTGCATCACAGCTGGCTGGGGCGATGTAGGGGATAACGGCACCTTACCAAACAGGCTTCAGGAAGTCAACGTAACCACCCTGCCTCAGCGGCAATGTCGTATGAGATGGAAAACCGTTCCCATCACCACGGCTATGGTTTGTGGTGTTGGGGACGGCGCCTTTAAAGGCTTCTGCTCGGTAAGAGAATACGCTGGCAAGACATTGATCAGGCACTCAACCCACCCTATAAAGGAGTGTTCTTTAGTGTGTAATGTTTGTTGGAGAGACACATCTGAGATTGTTTTATTACTAGAAAGATCTCTTTTTCTGTTGCCAAATGGTGTCACCTGATTGTGCAGTAAGCAATTAATGCTGAGCACAGAAACAAACCACTCATGCTATTTTGAACAAAGTACACCTTCTGTGAAGTGTCTTGTATCTTTTCTGTTTAAGGGGGATTCAGGTGGTCCATTGGTGTGTGATGGAGCAGCAGCAGGCGTCGTCTCCTTCTCTGGCCAGCGATGCGGAGACCCCAGGAGACCTGATGTCTACACACGCATATCGTCTTTCAGGAAATGGCTCATAGGCGTTCTGAACAACAATTAGGCAAATAACATTCATCGGTAATGTGTCAATATTCTTGATTGGGATGTACTTTTTAAGACAACACTCTTTATAATATACAATCATGTGGTGTTATGTTTGTTTTATATCTGCTTAAAATGCAGTGCTGTGGCTGTTGTTTAAATTATGTTTTTGTCACCCCCAATGTTCTAATTTTGTTTTTGTTATATAGCATGCATTTGAATAGGTCAGGAAAAACTCTTCTTATTCTTAAGATTTAAAAGTATATTGAGCTGAGTGTAATAATAAAAAGAAAAAGTAAGGTAAATTCCCATGCACTCGTTTTTTTTGTTTGAATTGAAAAATGTGTCACCACTGGAAAACCATGAACTCTGTCATAACAGCTTTAGAGAAAAATGTGTCAAAGTTTTGTAAATGTTTGCAATATTGGTTGATAGCTTCATTCTCGCAGCATAAATGTATAATTTCTTTCGTTTCTAAACGATGCAAGTGGTCCGACGGCTGAGCAGGCGTGGCATTCAAGTTGAACAAAGTATGAATACCTCACTGTGAAACATGAGCTGATGTTACCAATTATTTGCCCACACTCACTAACCCTGCCCTAAATGCTAAGCGAGAGGTCAATGTAGCTGTCCAACGACCCTGTAGACTTATGATGGAGGTTTGAATCTTGCAAAAAGTTCTGTGCATCCTAATCTTTAAGGTTGAGATTTTACCAAAAATATTTCACAAAGATGAGCAGGCATGGGTTTAATTTTATCTTAGGGATGTACTTTCCTCTGCAGAAGCGGTGTTGTAGAGCAGGGGTCCCCAACCACCGGAACGCGGAACAGTACCGCAAAGAAAGAATAAAGCTTTTTTTTTTGTGTTGGTAATATCTATTGGAAACATTTTTATGTATTATATTATACATATTACAATGTAATAATAATATAAATAAAGAAATATAATTACAAAACAGAAAAATTGTCTTGCATGAAACCAGTCCCTGGTGTAAAAAGGTTGGGGATCGCTGTTGTAGAGGACACAATGTACATCAAGCATTTTAGTGTTGTGTTAGCTGATTTTCTGAAACTTAAAATACAAAAACTGGTGAATTTAAATGTAGAGAAAGTGTGAACTTTGAAATATAATAATAGCTTCACATTTGATGCTAATACAGCTTAATAACTCCAACACCTCTCTTACGCTGTCTGCCCCTTTAAGTCAAATTCTAGGCAACTCTCGCGTCACAGAAAATCCCGACCTCACTTTGCATATGCTATGGTCGGTGGTTGTGTACTTTTTCATATCGATCATGCGCATTAATACCGTAATTACGCTATTTCCGAAAACACTCGAACGCAGCATGCAGCACAGTCTTCAACACCTGTGTAACTCCGGTCGTTAAAAAACTCCATATCATTGTCATTAAAACCTCAATTCCCAGTGTTCATTGCGCGCGTGTTCATGTCATTCTCTGTGGTCGTGGTAACCGAAGGCTCGCTGGGAACTAGAGTCTCGTCTCCGCATCTCCCATTTTCCACAGGTTTCGCGAGATTTACATAGGCGGGCTGGTGTGTGGCAGCATTTCTCTGCCAGGCGAACTGAACAATACTGATATGAAATCTGCGTAAAGGTAACGAAGATGTTCCGAGGGGAGAATAAGGGCTGTTATCACCCAGTTGTTGCTGGTGTTTGTTACCTGCCGTCAGGGACACCGAAGAGCGGATGTAGCTAGCCGCCAGTAACATCTGCATTGAGGTAGAGCTAGGACAGACGAGCGGTATTGATAACGTACAGTGTGAGGTGGAGGTGCGTTGGATTTAGTCCAGGACAGGTGGTATACGACATGACCTGTCGCGTAGTTTATCCGGCTCGCCTCATCATATTTTTCATGTATGTTGCTAATGTACAAGTTATTGTAACCGGCTAACGTGTACTACTGTAATATGTCAGCTACAGTGCAATGGCTGACGTATTGTCTTGAAGTTGTGTCTGCCAGATTTTTGATTTTTTATTGTCGTTTTAATCCTTAACTGAGGTGAGACTTGTGTAATACATGTGACAAACTACACAGTGTCGCCTCAGTGTGCCTTATAAACAGTGACCTCCATGGCTGTGTAGTTGATGTAAATACCCAGGAAGTTATTCCCATCATGCTAATCTATTGGCTGTTGGAGTTGTCAGTCTGATGCGCAGCCTGCAGTTTGTCACAGGTCTCTTTAGACAGCCCAGCCTCCCAGCTGAAGCAGAGGCCTTCCTCATGCTGTAGTATACAGTACATGTGAAGTTTGGCAGCTGTCATACTCACTCACATAATAACTGAAACTTGCCCTGTCTTTCTCTTAATCAGTAGCCTTTGACTTTCTGGAGGCATGTCCAAGAAAAGGGGCAGGTATGTAGAAACAAAGCTACGGTGTATGTCATCACATGATGCCATTAATGGTGGTTTTAGAATATAATGTTATAGTAAAACTATAATTTCACAAACCGCTACCTGACAAAGTGAATAATCCAGGTATAAACTACTGGCATTAACCAATATTTATTATGTCTGGAGTGAATGAAAAAAATCGTATCGCATTCCTATTTAAATGATCAGCTGCATATTAAACAGTGAAATTATTGTTGATGGTGGTGGTTACCACAGACACGCAGACAATGCATATTCATCCTGTTTTGCCAGAAAGCGGAGTAGGGGGGAGCTGAGTGACACATTGACCCCGGATCCCAACAGCATTCTGGGAGTCCGCATTCAGCATAACTGGCGTGAGAAGGGGAACCAGAGCAAATGGAAGGGAACAGTACTCGACAGGCTTAGTGTGAACACTTCTCTCTTCATGGTGAAGTACGACGGCTTTGACTGCGTCTATGGCATCGAGCTGTTCAAGGACGAGAGAGTGTCGAACCTGCAGGTCCTGTCAGAAAAAGTTGGTGAGTTACTAGTCTGTGCAAGGTAGTTCAGATAAATTCATGTTTTAGATTTTGATGTGAACCAAGTCAAATGTTTATCATACAGCAGTTTGGTTACAGATTGCCAGGTCTCTCACTTGTATATTGTATATCCTTTCCGGCTGTGTCTCCACAGTAAACAACAAGATCAAGATGCCTCCAGGGGCGGAGGAGCTGGTGGGCAAAGCTGTGGAGCATCTGTTTGAAAAGGAGGATGGAGAGAAGAACGAATGGAGAGGCATGGTCCTCTCCAGAGCTCCAATAATGACCAACTGGTATTATATAACTTATGAAAAGGACCCCGTACTTTATATGTACCAGCTCTGGGACGACTATGCTGACGGAGACCTCAGGATTCTGCCTGAAGCAGGTACTGGGGATTTGTGAATAACAAAGACAGATTGATACTTTACAAAGCTGTTTTAAGTCCTCAATAATTGTGTCCTAAAGCTATAGATCAAGATCTGCTATGTGACGTGAATTATCTTTCCACTTTGAAGGACTGTTTAATCTTTTTTGACAAGGACACCATGTGAGTTCACCAGCAGTCATGGTGGTTATTAAAGTCTGTATTTATCACATGTCTTCATCTAAGGGTTTGACTCCAAGTAGTAAACAGGCAGAAATTACACATTTTAAAGTGAGCACTTCTTGCATCCATGTACACGGACACTCTTGATGTATGCTGAGTTAAAGTTTTACATACAAGGGAAGAAAGTGATTGGGGCTAAATAATGCAGTGTTTTCTTGTGGACATTAGATATTTATAGTCTTGATATCTAAAAACTCCGTTGTTAGTCTGTTAAAGATTTGTGACCATGATCATTTTTAGTTTACACATTACGAGCTTAGATAAGTCGTGATATTAAGGAGAGCATTTTCTTTTACAGGATTGCTACACTTGCCTGGAAAGTTGTCTTGAGAATGAAAATGTATTGAAGTAAAGGTGAAATTGAGAAAATAGGACTGGAAAAAAAAAAAAAAAGAGGCTGTATACTTCTTATTTTAATGATAAAGAGCAATGATGAGATGGCCCATTTAAAGAATAATAAAGATACTTTTTTTTTATGCATGTTTTGCTCAAAAACCAAACCAGGCTAAATCATTTGAAATACTTTAAGTAGGCGGAGTTTGGTGAGACAAACACAAGCACATTTCAAACTAAGTTGGATTCAACTCATATGTAATGTTATAATGTTTCACTTCTCAGAAAACAAACACCTGTTGCCTGCAGACAGGAAGCCAGGAGAAGAGACGGAGAGTCTGGTGGGGAAACAGGTGGAGTATGTTACTGACAAGGGTGTGAAGAGAACAGGCCTTGTCATCTACCAGGTCCCGGCCAAGCCCTCTGTCTACTATATTAAATATGATGATGACTTTCATATCCATGTCTATGACCTGGTGAAAACCACCTAGACATAGTGGACACTTTATCTCACTCTCCAGCCTCCCTCCATCTGCTTCTGTTCCACTCATCGTTATAATCTGTTATCCAAAGCCATGGCAGGGTCGAAAAGTTAATATGCTTTATTGTTCGGAAGAAAGTGCAATCCGTCTTTCATATGCACAGCAGAACTGTAGCACCGCTATGCTTGGCTGTTTCGAGGAGACGGAGTCAACTTGTTTTATTGTTGCTGCTCTACTTTATACTTTACGTTTGGACAGTCCAAGACTGCACTGCCCAACAGCTGCAAAGAGGGCCGTTGTTACTGCATTTGTATTGTCGTCCTTGAGATATTTGCTGATCTGTCCCGAGAGCAAATCATCTTAATTCAATTCAAGTATGACTCAAAGTATTCTTTTGAAGAAACTTTTCTTTGGGTCATCTAAATAGCTGGTAAGCAGGCATTTATTGAATTAAATGGGGCGGATGAATTTGTGTGTTGTATTTATCTAACCATAATTATTAAATTTAGTGTTAGTGCAGGAAGGAATAAATAAAAGCAGGATTGTAAAATCACCTGAATGGGGCCCTTGTATTTACAAAAGCCTTCTAGATGAATTGTGCTTATGTGGAAAGATACTCCTGCACCTTTGCACCATATTTAGCATCGTATCAGATCCTTTGCACTGGTGATGAAGACGCAGTTTGATAAATTCATATTTAAATTTGATCCCACACAAATCATAAAGTGCCTTCCGGCTTGTCATTTTGCAATATTGTAAATACTATATCTCCGACCATCTACGCTCTTATTGAATCATTGCGTATGAAGGCTGCTATTTGGTTTTCATTCAGAAGTGGGGACACTGACAGCTTGAGGAAAGTTTTGCAACCATCATGTTAATATTAGTGCTGTGTTTTGCTCTTAATGCAGTATGAAAATGTTCTTTAAATATTACACACATCATTGGTTGTATAAGCTCACTGTTGATCTTGTGGGGAGCACTTTATTGTATAAAGTTTACATGTTTAGGTTATGGTACGCTATATAGTTTCCCTTAAAAAATGCTTTTTTCCTTAAGAGCAAATGTGGCAGGATAAATGCTTTATATCATATGCATGAAGAAAAGAAAAAAAAAAAAAAAACTTGTTGCAATACATTCAGACAGTATTTAATATGTACAACTTGTGTAAAATGCCTTGTAATGTTGCCTGTTGTGATAACTCTCATTTATACAAATTTCTCATCGGACACCAGCAGCTTTTAGTGAAAGGGTTGTTTATTTACATTACTTAATATTTACCAGGTATAATCAACTGACAGACCAGTTTGTTGACAGTAACTCAACAACTCTGGTTCTAGTCTTTATAGCTTTGTCTCTTTTTCTTGCAAACAGGACATGTATGCTTGCAGTATTTGTTTCATCCCAACTTTTTCACTAGCTGCTGAATTGGTCGTTTCCCTCTCATTCATCTTCAAGTCACTCAGTGTATCCCTCAGTAAACTAGTCGATCAGTAGTTATACTGTTACTGTTATTTTTAGCTGTCAAAACTCTGCATGCATAATCTGATCAGTGTCTGGAGATATTCAAACCTTATTTTGACAGTAGAGAAGTGACAATTGTGTGGCAGAATCAGTTAGTTTAACCTACATTTAAAAAATAAAATAAAAATAATTCACTGTACATCACCACTAGTGGTGCTGTGTAGTGTTTCTGTGTTGTGTAGAGTGGAGTTACAAATGACTGTGCGCGCTCTTCTTCACGCTTTAAATCACCTCCTGTTCTGAAGTTGTAGCAGCATCAACGGGCAATTTGTGTCATCATTATTCTGTCATGAGTAATAAAGATTTTTGCACATTTGTTTGGTTTTGGTCTTTGAACACACCGCCATGATCAACATGCAGTACAGAATGTTCCTTTAATAAATCAAACTAAAGACTGGACGCGTTTTAAGAATCATGTATTATTTAGTCACAAATGGTGAAATTGCATTTATACAACAGACATTCTCTTCATATCATTTGGATGATTGGGAACAAAGGAAGTGGAATATTGTATTTTAGACAGCATTGAGTGAAATTAAATTGGGTGGTATAACAACAAAAATTTAACAAAATGAAAGATAAATTTCCTTTTTTTTTTTAAATACATTTTGCTTCCTAGCATTATGTACAATATAACTCCCAACCAATGCCACCATCATTCAGAGCACCACAGTACCCATTTAGGAGACTGCACTCCTTGCAGGTGAACTTCTTTTTGTCCAACTGTTTTATTCTATGTTGGGCGTTTCTTCTTTCCTGGGGAGGGGCTACAACTGTTGAAGAAGTCATTTCTCAAGAGCCAAACTCAAAAAGATAAAACGTCAGGTTGTCCACAGAGTTCCTGTTCACTTCGCGAAGTCTTTCAGGTACTGCAAACCCTGATTTGTGTATGCAGTTGCTTTTGTAGGAGCCTCTGAAAGAGTTGAAATTGACTGCCGCACCCCTGCAATAAAAATAAAAATCAACAGTCTGGATTTGAGGCGACAGAAGCACATACAAAGCATTTAAGGTGTTAACCAACAGAACAGTAATCATCTCAGTCATAATAGTGATGCTGAAATTGACAACTGTGCCCCAATGAAACAACAAAAATATCACTACATCTAATGAATCAAGAGGCACAACCACAATTTAAAATCTGGGCATAAAGAACTAACTCATGATGCTACCAGACTTGCACCCTCTCTTGAAAAACAAAAAACACAACAAGCTTTTCATTCAGTTCTTACCAGAGTTCCACGCCTGAACAGGGGAGAATTCAACCTTAGGTATGGTTGGAAGCTGAGCCTGGGGAGAAATGAGGTTGGTTAGTTTGAGACAGCACAGTACAAACTTTGTAATCATGTATATTATATTGCATTTTATTAAATATTGTAACACTTCAAAACCAATCAATTAGAATGATAAAATGTGCACTGATCATTTGCAATACTTCTCAACATCATGCAGTCAAATAGTGTGCCATGCTTACCAGTGGCAATAGTTAAATGCTATTTTACTGAAAATTGAGTGATTTATAATCTACCAAAGAAAAAAAACAGTCCATTTGTGTTCAGATTAGAATTGATATACTGCCTCTTGATACCAAAATAGGAAGGTTTTGTGGTTTAAAAAAAAAAGAAGAAAGTGGAATTAGTCCAATGTGTGATCACGGAGAAATAGAGAATGACTTTCATTTTGTTTGTTTTTTTTACTGTCCTTTGAAATGGAAATGTCATGATCTTTTGCTTAATGGCTTATACAAGTGAGCTGATGGATATGAATGACTCACATGGTCTGAAATGGTGGATTAAAAAAAGAGAAAATCAATTTGGCAATTTATTTATTGAATCCATGAAAGTTTAGGGAGAAAACCTTGCATCATTAAGGGGTGGATGATTATTATTTATGTTGCTTTTACATAACTTGGACTGATTGTAGCCAGCACAGCTGGAAACTGTTCACTGATGTAAAAATGCATTATTTCCATCTTGTAATGGTGTCTTGTAATTCAATGAGGGATAGGCCATGAGATGGTAGGACACTTAAATAGAATATAATTTAATTCTTTCAACCTAGTATATGAATCATCAAAAGCTTTGTCAGCAGTGTGTAAAGCATTGACCTTTTTGCCCACTGCAGGCACATTTCTAAAACAAATATAGATAGAAATGGGTTTGCCCATCATAGTTTCCTTCCTTGTGTTGCATTCCAATGACCACTAATCCATATCAGATCAAGAGCATTTTATCTGTACCTCCAGGCCAAAGTACTTCATCCATTCCTCTATGGCGGGGGGGATTGCAGCCTTGGCCTTCCCCAGGGCCTCTGAGCCCTGCTCACTGCTTCCCAGCAGACCAGAGTCACAGGCGACGTACAGAGCTCCTCCTGCAATGGTCACCTTGGTGGCCAGTCTGAAAAACATTGAAAGAACAGAGGCCGTCAGGCTATAAACCAAGATGACACACCTCTGTATGCAGTCAAAAAACAAGGAACGCCGATTGAAAGAACACCTGCATGTTAGCATTACTACAGTGCACAGCTGGAGAGTGACCTTTGATGCAGAGACACCATCAGTTAAGTATCTAACGGTTAGCTATTTGTAAAACATTCGCTAACATTAGCTAACGAAGAAACTTCAAATCAAATCCAATGTGTAACTTTATACGCAGAATAGGCTAACTTTACTAGTGACTTAATGAGCCAACTAGGTTTCCAACCAGTAAGCACAGCTGGAAAGCTCTCGGGCAGACTGACAGTTAGCTTTGCGTCAGTAAGCTAACCGGCTAATCGAGCAGCTAGCACGCCCTACAGCAGAAATATAAAAATACTAACTTCACTACGGGTAAAATCCTTGCCGCCATGGTCCAGAACAGTGTTGTTTCCTTTAACAAACGGTTATTCCAGGTACGCCAGAAACAAGATACGTATGAAGGCTATCTGGATAGCTATGCTGAAGGACAACACTACTTGATCCCTGCTCACAAGGGCTGTGTCAATAAAGTTGTCCTTTCAAAAGCTAGCGCTCATGCTATCCGAGAGCCGCAGATTCGTTCTTATACTCTTTTTTAATTTCTTGCGTTTAAATTACAATTTAAATCACAATTTCGACACCTCAAGTAAAACAAACAAAACATGTTATTTTAAGGAGGTGTTTGAATACCAAACACATTAATTTAGTTAATTCTGTCTGACAAGCAAATATTGAATGTGTGGTTCTGTATAACAAAGTGTAGGAGGAAGGAAGATCCTCCTAAGCCCTCTAGCTGTAGATCAATACCCCTTACTTGGCATGTTTGCAAGATTATTAGAGAATGGCTGGACAATTGCCATATTTTATAGAAAATATATAGACCCACTAATAGCAAACTATGAAAGTGGGTTTAGAAAAGGAAGAGGAACACCGGATCCCATGATTTGTTTAGAAAATTCTAAAAGCACAGATTTATAAATAGTCAATTGCAGTAGGCTACTTCCAGTTGGAGTGTATTCAACTCAATAAAGGATTTAGATAGAACTATTCAAGTAAGGATTCGAAACGATTTGTATTTGAAAATGGGACCCACAAGCTCCATTAATCTTTTCAGTAATGTTAAATGACTTCTATTTTCTCGAGCATAACCAGACATTGGCAGATCTCGTTTTGCAGATGAATTGGCAGTGGAATAGGGGAAGGAACATCGTGCACATTAACCGGAGGATTCAGGAAGCACTTAGGTTGAACAATTGGCATACAGTTGGGGAGTTCATTCATTTTGAGAAAACCCCATAGGAGTAGTTTGCGCAAAGAAAAGAGTTGTCCATGACATGTGTCTGCAGCTGTATGGAGGAGCATTAGAGAGTTTGTAGATTCTGAGAAATTATTTTGGACAATAGTGGGGAAGTGTCACAGAGTTATACATATACCTGTTACCTGTTTAACAGACACCTGCATTATTTATGTACAGTATACTGTGTCCTGCTTAGAGGCTCAGGAACCATGACAGGATGCGTTTGTATGATGTATTCCTTAATTGCATCTGTCTTTATTGATATGCTTATTGTGAACTCATTATTTAACAACCCAACAATAAGTTTGTAGTGTCTTTTGAACACTGGACATTTATGTTAATTGGGCTAAATGTTTTCAGGGAAAGTTGAAACTGATGTAACTCTTATCAAACCCGACTCTCAGGAATAATAAACCTCACGTGTGACTGACAGGGGGAAACGATGCTACATGTAAATGTGGAAAAAAAAACTTCTACTCTCGGGATGCATTTGACTTCACTCAGGTGTGAAACTCCAGTGATGTTAAACTGTCGGCTGGTAAAAGACGGTATTTTGAGTGAGAAAGCAGCGAAAAGTGAATGTTCATAATATGTCTCTCGAATATATGTCTACTATCTATCACTATCACCCAGTGCTGCCATGCTGTCCACACACACACACACACACACACACACACACCGGAGTCAGTCACTTTATTGTTCATGATCTATCGAACAATAGGATTAAAAATAATAATAATAATAATGTTTAGGGCTTTGGTTTTAAAAGGACTTCCGGGAGTCGAGCCCGCCCCTCAACCTGCACGGAGCCAATGTGCAATTGACCATTTAGCGAGGTAAAAAAAAAAAGGAAAGAAAGAGAAACGATCGATCGATCGATCCGAAAGGTACACAGATTCCGCCCACATCGGGTCGAAAAGCCAGTTTCAAATTCAACTGATTTGAACTCTTATCTGAACAGCAGCGTACACCCACTTCACAAGAGGAGGGATTACACAAACCGCACCACCTCATATTTCCCGTGCAAGGAAATTGTGGAGGATTAGGAGTTGTGGAAGTCAGGGTTCACTCCTGAACACTTCAGTTTCATAAATTAACTAAAGCCACCAACGAGGTAACACAATGGGAACTTTCACTAAAATCCTTTTAGCTAGTATATGTGTTGCTTTCCTAGCTGGCAAGTGGACTTCACCCAGTTTTAATAAAGGTAAGAGAGTGGATCTGTCTAGCCTGGTTGTTGATTTCCGATACCTTCATAAGAAAAAAAAATGTAAAACATTTTTTATTGTGAAAAATGATTATTATTATTGTATTGTGTGTTTGCTGAGAAATGCATTGAGTGCTTGTTCAGAATGCGCTTTTGCGGGGCGCTTTGAAGTCAACCTACTGAAGAGTGTTGTAGAAGTTGGCTGTTAACCTACTGTATTTGGAAATACAGGTCACGGTGACATAGCCTAGAACACATGGGCATATAAATCCTTGCAGGTTCACATCACTTGTAAGAAATGATCACAACTGTCATGAACAAAGTTGGAAAGATATTGACAGATCGCATCTTGCCCGATCAATAACAGTTAAGAAAAGAGAGAGCCTTCTACAAGGCTGTTAAATAACGTCCTTGTTATAAACTGCCAATATCATTTCACACATGAGAGTTCTCCTTCTGGTTACAGAGCTTACTTTTGAAATATGCTACTTTTGCATAATTAAGAAAAAAATAAAAATGGAAACTTTTTTTTTTTGAAAAATATTCAAAAGCTTCACTGTTCTACAGTGCAGAGCGACCTAGATCACTTCACACATTAAAGATCTCTATTTGGCTATAACATATATATATATGATATATATAAGCTATAACGCTTATTTTGAAATCTGCTTTTGCATCATTTTGTTAAATTTGAATTCCTGTATACATCTGAACAAGAATATCTTTTAATATTGAAACCAAGAGACAATCTCCGGATTGTCCATAAACCAGAACATTGTTTTTTACACATACAGACTCAAACACACAATCCACCTCATGTCAGCTACATTTCTTCTTCTGAGAAGGATGAAAACAACCTCTAAACATTTTATTGGTGCATTACAGTGGCAGTGGTACACTGTATCAGGGATTTGGTCAAACTGGTGCAACTACGGACCTGTGATATTTTGTATGGTGTATTTGTCTTGAATAAAAAAATATATATATTTATATATAAACACATTGTATCCATCTCAGAAGAAGCATTTTAGTAAATATAAGATAAATAACAAAAAAAAATACACAACTGTCAGTGTGAAAAAGGACCGCTTTACCCTCCATACAACACATCGGATATTGGACAAACAATTATATTCATACAAGTGTTTCTTCTCTTGAATTTGTTCTTTCGGCTATTATTTGATTATTAAGCCTATCTACAGCTTATGTATACAATCTGACAATAATTTGGGGAAGACTCATATGAGAAAAGGATATGATGACCAAACAATTAGAAGAGCATTAATAAAATAAATGCAGGCCGATTTCCGACATTATAATGACCAGCTCATATCTAATCCCATATCACAAGATCAATATTGTATTGATGTATTGCTGGCATTTGGCACAGGAAACTGAGTAGTGTGCTATTGTAATATTCTCAACAGGTTTCCATTTTTTTTTTACATTGACCAAATTATTTGAGATGCTAAAATGTCATTCATCGTGGTCTACAGGTTCCACATTGCCCAGTCCTCAACTACATGGTCCGCTCTCTGAATCCTGTAAACTCGTCATGCACAGTAATGTGATGCTGTACGTGCTTACTGCTCTGCATTGCTCCAACTATATGTGTATAATAATGATGAGCATGAAAGTTTAAAGCTCCCCTGGGGAAATTTAGGAAAGGAAGCACAAAATGAGCGAGTAATTTGGTGATATGATGATACAATCTCTCACGCTTTCTGCAGAGAGAGAGAGAGAACGCTGCATTTATCCATGTTGTGAGGATGCAGTGTACAGTGGACTTTCCCCAAGTTAATGAAATCATGTGGTTTAAGTGAATGAGGTAGTGTGTATTTGTTTTCAACAATTGCAACGTTATGTTGCCTCGTATGAAACTATGACCACATACTACAGCTCAATCCTCTGTGGTATGATGTTGCCTCTAGGCAACATACCCATTTTTGGCTTTTTAAATTCACACAAGACATCCCCAGTTATAATGCAATACTTTGAAAAAGAGGCAGGACCATAAGGAAACCATAGCAGTGTTTTAATTTGTCTCATGACTCTCTGGAGGCCATGCTGAAGACCTTTTTTGCAGACTATCCCACAAGGATCAGCTCAGCCATTTCTCTCCACAAAAATTGCCTGAAAATGTAATTTCCTGCCCTTTTTCAGTCTAGAAAAAAATATTCACAATCATAGATGAGTAAAGCTTAATTTCTAATAGTTTAATGTACTTTATTTGCTAATTAAGTAATGGAAACTTGTTAAAATGCAAATGTTGCCTTGAGGCAACACGTACCATTATGGATCCCCCATGACACCAGGACATTGTGGTTTTGTGAGCAGCTTCACAAGGTGCGTCTTCTTCTGACATCACAAACCTGGCTGAGAAGAAGCGCAGAGGTCCTGCCTCATCAGTGCCATCAACACCTGTGTGTCAGGACAACACTGACCAGTGGCCTGTGTGGGTGGAGAAAAAGGTCCGGTGCAAATACCCTGGCTGTGAGGGTGTAGTGAAAGTGCAGTGTTCAAAGTGTGTCACTTACCTATGCTGCTGCAGAGAAGAACTGCTTCATGAATTTCCATAAGCAGTGAGATTGTTTAGTTTAATGTAAAGTTAGATGAAATATGCTTAGACTCTTTGACACATTCATTCCAATGGGCTGTTCCACAATGGTACAATGTTGCCTGCAGGCAACATTCAGACATGTAATCTTGTTAAAATATAAAAAAATAACTATTTTCATATTTTAAGTGGGATGCATTTTAACCAGTTGAGGCTTTTTAGTATTTTGCATGTGTTATTAAACAAATGTTGTTTAAATTTGAAACAATAACTATTTTTTCATTACTTACCATTATGGTACAGTGTTGCCTCAAGGCAACGCACCCCAAAAAATACCCCCCAAAAATGATTTCTTGAAAATTTCTTAAGATTATGTTTATTTGGTCTATTCTATGACAAAAAAACACTCCAAAAATGTTTTTTCCCAATTTGCATCATAGTGCGTACCATACGAAGATAACGTTTCACACTACTACATCTCACAAATAACGAATGTCATTTTATCCTGTGTTTCACATGCACTCACAACCATTTAAGCATTTACAACCATACAAAGGTACATTATCAATATACAAAACAATATATTATGCAGTTTTGTCGGTAATCTCTGCAAACTCTCTATACGTTTAGCTTGATCCATTTAGGGAACAAAGGTGCATTTTCCTCCTGAACAAAAAATGTGTAAATGGACTGCATTTATAAATATGGGAAGACGATTGTGGCTGTACAATATGTCTTAACTCAGTGTCAGAGTCCAAAGAGTCAACTAAAAAAAGCCTATCGAGGGCTTAGATCTTTTTATGATAAAAACCTCTATTTTGCAACCTGCCATATGGATAACATGTTACGTATACCTAGCACGCTATCGTAATTTCCATATATTGCCGTCTTGCACAGCAATATAATGACAATTTTCTTCTTTTTTATCTGGCAGGTTCTACATACAATGGGGATCATGGTGTTATAGATTTGATCTGAAAGAACAGTTATATGTCAGCAAATCACTTTTTAAAACTTTTAGAAATGACTGCATACAAATTGATATTTACCAAGTTTATACAAGTTGGCACAAATACTCGTCCAGGCAACATACCAGTATTGTCATCAAAATGTGACGTGCTATGTCATTGGCACTCAAATTTAAATGTGTTTTTTTCTTTCATTTCCATCAACACAACTGTGTTCACATCACACATGAGTATGTCTTTGTTTTTGTGTCATCTATGTATCTTTCAGAATCTCTCAGAGGTGCCAGGGTATTGGTTACTGGGGCCAGTACGGGTATTGGGGAACAAATGGCATATCACTATGCCCGCTTTGGTGCCCAGATAGTAATTACAGCAAGGAGGGAGAAAGTGTTACAGCAGGTCAGTGCATTTAACAACATGAATGTGGACTCCACGCTCAAACCAATAAATGTATGAACCGAAAAGTGCTAATAATTCTGTTCTGTGTCCATCATATCATGTACAGCATATTTGTTTGTGAATTGAGTAAGACATAAAACAACATTGTGTCTGGCTATAGGTTAACGACCCACATTCTTCAGTCAATTTTGAAGTGCCTGCATTAAGCCACAAGGGATTTCCGTACTCTTCTCTGCGACCGCATTGGATGTGTTCTTTCTGATTTTTTGCTTCCAGGTGGCAGAGAAGTGTCTGAGTTTGGGAGCTCAGAAAGCTCTCTACATAGCAGCCGACATGGCCAGTGAGTCAGACCCCGACAAAGCCGTAGATTTTGCAACTGAAAAGCTCGGAGGCTTGGATTACCTCGTTCTTAACCACATTGGCCCCAGCCCCTTCAGCATGTGGGAGGGAGATGTGGAGCACACCAGGTGGCTGATGAAGGTAGTGCAGCGTTTTGATGCTCTATCATCACATGCAATGAGGGAAATGCACTGATTTCTGTGTGTGTGTGTGTGTGTGTGTGTGTGTGTGTGTGTGTGTGTGTGTGTGTGTGTGTGTGTGTGTGTGTGTGTGTGTGTGTGTGTGTGTCTCCAAAGGTCAATTTCTTCAGCTACATTCAGATGGCTTGGAGAGCTT
>CALSBV010011200.1:15847247-15852247 GCA_943590825.1 Bovichtus diacanthus
ATATATATATATATATATGTATACATACATTATTACTTGCAAACATTTTCAACCATTAATTGCAATTAAAGGAGTAGTTTTGGCCTCATTCTTTTTTTTTTACCATGGAAAAGACATTTTGTAATCTCAACGGGACTTAGCTGGTTAAATAAAGGATCATTCAAAAATAATAATAATACAATAAAAGTTCCTAATTTGTATATATTAACTAATTATATTTAAATCCACGAGTACCACCGTGTCATAAATGAAGCCCAGAAAAGGCCACAATAAATTCTTATGTTTCACATCTGCCAAAAATGTATTTGAAAGTCTAATAGTTGTCAATGTTTCACAGGTAAAATGTCCAGTCCCTTCGTGGCACCGTATTCCTCAACAAAATTTGCCTTGAATGGTTTCTTCGGGGCCTTTCAGCATGAGCTGGCTATGAAGAAGAGCAATGTGTCCATCTCTATATGTACACTGGGGCTAATTGATACTGATTCAGCTATGGAAAAAGTCAGGTTAGTCAAGGGAGTGGTGTTAAGTCCCAATGCAAAGTGTCTTACAGCTACATCAAAGTGATCACTGATCGTCTGCTGCAACTTATTTAGCGTCAAATACTCCTGCTATCCACCGTAGTTAAGAGAAGTATTTTTTTCTGTATCCTAGGGGAGTCACGAGTGTACCGGCCTACCCTGCCACAGATGCAGCCTTGAACATCATCATTACAGGAGCTACGAGACAGTCGGAGCTCTTCTACCCGTGGTTCACCCACATTGTGGTTTTGATCAAAGACTTGTTCCCCTCCATCACAAACTATGCCATCCAGAGATCCTACACCTACAGCCCATGAAAAACATCAATTCTGTAATTGATATATATTCCACATCCCAAATTTAGCATATATAATATTAAACTAAACGAACTGGTCCTCTTTTCCTTCGTCTTGCTTTTGGGAGAGTTCCAGTTGTATAAAGGGGAGAAAAGCTTATAGATTGGGTTTGTTTCCTTTTTGGCCTACCTCGAAGAGATTCAAAAAAGAGGGTTTGGTTCCTCTGTGCACAGCGCAGCCAGTGTCATCAACCAGCTAAAGCACCAATAGTCATCAGATGCAAATAAAAAAATTAAATAAATCCACCTGGTTTGCTACTCAGAACACAGTAGGAGAACGTGCTGCATTGAGAGACGAGTCAGGAAAGGGAAGTTGCTTGGAGAGCGGAGAACTCCCCTTTTCTCTTCTTCTTCGTTTTAGATTCAGTGGTGGTTGAAACATCACACTTTCCACATCACTGCAAGTATGTGGTGAAAGTAAGAGACCTGGTAAAAGAAGAAAGCAAATTACAATACATTCACTGTATTTCTCTTGCTTGTGAAACGTTTCCTCTTAACGTATTTTTTTGGGGTTATTATTGCCCTCGTTTTGAAAATGGATGGTGGAGTGGTGACAAGAAATAAGGGCGAGAACGGGTGGGAATGATTTGCAACACACAGGATACCTGGCTGGAATCGTACCTGAGATGCTGTGATAAATATAAAGTCTTTAACACTTAAACACTAGGCCACCAGGAACCCTAAACAATTTCCTTGAGTTCCAAAAGGACAACCTTTGAACACTCAAAATTAGGCCTTTAAAAAAAATAATTTAGTAATCAAAACATTCAGTCATGCACACTTATAAGAATCAAATACATACTCAATACCATACCTGTTGAAAAAGACATTAATCTGAATGGAATAGTACTTTTGATATCCACATGAGGGCAGTAGTGCCAAAGTAGTGAAGTCATATGACTTCATCCTGTCTGCAGCAGCCAGTGAGGTCCATTCTCTGTGTGAAAACAAACAAACAATTTTTAACAAAATCCTTGATAGCAGACTATCATGCATTTGTGGGAGGTGTAGCAAATTGGTTTGAAACCTTTTAATCTAAAATACTGACGTCTTTGGTTAAAAAAAAAAAAAAAACTGGGTCCCGTGTGTTCACAGATGGAATCATCTGTTGTTGTTTCTTTTTTTTTTTTTTTAAACCTCCATCACCATATCAATCCTCACCCTCCCTGTTCCTCTTCCTGTCTTCTCTGTTCTCCACCCCTGGATTCCTCTCCATCTCCATTCTTCTCTATTTCACTTAGTTCCGTCTCTCCAAAGCTGGCCACAGTAGGCGTTACGGACTTCCTACGGAGCAGGACTTTCTCAGTAGGTTCCTTTGTGTCTTTGTTCATCATCCCCCAAAAAGCACCGCAGGCTTCCTGTGAAGCTGTTGGCTCAATCCGTCCTGGTGGTCTTTTCTTTATTGTAATACACCCTGGAGGTTATACCCTGCTGATAAAGTGTTGTTCTACTGTATACCCAGAGAGAATTGTCATCGTCAAAAAGAAATGCTTCGCTAAAAGTGATGATTTGTAATATTACGAAACAGGTAGAAGATGCACTTTCTCCTGGGTGCATATAAGCAAGTGGCCATGAATATAGAAATATTAAATATAAAAATTTGCACAGTTCTCTCACACTTTGCTTTAGGGTCTTTGGATTGATATGAATGAATGATGATGGGGGGGGGGGGTGTCATTAGAATACATGTTCTCTTTGTCCTTATCTTGACACACTTGATGATTTTGAGAGGATTGTGGAGATAGTATAATGTCCTCGCAAATGCCGTGTAAAGAAAAGGAAAAACACCTCTTGCTCCTTCTGTCTCTTTCTCTGTCACACACACACACACACACACACACACACACACACACACACACACAAATATGGAGGGGCCTCCCGGGCTGGAGAGAAGGCATGGCCTGGGAGAGCAGCCAGAAACACCTGCAACAGATTAGTGCTCCTAATGCTAGGTAATAAATCCTCTCACCCTTCTCTAGCATCTCCATCTCCACCAAGCATGGATCTTATAGGCTGAGGAGCATCCACCCCCAACACTCACGGCAACACGCACAACATGTAGTATCAAACACTACAATGTGGATGTGTTTATTCTTTGTTTTTCTTCAGTAGTATCCACTGCAGTGCATGCTGAGAAATGAAACTACACAACACTTACATAATCTCTATCCTATTGGTTCAGCATCATGGCGGTTTCCCCCAGGGTCTTACACTGGGCTCTATATCAAGATCAAACATTTTCATTATGACTGCAAACAGCCAAGGCCAAGAACAAAGCTGAGGCTGGCTGCTTTACTGACGACACATAAAACTTGAAAGGTAGCAGACTGATTGGCCAATTGGACTCTTACTTACAGAGGTTTGTACTGGAGGTTGAATTCTGCTTTAATGTCCGTGATACAGCATATTATTTAATCACCATGTCGACCGATAAAGAAAGACAATCTGTATACGTGCTACGGTAGTAAAATCAAAACGACATGTAAAATAAGTCTATAACCCTTTTCCGGAGAGCACACAGTATGTCCTCGGTTTTATATATGCACACAACATTTGCTGATGCAGCAGAAATGTCATGTTTCAGACCATAAATAGTCACCTATCCATGGCAATAGTACAGCGCACCTCAACCATCATGCACCGGCCCCAATTTATGATTCTTTCTTGTCCTGCTTCTTTGAGCACAAAGGACACTGCTCCACAAATCTCCGTCCAGCTTCATCCATCAGTTGCTTTGAGCACCACAGAAAGAGCAGCCTTCACACATGCGTCATGTCATGTTCGCCAGCTTGCGCGTGTGTGTGAGTGTGAGTGTGTGAGTGCGAGTGTGAGTGGGAGTGTGGGAGACATTTATCACCCGCTGGCTTGGGATTGGGTGACCAACTGGTGAGAATGGGACCCAGGAGCCTCCTGTGTGAAGGTGGAAGTGATGGCAGAGTAAACCATGAGGTGACACACACATGTATTATATCTGTATGTCCGTAATGTGACTCAGGGAGACAGTACTCCTGGTGAGGAGGTGAAAGGAGCAATTGAAAGTAAGTTCGGGAAAGGAACTTCACGCACAAAAAATATGTATGTAATGTAATTTAAAATGCATCGCAATTGTATTGGTCACCCAACTGTCAAACACATTCATTTTTTATGCTTGTATTCTTTCTTAGAGCTACATGAGTAATTGACACTACTCTCTTGTCTGCACAGTGTGTAGCTGGAGCCAGCAGCCGATTAGCTTAGCTTAGCATAAAGAGCAGTAACTTCCACTGGTTGCCTGGTAGCTGGTCCCAGCTAAGAATCATCCAGCGCATAGCCTCTCGTAAAAAAAAAAAAAAGGCCAGTTAACTCTCTAATACTTTGTTTGTTGTACAAATTGAACCAATGAGATACAACATGTTAGTTGGTGAGATTTAGAGCTGCTGGCAGACAGATTTTGTCACCTTTGGACGGCGCCAGGCTAGCTGTTTCCAGTCTTTGTGCTAAGCTAAGCTAACCTAATCGGCTGCATTTTCCAGGTATGTACGAAAAAGACAGATATGAGAGAGGGATAAATCTACTTATCTTACTCTCTGCAAGAAAGTGATGAAGCGGATTCCCCCAAATGTCAAACTTTTCCTTTAAATGCTTTCCTAATAAACTGTTGGATCAAGTTGGATATGTGAATTATTTTTAAACTCCAGCATACTGTAGTAACTTAAAGTTGCTGAATAAAACATGTCAACAGGTATTGTATAAAGCAAGTAGGATAGTGTTAGTATGCACGACGTGTAGGCTACTGATAGAAGAATCCCATAAATATTTAGCAAATATTGTCTGTGGTGTAAATGTTATCTAACGTCAGTTGAAGCTGAAACCAGCCATTGATCTGCGTAGTGGTGTGAGCCGATTAATTTGAAAAAGAATGTTAATCTTCCCGAATACTGCTTGTGCATGACCTCTGAAAAGTTTTCACAAAACATTGAGCTATGATAACAAAAGGAGAGAGTGAGCGAGAGAGACAGAGGAGGAGGAGGGGAGGCGAGAGGAAAACCTATGAAAGGGAGCGTCAGTGTGAATGCAAACTGTGGGTGTGAGAGGTGGCTGAGGTGGCCCTGTGACCCCTGACCTCCTTCCCCCAGGTCCATTCAGAG
>CALSBV010011200.1:15854747-15862563 GCA_943590825.1 Bovichtus diacanthus
CCATATAGTTTGTAAAAAAAACAAAAAACAATTTGGGCTGAAAACTACAAGATTGAAAACATTTTTAAATCTTGGGATGGGGAGTAAGAAAGAAATGAGTTGACCAGATCTCTGCAACCCGCTCCTCATCTCTGCTTGAAGCTAGCAGCTCGAGGCTACATTAGCTGCTACACCCAAATCTCTGACTCAAAACGTTGGCAGTCAAGTTGCATTTTGGGTAATGTAGGCGCCAGGTTTTTGACAAAGAGGAGGACTGCGTGGAATAAAAAGCACGTTACCTCTGGTTCTGCTGCATCGATTTTTATCCTTCTTTTCAAAATCTTTCCATCATGAGTGAGACCATGTTAAAGGAATTCTTTAAAATAACACATGTGTGTAACATAAATATGTGATAATATAAATACTAAATAGTACTCTTTTAATTAGTATCTGGAAGCAAACCTACTTTTACGTTAAAGCAAGAGTGTGTGACGTTTGAAAAAAAGACATAACACATCACTCCTCTTACAAATTAAAAGGTGTATTAATAACCAATACAACAAACTATTCCTACACTAGGGGTTTTGCTGCTGCAGCCTTGATCTGGTACGGCCATTTGCAGATGGTGGCTAATGTCAGCAAACTTGCTCTGCAACTGACTTTACTGATTCACTTGCATTAGCACCCTTTTTATGTGCTTATGACTCAATTTGTGCTACTGTTATACATTTTGTTATCAGTATAGATTTGAGCATTTAAAATGGTCACACAATTCTCATTTTATTAGCAAAAGTTATAAAGTTTTGAAAAAATATTAATTACCCTACTTTATTATTTACCAGAAGATGAACAAGAGCTTTAAAGTAAAAAAAAAACCAAAAAAACTTTTTTTTTTTTTTTTTTTTTTTTTAGGATGTCATCTGTTGGTCCTACAGAAGAGTTTGAGTGGTACTGGTGGTGTGGAACCAAGCCAGACTGGCTTTATCTACATTAAAGTAAGGGGAGCTGAGCAGAGAGCTGACATGACCTGACATGGTTCATGGTTCCACCAGTAAGAGCTGGCTGGGCCTCTACTTCAACCCTGGGACCCTGGGGTCAAAATGCTCTGAAGCCTCTCTGGGATGAAGGTGGCTGGCGAGACATGTGACTCTGGCCTCTGCTTTAAATCCTGAATTCTGGGATTTATTTAAGATAAGGGGAGTGCAAAATGGGAACTTATAGCTTGCGGCGTTAGATGAAGAATTCACGTGGGAGTAAAAACACTGTATGTATGCGCAAGGAATCCGATTTCCACATTTCCAGACATATGATCGAGCTGCAGTATATCTTTTTTATCCGAAGATTTATTTGGAAACAGGTGCTCCTCCTGGCTGAGCCGCCAGGCAGTGAAGGAGCACTCAAGTCTCCTCTCTGTAACATCTGATTCACATGAACTATAATTTCTGCTTGCCAAATGACAGATCCAGAGGTCAGTGATGTGGCTGTGTCAAATGAGGGTCGTGAGAAAAGCTGAAAGGAGCACGTGCCTAAAATTAGGCGAATGTCAAAATTCGTTCTACTTTTTCCTAAAGATTGGACACATGTGAGAAGAGTCACTTTGGCCTAAGTGCAATTGCAGGTCTCTCTCTGTGAAACAGGATTTCCTCTTTCCTTCATTTCAACATTTTTCTCTCCCTCCTTCAATCTTGCATCCTTTATTCATCCCGAACCCGTAGGAATTTCCTTCGATGTGACCGTGATGTGAGCGGTGTGTGCATGTCTGGAGTCTGCGTGACCCCATCGGCGCTGAGCAGAACAGAGTAGACCGGCCACGGGGGCCGAAAGCCCTGTGGGACCCAGATCTGGCTCAAGATCCAGGACCGTTCTGCACCACATTGGATCTCAGGCTGTAACTCACCCTCTGTCTGTGGTCTGGGATGGTGGGGAGGTAGGGGTGAATTGCGGGTCAGCCATGGAAAAGCTTGCTTTATTGTCTGTCTCAGAGAATGGCGGATAGAGAGAAGAGAGGGAGAGAGGTGGATGGGAGAGGAGGGAGGTTGGTGGTTGGGCAAAAGGGGAGAAGAACATGAAGGAAAATGAAAAATTATAAACTCTGAATATATAGAAGTGGACCACAATAATTCCACATGTCAGTCTCCCTCATCTGTGATTTTCACCTTTTCCATATGGCAAACTGAAAGACAGTCTGCCCTCAGAAGAATGGCTGTAAGCACATGGCTATCTTTAAAGCTCAGCCAATACCCTTGACATAGTATTTGTATCAAACGCTAGATCAAAAGCAACTCTTGCAGTATGTATGTGCTCTACGCTGTAAGTAAAGGGCTTATGAAAGTTATATTGAGTGCACTTGGCAGCTTGAAATGCCGCACAGAATAGCACTGATAGGGACTCTAACGCACAGTGGAGATAATGTGACCCTATCACATACATAAGCAGATTTGTAGAGTTCTCTGGGCTATCAAATGCGATGATTTCTCCCAGATTTTGGGTGTCAAAGTTCTTCGCCCGAAAGTGATCGATGAGTGCTCTGTAATTGTCCATTGTGAGGAGATGTCAGAGGGAGACGGCATGTCACCTCGCAGTGAGAGTAAAAGAGCTTGCGAATGGAAGTGATTACGTCTAATATTCTCCATCTGGGAGTGATTGCCTCAGAAGACGACTTTCAAAGAGGAGTATGGTGGGGGTTGCGGGGGGGTGGGGGGGGGGGTGAAAGAGGCAACAGTAATTTGCACAGGATTTGCAAATCTCCTGAATCGAATTAGGGAATCTTTGTGCACATCTTGTTCTATTCCCTCAAGACAATCGCTCATGAAAAAAACACCTCACATTGTTCTACTGCACAGGTGTACGCCTGTGAGATCTCTTAACAATCTCAAGGGAATAAAGTTGCAATATTCAGCGCAGCACGTTGGATTTCGAGGCTCACACATCAATACTCAATACATCTCGCAGTCTGTCTGTGAGCAATCACAAACCACCCAAGAAATGGTTGCCAGTGTGTCAGAGTTGAACTGGAGCCAGGTCAGAAGTGATCAAAGACTGCTGAGGAGAGAGAGAGCGAGAGCGAGCGCGAGAGAGAGGGTTATCTGGTCCCAATTACATTCAATCATGGGAAATTGGCAAAGTGCAAAGCGAGAGAGATCTTCATGATGAGAGCAGGAGGCCAGATGAGTCGAGGTGGTCCGCCGACATTTCTGACTTCACAGAGAAGACTTTTTTGTTCGGAGTATTTTCTCTCGACGTCTTCTTGTTTTGGTTGGTCACAGTGACATTACTACAACTACTATTTTATATTTGGACTCGGGATAAATGGCAAGGACATAATAAAAGGATTGTCTCGACAACATCAAAGATTACGTAAATTGCAGAGGAAATGAAAAAAACGCACAAATAAATAGCTAGAGGTGGATAAAAGCTGACAAATCAAAAAGACATATAAAGCACAATATTTATATGTATACAAAAGTGCAATGGGGTTGTTGGTTTGACTTATGTCGTCACATGAATAAATGCACGCAAACGATCAACCAGCTCTTTTTCTTCTTTCTACTTTTCATCATTAGTTTCACTCTGACAAATGAGCAACACAATCAGATGTTGTTTAACATTCCTCACGCAACATTACAATTACACAGCATTCGGCACTAATGCATTACTTTGGAGTAATGTGATTACTTTTTCAGCAATGAGGAGAGTAAGGGGATTACAAGTTGAAATTCAGCAATAACATTACTGTTACTACTTTCTATATGGGGGTCGACGTTCGTCGTCTTTCCGCTAGTTTGATGGAGGGTTGACATCAGTGTGGTCTCTGTGCATTCGCTTGCAGATAGGATAAGATACATTTTTATACATCCTGAGGGAAATAGCTGTTGCAATACAAAGTGGGAATAGTGCAAATATAAACAGTGCAAATATAAACGTGGATTTACAGACTTGGTCTGGTAGCAACATGCTAGCTTGGTGCATGGCGCGTTTAGCCACCACCAAATGTTTAGGTTTAGTGCACAGTCGGAGGGTTAGGGATAACGCTGAATCACATTCAGTCATCCCTTTTTGTTGTCAAAAAGAATGTGTTTTTTTAAAATGCATTGTCAATAGGTTTGACAATATTTGTCAAAAAAAAAAATGAAATATAGATTTTTTTTTTCCTACACGTGTAAAATACACAAGATGTAACTTGTTGATGTGGATGGTTCAAATTTATCTTAAGGCCCCTTAAGTACGTAACGTAAGTAGTAACCAGTAATAGAGTGATTTGCAACAGAATGTAATTAGTATTGTGTAATGAGTAATTGATTACAGTCTTTGAGTAACTTGCGCAATACTGCAATTAAAATATTCTGCCATCAATCTGTAAACTTGATCCCTTAATTGTTTAATGGGGCAATAATAAGATGGATTAGGACTTTAAAACGATTAAGAAATCAAGGATTTCAATAATTAACTGCTGATAATGTGTGACAATGTAATGATTGGTTAAGAAAACTTTAAAAGATGAACCGGCTCAAACGAAGGCTTCTCTTTGCATACAAAGGAATTGAACCCACCACATTTCCCCACCTAATGAATGCTGATAAAGTGAGAGGAGATAACCAAACAGGCGTAACAAAAGGGATTTCTCTCACTCAGGGTTCCACTCTGATTTGTCAAGTGGTTCCTGCTCCGCTCCGATTGGTCGGGAGCGCTCACTAAAGAATGCCAACAAAAAAAGTAACCCTCCTGTGAGCACCTCCTCCCTCAAATCCCTCCATCCCCCACCTGAACCCCCCCCACCCCCGCTCTGTGTCCCTCACCCATCCCCCCTACCCTACCCGCTCGCCCTCCTAGCCCTCTACCACCCCTCTCCCCTCTCTCTCGTTCTGTCCCAGTTGCCTCACGGCTTGCTGTGACCCATCTTGCACCTCCCGAAGCCCACAACAGACGCTTGGTGTGTGAAGAAGGTCAGGAGTTCAGGCTTGGCTGAGGCTCCATCCCTCCCTCTGCACAGAGGAGGCCTGCCCTGCGGGTTTATAATTATCTGCCGTTGGCATTCAGCACAGGTTCAAGCACAGTGCAAGCGCTGGCACCAGCGTGGGGGGATGCGCTTGGCTACACACTTGGTGATTAGCTGTCCCTAATTGTCAGTTCCTTGTTCCTTTTTACCTTTCTCTCCCTCTCTCTGTCCCTCTTTCACCCCCTCACCAGTTAGAACATCTTTACATAAAACTCGGCGCTTGGTTCATTGTCCTAAAAATGCACGCGGCTGTGCTTCTTTTCTGCTTCATTATTCTTTGGATCAGTTTTGCAACATTTTATAGTTCCTCTCACAAAAAGAAAGAGAAAAAAAAAATCTCCTCTGGCATCTGGTTCCCTCTCACGGATTCATACATACAGTAACTCTGATCTCAGTCTTCTGCCATCGAGTGACAGGAATATGCAGCGCCTGTCTGTCAACGCGCCATCACATTTTTTCTTCCAACTGACAGACACAGGTAAATTCAAAGAGTTGAAAAGCCCTCTTTCTTGACTCAGTGTGGATGAATAATGGATGCTGTTTTACGTTCCATTGCTTTTTATGATAAATTTAAATGTGTAAGTGACTAATTCAAGGTTATCCTCATAGAAGGATGGCTGCTGAGATGACACGTTGGAGAGTAGAGCTTTCTCAACCTCACTGACGGCAGATGCAAGAAGCACGCCATAAAACCCTTCTCGGAGAGAAGATGGGGAGAACTAAAGTTATACGGCCTCCACAGATGGTCTGAATGGGCAACAGTCACTGACATGGGGAAACCAGGTGGCCTTGAAGCTGTCATATTCTTGTCTAAATGTGTTTTTTTCTCTTTGACCAAAATAAGTGTTCTTCATACTCATCTTGAACTTGTGTTTGCCTCTCAAATTTTAGGAGGAACATGTGCTCTGCATGCTTTTTAATCTGTTCCTGGAATTGGAATTCATTTTCAATATTAAAATAAAAACAAAGTGTTCTCTCTCAAATGTTTTATACATGCTTTATCTCGTAATTCACTGCAGATATTCTCCCCCAGTTTTGTGGCGCAACTGAGTCAGTTTCGAAGGTGGGTGTATGCTTCCCATCAGGCATTTATATTGGCACTGACAGGCAGTGTGATAAATGACATTGGATAAATCCATTCCTCAATGGCTTCAGAGATGTCTCCGCGCCATTAGTCACTCACACTAGAGATCTCTGCAAGAGTCCATCATTGCTGCTCTGAGAAGCACATCTGCAGACCTTGAGACAGACCCTGAAATGGGCTGACAACTGAACCAATTCTGTTGGGGGCTGTTTGGGGGAAAAGAAAGAGAGGAACAGCAGTCAGGCAGATGTGGGGCCTGGATGGCTGCCAAGCAGCGCCCCGTCATCCTACAGCACACCCTTCATCTCAATATGAGTGAGGGAGAAAGAGAGAGATGTGGAAAACAGCAGGGAGTAGGAGGAGGAAAAGGGGGACATGGATAGATTTTGTACAAAGGCTCCATGACTATTCCTCCATCTGAGAGCATCCTCCAAAGCTCTTGGCATGGTAACATGGTGACTGTACGCCCACAGTGCAATCAGCAGTGCCAGCTGATGATGAAAAAAGAAAATCTAAATTGAATTTGAAATTATTTATTGTGCAAACACCTCGCTGAATGCAGCACCTTGACTGGCCTATTATTCTTTGACATTTTAGTGGAAAGTAGAACTAGTCCTTTGAGCCTTCCATAAAAATCTATATTTAACACATGCACAGATGGTTGGAATAAAACCCACATTTGCCCCTCTTCCCCTCTGTTTTTGGTGCGAGGAAGTAGTGGAGATATTTGCCAATTTCCAAGAGCTATGTGAGATGAGACGTGGACTTTTGACAGGTGTTTGTTTGAATATCAAACAGAGCCGTGAAGGCCTACAGATGGCAGGCAGATTGCATTCCAGACAGGGGCTTCAGTCTGGGGCCGCAGCAGTGGGGGAGAACCCATCTTTGCTCCTTGATGGTTCTCCGGGGGAATGGATGAACCTCTCGTCTGCATGACTATCATCATCATCGTCGTCGTCATCATCGTCATCATCATCATCATCACTGTGGCCTTCACCACTGGAACAGACGTCTGTCCACTCCGGGACAGCGCAGCACTTTTATGTGTGCAGAGACGGGCTCAGTGTTGGGTCACAAACAAAGACTATTTAGTGTTTGATGTTTGCTTTTGTGTATTCGGCAGTATTTATGTTCCTGCATTCTGAACCAAAACACTTTTGTAGAATGTGATCATATTTAATTATGTAACAGAAATTTTTAGTTTTAATGATCCTGACTGAAAGAGACTTTTTATAGGAAATAATAACACTTCAAAGAAAATGTTGGCAATCACAGTAATTCCTTACACGGAGACCTCAGCTCTCGGTTGTGACATGTGGCTGGAGACCATGTTTAGTGTGTGGCTACATACTGGTTAGGGTTTGAGGTATACCATGTATAGTATTTAAGAGAACGCACAACTATGGGTTGTAAACATTCATGACTTTTTACAGACTTTTTGCTCACTTTTGACTTCAACTTTGAATCACCATGCATGGGTTGTGTACGCACACAACCTTTTTGTGCAGTGGGAATTTATTATTTGACATTTGGGTTGTGCTCAATTTCTATGTACAAAGTTATAAACGGTTACTAGCTGTCGTAATATGATTAATGACACAGCCACAGTATTTTTTAAGAGACAGAATTGAGGAGGTATTGAAGAGGTTTACTTGGATGGGTGGACAGACAGACAGACAGACAGACAGACAGACAATCGGACGGACAGACAGACAGACAGACAGATAGATAGATAGATAGATAGATAGATAGATAGA
>CALSBV010011200.1:15876370-15906511 GCA_943590825.1 Bovichtus diacanthus
TATGTTGAATTTTACACTATGCAGTACTGGTGAATATCTTGCAGATTTGTTCCTCTTTTATTTTGCGGGTTTATTCATTTTTTAATATTACCATATATTATTATAATGCTGGGTTTTTCATCCCTCCATAGGAAGCTAGAGAATAATGTATTTATTTCCTCAAACCAGGGGGTGGACTTAAGTAGTAAAGATGACGAAAGAAAAAGCCAGCCTTGGTAAGATATACAGCTTCAGATCTTCCCCATAGGGATAAATGCAAGACTGTCCATCTTTTGATGTCATCCCTTACAATCTTAAAAAGATCTGGTGCATTCAACTCAACTGTATTTACAATGGGTTATTATTAGTATTTCATGCCTTTTTGCTTCTGTAATTTCCTGACATGTCCTCTCATCCCACCCTCCTCGGCCTCTGCTTCACCTACAGTCCACTGTGGCAGCTTGAGGATGCATTTGATTTGTTGAATCTCCGACTGAAAGAGCTTGTCCTTTCACCCAAGGCCATCCCTCTCTTTGTGACTGCAGCTGACACTCAAGCACTTTGATACTCAAGCCAGTTTGGCACCATATTGGGTGATGAGTATGAGTGATGTGTGAGCAGAGGCTTTACTCTGTTTACTCCACTCAAGATGCTCCAAACGGTGAAATAATGAACCGCCAACATCAGAATATGAATCTTTTCACATATGGTGAATCTAATTATGTCATGTATCATAAATGAGTCTGTGCTTGTGCTGTGTTGGAAGCCAAAGTGCCTGGCCAATGGCTTAATCCCATTACATTTTCCAAATCGATTCCAAAACAGCACACACATATTAGAAACAATAGAAAAGCTGTTCCTAAGACTGCAGATCATCCAGTCACCCCCACCCAGCCCAGCTCTATCACACTCCGCCTCACACCTGCTGTGTGCCGTGAGAGGAGGGAACAACTGGAGGCATGGACAGTGTGTGTGTGTGTGTGTGTTTGGAAGAGAGCACAACTGGGCATGCAAGCTCTTGTATGAATGTGTGTGTTTACGTGTGCACGGCCCTATAAGAATGCATCAGTGCTTGTGGCACAAGGCATGGCCTCAGCCCGATTTAACTCCCCGCTGAATGCCACTGTGACGCCAGTCAGACTTTGTGTGGCCACATACCTCCATGATATCCAAGATATGGAAAAAATCTGTGGACCAGTAAGTATTGGAGATTACAGGGCTCCTCTTAGCTCTGGCCTCAATAATGCCCCAAATCCAACGGTGCCATCTCGCTGCAAATTGGGGCTTTTGTCTTTAGAAAAACAGTGAATCTTCATACCATCCCACCATCATCGCTCTTTGACTGTGCATGCCATGTGTGTGTGCCTGAGAAAGGGCTGGTGTGTGCGTGTGTGTGTCCGTAAAAAAGAGGGGGGGGAATGAGAGACGGGATTATATGTAGAAATAGCAATGGATCAACTGAAACACAACATTGACTTGATTTTTTAATTGCCTCTCGGCTGCGATGAATGGCCGATGCAGCTGTCTGCGTCAACAGCTGCTTGCCTAAAAAGACAGAACAAACTCTGGGAGGGAGGAGAGAACAATGCGAGATGAATCATATTCAGTCTATGAGGTATTTTGCAATTTCACAACTTTAAAAAATGCATGCAGGATTAAGAATCACTTTTATTGGAAATGCACATCTGTTCCGAGGCGCATTTCCCAGGGAGCTCGCAAAGATGCATTTTCTATGCTGTCTGGGCAAGACAGAAACAGTATGGTGTATTACTGCATAAAGTAAACTTTCAGCTTTGTTAATGTGGAACTTTTGAGTTTACAAGTTGCAATTTACAACTGCGGAAGAACCAGGGGGTCTGAAAGATTTGATGGAGCAGTCTGTATGGATTTCCTGCAGAATATTTGTCAGGCTTGAATTAAGTACTGTTGTTTTGCTCTCTCTCTCTCCCTCAGCCTGAGGCCTTGTGGCTGACTACTCCACATCTATAAATCACCAGGAACGCGGGCTTATATCCCGGAGCGATTGCGCTGAGTCAGTCTGGCAAGGTTAATGACATTCACTTCTCCTCGGCCTGTTTGCAGCATCCAACTGATAACCAAACACACATTACGGGGCATGATCCCTCTTGTTGGTGAATTCTGCTCATTTCGCAGTGATGCCACATGAAAGAGCTGGATGTAGGTGAAGCTGAGGGTCCACGGTGTTTTTGGTGATTGTTACCAATCATAAACAGCGGTGTGTCGGGTGTTTGGACGACAGAAATGAAGCCAAAACACATAAAGAATTGCTTTAAAAGTAGAGAGGCAGATACGGTGAGGGTGGGGCTGGGGTAGCAGTGAATGAGGATCGACCATAATAACAGACAGAGGTCTCATTCACGTTGCACACATGCTCAGCTTACACTGGGGCCAATGGTTGGCTGCACTCATATCCTTCTGTCTGTACGTTTGATGGACTTTTAGAGAATATGGAAAGCTTTCCAAGTGTGACAAATGGTTTCAAGCCTATGAATATCTGTCAGTATAAGTAACATAAGTGTAGTACGAATGTGGGTGTGTTTGCAAGTGTGACTGTTTCTGAATATGCATGCATGTGATTGCACTTCAATCTTTTTTCCATTCAGTGCTTTACTTTTTTCCAGCTCTCTCTCTCTCTCTCTCTCTCTCTCTCTCTCTCTCTCTCTCTCTGTCTTCTCAGAAGTGCCCTACCCAGATATGTGGGAATTAGGCCACATCGCTCACTACCATCCTACTCTAATCAAAGTGCCGATTCTTGAAACAGACAGCTGTTGTCATGTGCCTCGATTCCAATGGCTATCTGTCCCTGTAGCTGCCTAAGTTCTTAGTCGGCCAGCTGAAGAGGTAGAGGGAACGAGGGTTGACGGCGTCTGCTAATTCAAACTCCATTTAGAGCAGTGCTTCAATTCACAATACAGCACAAACACACTGATCCAAGGTAAGTTTCTTTTTTCTCCTCTCTGGCATTACTCATAACATCCTCAGATTCAGACATGCCTGAAGATGCTAATCAAGAGTTCACAAAGATGAAATACTGGAAACACTGTTGCACTGGTTTTTTGAATGTGACTTGTACTTGTGTAAAATGCCACTAAAAATGATTGTCTTCAGATTTAATGTAGTAATGTACTAACATCCTGGAGTGACAGTTATAACAGATGATGGGTTGTTTTAATATATACAGTGTGACATATAACCATATAAGGACTGGCCTTTTCTTTAAAGTAAATGTGAATGTGAGAAACATCTGCTGAAAAGCTGAGGGGGGAAAAAAACTACCATATCAATTTCCCAGCACTTCACGTGGACGTTTCTCCACCTAACAGATCTGCGCCCAGTAAATAGCAGTGAGTCAATCAAACTTGATTGGTAGAAGTGTACAGCTTTGCCATGTTGCTCCATGTTTTAGTGCCTTAAATCAACTTGAGCAGCGGGGTACATTCTCCGAATACTTTCTTGGCTAAAATTTGGTAGATCAGAATGGCTAAATGTATACACTCATGAGTTATTGTCTCTCCATCTATTCCTGGTTCAGGGCAGTTGTCTGGGTGGGCCATGCCAGAAACAATACCAACTGTTGCAGGCAAACTGAAGGACACGCTTTACCACAAATGCATTTGCAGATTAAGCCTCCAGCCGTCAGGTGTTAAGGGCAAACAGTTGAGAGCACACAGCGGAAAAACCTATAGCAGCTTTTAAGACGCCGCTCATCGGGTTACAAATTTGAGAAGGGATTTCAAAACCCAAACTATACATTATTACCATGATTCCTAGCATGCCATAAAGATCTGTTCAAATCTATAGAAATGAAAGAGAGAGAAAACCTTCCCGCTTTGAATTTTAGCATTTGTATTAGCATTTAGCTAGCAGTCTTTTACAGAGATTTGACTAAGTTGTTCTTTCTTGGTAAATAAAAAGAAAGCATTCAAAACACAAAATACAATCCAAAATAGAATAAAGTTAAATGCAAAGTTCTGCATTGCACAAAAATCTCTGTTCACACCTTTGCATTTATTGAAAGTTCAAAAAAGATGAGATTCAAATATTGAGTATTAATTCCTGAATTGGTGGGCACAGAAGTATTACTAACATTTCCGCTCCTGGGAGCAAAGAGAATTGTCATAGGTCATTACAAAGCAATTTGTTGCCTGTTTCCATAAAACATCACGGCTCGGGTGACTAGAAGCGTGGGAGTGTCGTCATGAAAAGAGAAAGACGAGGCATGTTCACACAAAGCTTCACAGGCTCCTCTTTGAAGTCATACATTGTTGCCACTCAATGTATTAGTTTAAAAGGAAATTAAACCAGGTAAAAAAGGAAAGCAAAAAAAATAAATATTGGAGAATTCAAGATTTGGGAGAGCTTTAACCCTCAAAACACAAGCTAACAAACACAGATGCAGGGTTTGGGTCAGAGGTCAAATGGCCCTGAACTCTCTCCCTTCAGGCAGAGAACATCAGAGGTCCCTCTGTGTGCTGCTCTCCATTTATTTTACCCATCATCCCTCATCAGGCCCGGATGACCCCGCGACCCTGGAGCTGGGGTTACCTGTCAGTTGACTGTCTATTCATGAGCACAGAGCTTGACGCTGTGTCAACATTTGTTCTGTGAGAAAGGAGGGAGGAAGAAGAGAGGAGTTTGGTTCAGTGGGGAGGAAGACCAAAGCAACAAAACAGAAATGTCCAAATGAGATAGAAAGAAATCATTTATTTTATACTAATAAAAATCTATCCTTAGTTTGTTTCCATGCTCATAACTTCAGATTTCAGGCACAACAGAGCTGCTAGATTAGCAGACTTTCTTCTCAGATGACATGCAAGTGTGATAATTCCTGTTTACTCGGAGACAAAGATTCAAAGGAACTCAGTAAACAGATGCCTGCATGGATACCTATTAAAGGGGGTACCTACAAAAACACTCCAAAAGCCCCCCTGTGTGTGCTGCCGGCTATCAATCAGGGTGCCGTAAGTGGGATCCTTGAGTGGAGATGCTATCAGCGCTGCCCCGTATACACTCACACCACAGTTTCCCTTATCTCTGCTGAGATAACAGATCCCCTCTAACAGCGAGAGGCCTGAACCAGACACACTTGCTTTCTGCATCTCTATCCATCTCCCGCTCGCTCTCTGTCTCAGCTGTGCTATAGGCCACTTCATTTCAAACAGGGGCCCTCAGAAGAAGAAAAAAAAACAGTCAATTTGCTCTGGTTCCTGTTTAAAATTCAATAAGCTTGTCTCTTATATTGCAACCGTGTGGTGCTAGCGGAGGCTTCAGAGGGCGCGTGCTACTTCTGATCCCAATCTCTGATGTTATCAGACCCCGGGAGAAACATGATACATGTCTCAGTTGACAAATCTAGATGGGCATGAAATTGAGCAAAAACCAGAAGCATTACACATCAACTTCCTGCAACTGTACTTTTTATTATTTTGTAAACACTACATTTCCGAAAAGAAAAAAAAACAGAATAGTTTAGGGCCTTACAGCCCCTGCTGAGAGGCAAAGAGAACAGATGGCTCAGGGTTGTGCAATGAAGCTGCCTTTTAAACACGTACATGTTTAAAAAGCAACGCAGTTACAGGAGCAGATTGGATTTGAATAGAAACGTTCCAGTTTTATGTACAAACGTAGCGCCAGCAGGTTTCAAAGAGTACTGCATGTTGACCATGTTGCGGTTTAGATATGTGAGGTCACTGCAGTTATTTCTTCCTCGGTCTGAGGACAGCGAGCTGAAGAGATAGTCCTGGACTGGGTCTGTTTTTCGGGCTTCCGCCAGACCACAGCACGTTGGGCCTAATAACAAAAACAAGCATCCCGGTGTGGAGCTGGTCCCACAGTGTGAGGACCTTAATGAGGAACATGTGGAGCTGCCCAGACACACAGTCAGAGGAAACCCAATCCCTCACTCCTTCGTTTTCTCCCCCTTCCTTCTCCCTTCCCCCCTTTCTCCCATTCTTTCTTTCTCACTCTCTTGCACTCCGCTCTCTACATTTTCTGTCGCTAAGTTTATTTATCACGTAGCACTGCTTTTAGGCCCTCTGTTCTTGCCTCTGTCAGATATTATATACACTTTGGTTTTCTATCTGAGGTCCATAGAAGCTGCCTCTTAAGCCTTTTTTTTTTTTCTTTCTCTATTGTACCAGAACAAGTGACCCACTGTCAGCAGGAGAAATACACCGACCTTGTTTTTACCTGATATACACCCTTGTAGTGCACCCACCCTCTCCCTCTCCTCCGACTTGTTTTAGAGTTGGTAGCATATACATATTGCTGGGTCATGCAATGCAATACGCTCATAAGGAAACATGGGAAGAAAGAAGTCTTTCTCCGCCCAAGCCTGACAGGCGGTCTCTGAGTTTCTTTCATGTGCTGAATTCATCCTCACCGTCCACCTGGATCAATTAACTGTTTGCTTCAGTGGTCATCAGTCCCGCAGTGTGGAGCCTCAGTTCATTTAGTAGACAGCAGCTTATTGAGCCAAAACGCGCTTTGGATTTTGTTGTCTTTTGTCTTTTTTACGTAACACACATTAGGCATGCAGACGTATTATTTCTAAAACTGAGCATTTTCTCATCTTCCGCGGGGATGAATTGAAGTAAACAATGTGTTTTCTTCTGCAGAGAAATGTCCTCAAACGCTCCTGAAGAGAAACACTGTGACAGGTGAGACATTCCTTTTATTCGCTGTACGGCGTGTCCATACCGTCACTAGGTCTCCCTCCTACACTGCATCACTGTCCAAGCTGTCACAGGGAGTGCGAAGTGTAACCAGTTTAATGGGATTTCAAATGTGACCATAAAGTGCAGCCATAAGGCAGATCAACCAAGCCTCCAAAATTAGCTGAACAAACAGAGTAAGGTAGAGTCCTCTGGGGGGACGAACGTGGCACACTGGATCCAGTGTGACAGAGGCCCTTCTAGCGGCTCAGAACAATCCAAACGTTCCACTTGGGTTGAGCTGTCTTCGTTTCCCCCTCTATAATATATATAAATATATATATATATATCAGCCCCACGTCAACATGGGCCTGTGAAGACCTTTCACAAGACTGACAGGCCACCTGAATCACACAATTGTGTGGCCAAAGGAGCCTGCATGTGTATAGAAAAACCAGTGATCCAATAACTGTCTGGGTTCACTTCTCTCTCATAAAGTCAGAAGGGAGGCGCAGAGGGAGACCTTCAGCTACAAGCCAAATGTTCCAGCTGCACCAAAACGAAGCTTTAACTTCTATTCTAATTCTGAAAATTACGCAAACTGTGACTGTTGATCTTTTTAATACCAATATTTAATTCAGTAATTGCTCAGTGCATTCAATTACTTTATTTGCGTGGCACAAAAACCGCAGAGTGTCTCAGGAAAAAAGGCTGAAAGCTGGTGAGTGTGTGCGCCTTGCAGATGGTCCGGCCTCACAGCAGCTGTGCAAATGAAAGACGGAGTGTCGTTGAAGGAGGTGAGAGAGATGGAAAGTTGGCCACAAAAGGAAAAAAGAGTAACATGCAAGTTGCTTACTGAAAATGTAATGGAAAAATGAATAGCACACTGATTTGCTGAGAGAAAATAAGCGTGTCACAGTGCTCTGAAGTGACAAGAACAGACAAAGCCGTTGTGTTTTGGCAGGCAAAACACCACTTTGTGAGCAAAACAATGACAAAAGAAGGCTTTTATTGACCTTTAAAAGAAAAGATAGTCAGAGTCATGGAAGAAATCCCATGTTATAGGTTAACAATATATTTTCCTTAGCCTCGGTAATTACTTTTTAGTCAGGATGGTGCCAATTCTACCTTCAAAATAATGCACCCACTAGTTCAAAGATATTCACCAGGTAGACTAAGCAAGATGCACACGCCATTGTGCAAAAACAAACTCTATTATTAAAGCACTAAATCCCCAGTGAGAACACAACAGGTGGGAGAATCCTGCTTAACGCCGAAAACACCACACATTTGTCAGCGGGAGGAGGGGGAGTCCTGCAGAACAGTTGTCTCCCAGTGCCTTTAAATGTGTTTAAATTTTAAATCTGTCTCAGCTTTGCATGAGAAAAGCTGCTGATTATTGAATGGCTCCACGTCCAAACGTTAGCATATATATATATGTGTTGTATATGTACAGGTAATAGGAGGTTGTAACACTATTATAACCACAGCACCCTGTGATTCTTCAATTATAATCAGGGCAATTATAACCCCCCTGTTGTTGAATGCACTTTTCCACTGTCCTTATCCCAGTAATTGCCACTACATGTAAATATCAAGTGGTTAGTGAATAATTAGTGTTTCATTGGCCAGCAATCACCTCTGGGGCCCCGTCTACACTTTAGACCCCTCCCTCGTAGAGCCGCCCTGAAGACAGGGGCCCCTTTTGAATGACATCGCTTGGGAAGGAAGACGAATTTCTGTCTGATTTCCCGCAGCCGCAGCGTCGATGAGAAGCAGTCGAGGAACTCCATTCTAACTGAATGGATTGGTATGGGGAGAAGCGGATCACAAATCACGGCTAAGCGGCAGCTTTTGGACTGTGTAACGTTGACGATGGTTTTACTTTCGCTGCTGTTTCGACCAGGTAAGTGTTTGCTTTTTCAATCCGTGCTCCTCCACTCCTCTCATGCATGCACCGCGGAGCTGTGTCCCGCTCTCCCTCAATGGAGGTGGAAAAAAAAAAAAGTTTACTTTTTTCTTTTTTTTTTCTTTCTTTTTTAACCTCGCGTTGTGTGTCTGGACTCAAACTATTTTTAACGGCTTGTAACTCTCCCTTCTATACTTCCACAGACTAACTTGAGTGTTTGCGTGGTTGTAAAGAAGGAGAAAAGTGTCTTGTTGTTTGAAAGTATCCCGTCCGCTGCGGGGACAAAGTAATGTCCTGCTGTATTCCAGCCTCCAGCCAGCGCATCGCTGCTAGCCGAGCCGCACGAGTTAACTCACTTCACGGACGTCTTCTTCAACATATTTCCAAACATTCTCGCACAAAACACCGACACGAAACAAGTCGTCACCAACCACTGAACGGACATCACGTTTTACCAAACGCAAGTGGCGCATTTGCGGAGTTTTTTTCCATCAACTTGTGTGAAGTTACGCCTTAGCTCCCAGTTAGCATAGCACGCTAGCAACTGGCATCCAGCACCCGAGCCAAACCAAAGGAAAACTACGGGGCTTGTTTGGGGGGTTTTTCAACCAGAAAATGCTGCTAATCGGACACCAAACGGCCAACATCACTGTTCCAGTCACGAGGGCCACTTTAACACTTTGTTTTAACTGTTTGAGTCGTTGGCAAAGCTAAGCGGACCCCGGTATGCCCCCTATTCATGCTTCATTTATTAACTTTGTTAGCTGCCATGCATGGGGGTCCGGCTCTTTGGCCTCTGAACGTGTCGCCCCTCTTATCACGGCGAGAGATCAGAAACCTCCACACCAGACTGGGAGTGTGTGTGTGGTGTGTAATGTGTTTATGATACACACTTGTGACTTCATAAGATTGTCACGGAGTTTTGTTTTCAGCTGTTGTTGATTATTACATGGGGAGTCAGCAAAAAACAAAGTATTCTATATTGGGCTATATAAATAAACTTGATTTGATTTGATTCTTAATACATTGAGGTTTATATAGTTTTTTTTTTTTGTTTAGACAAAATACAAAGGTCACCTGGCAGCAACTGGCAATATGACCATTCATAATGTATTGATATTTATTATATAATTTTGATATAAAAAGATTTGCAAGTATAACAATTTATTATGTTTTTCTTTTGAAACAAACTGCAAACCTTCATATCTTTTTTATGAGAATGAAATCCTGATAAAAATGTAAAGGTGATAAAACAACAATGTTGAATATATCTTAAGACCCCCCCCTTCTTCTTTATTGTTTTGGTATTTGTAAACTGTAATAGTTTGTTGTAACTGGATGTAGCACCTAAATGTTTTTTTTTTGTTATGTGTTATGGTTAAAATATGCAATAATAGTTGCTTAGATACATAGTAGGTTAGAGTAAGGAAGGTTTATTTGTTTAAAAAAAAAACCAACATACGTTTGAGTATTTACAGTGTCAAAGTGTTATCAGTATGATGTAATAAGTTATTAAAAATAGTATTTTAATTCCATCTTCAGCCTTGTTTTGTTCTAATTACGAGCTGGCTCTGGGTCCAGTGAGGCACTCATAGTGGCTATGCTGGGGAAAATATTGAGTGTTGTTAGTTTGCAACCTACAGACTATGCCCAAGCCATTAGAAAACAGCGTCTTTATCTCCAGCTCTTACTAAAATCTACTAATCTGTAATATACTAATCCTGTTTGTGTGGTCGTTTTGCTTGTTCCTTTTCTGTTCTTGTATGTCCCACATGGTCCTCACACTTGTTGGTAGCCTGCTAAATGCCAGAGCTTAAAGACCCTTTGGGGAGATGCATATTTGTTGATGGCTGTGCAGGCAGTGATTGTCCGAAAGTGTCAATCACGGCAGACTTGTGTGACCTCGCAGCGAGACGGGGGAGGCCTGTTGGAATTTAGAGGAGGGATGCAGAATGCCTCTAACTTGACCTCTCGCACTCCATCTTAGTTTTTTTTAAAAAAAATTTTATCAGAGTTTGTGTTTTAAAGTGCAGCGACTGAGCTGCATTAATCATCTCTCATGCCCCCTTCAGTGCATCAGACGTATGTGAAAGGGAAGGAACGTTGTGTGCAAGTCTTCGTGTGCCCTGGTGTTAAACCTCCATGCTTATCTTGTTGTCTTTGTCCACATTGTTGGGAGATTAGATGGAGTTTTGGAGTCAACAGGAGCTTATTCTGTTGCAACATAAGAGCAGTCTGTTGCAACTGATCTGGGTTTCTGCAGTAAAAGTAGTGTATGTGTGCTGGATGGTGTTGATCTGTAATGGAAAATATATAAATATTTCTGCAAGAAGAGTTAATATCCCAGACGGCATATGAGACGTCCCACACACCAAAGTAACACTGAGATGAGCTCAATATCCACACGTCTCCTTCCCTCCAGAAATAGTTGTAGTTCTTTTTGTTTCTTGATAATAAATATCCCGCTTGTGAGTCATATTAACAGGAAGCCCCAGATTTCGGCAGTACCACCCAAATATCACATGCTGTGCTTTGCTGCCCCCACCATCCTCCCTCTAGCTTCCAGTTTGGACCCCGAGTTGCCGAACAAGTGTGACTCTTTGTGATGTTTCTGTTGTGATCCTCTTGAAGTTATCTGCCCCCATACACCGACATGTAGTGTAGATTAATGGACTTCAATTTCCTCGGCAACAGCCAAACCACGTTCAACACCCTCAGGCAAACTAACACAGGTTGGTTTTTTTTCTTCCTACAGCGAGGCTACGTGCTATTTCTGTGAGGGCTAGTTGGGGGAAATAAGATTTGACTGACTCTGGAGCACAGTGTGGGATCATGGCCTTGTGAGCTCACGCATTTGGGTTTTTAATGGCTCTCCCGATTGAGGTAAACTTGATAGTGGAAAAGTTTTTGACTGCTGCCTCGTGTGCTGAGGTAATGCATCCATAAATGTCACATGGGTTTTTAAGAAGCGTATTAGTAGAAAACAGTTTCTGTTTTTGTTTTTTCGATTGGTAGTTCTAGTCAGCAACATTTAGGGAGGTTACTGATGAAAACTGAGAAAGAGAAGCAAACCGTTTCACAGTCATCGGGATGCATTAATGACTCCGCAGTACAAAATGTTGATGCTCATCGTTTTTGTTTTCCAGCTCATTGCCAGCAGTGTCGAATCCAGCGCTGTAATGCAGAGTACGTGGCTTCTACCTCACCCTCTAGTGGTCTGCAGGAGGACGTGGCTCTGGATGTGGACTACTGCATCGCCTTGAGGGCTTATGCTCTGTGCACCCGGCGGCAGGCGAGGAGCTGTAGGGGTGACCTGGTCTACCACTCGGCCGTCTTCCGCATTAAGGAGTTATTCTCTCAGCATAACTGCTCCAGCGATGGGCCCACCTCCTCCGCCAAGGTCCCCAGCACATCTCGGCCAGTCGTGTCGGAGCTGTGCGACTATGAGAATCGGGTTCTCATGTCGGGCTCTGCCGGTCAGCAGAAGAAATATGCCCACTGTGGATTATTCGGAGACCCGCACCTACGGACTTTCCGCGACGAGTTTCAGACCTGCAAGGTGGAAGGGGCGTGGCCTCTGATTGACAACCGCTTCCTGTCGGTGCAGGTGACCAACGTGCCTGTTGTCCTAGGCTCCAGCGCCACAGCAACCAGCAAGGTAAGGATGGATGTAGAGTTGAGCTGCGATGATGAATCCACAACTATTACGATCATCAATTCAGTCATTTTTCAAGCAAAAATGGCAAATATTCTCTGGTTTCAGAATTTTTTTTGGATTTCCTGCTTTTCTTTTTTCGTATGTGTTAATTAAGTCTTTATCTGTCGGTCAGAAAAAGCAAGCAAAGTGAACATATCCCCATGTGTTTTGTTTTTTAGACAAAACGATTAATCTAGTAATACTGATGGGCAGATTAGTCGATAATGAAACTAATCATTAGCTGCAGCCCTACTTTAGAGCAGTGGTTCCCAACGTTTTTGGCATGTGGGACACCTTAAAAGGAAGTAGCTTCTACTCGCAAACCCTGTCACATTCTGCACATGTGTTCTGAGTTTTTATATTCGTTCATTTGAATACATTCTAGAGGTCTGACTAGATCGCTCTAATCCAAGATTAAAGAAAAAACAATCCCAGCTCCGCAGACTTGTTTTGAGACCCTTGGTGGGGAAGTGCTATTTCTCACGACAACCACAATATTATAAACACAGATTTTATATTTTTAAGTTTAAAACTAATCGGCAATATGAGCAGGCGGTTTTTTGAGTACTGGCTTGCAAGCTTCGAGTATTGCCATAAAGTATCAACATGTGAAGTTAATAGTCATTCCACGGTGCCTCTCGAGCCTCCAGCATTGCTCTCGTCTTGGAGCTCCTTCAGATCTACGAGGGAAAAGAGAGGAGGGGAGTCCTTCAGCGGTTCTGAATCACAGACATGCTTGAGTGCTCTACCTTTAACACATGGGTGGTCATATGGTAGTGATTAACGCTCACTCAAACATTTTCCTCCACCGCCACGATCTGGAATGTTTTTTCACCCCTCTGGTCAAATAATTAACTGGGTGCTTTTTGCGTAAATATGGAATAATGTGGAAAAATAAAAGGAATAATTGGACAGCAGCGAGGGTTTTTGATCCCTTTAATGAAATAGGCTGGTTTTTCATGCTCTTAATGTTTTTGAATTGTTCAAAACATGTCTTTGTCTTTTATTTGGTGCTGAAAGTCACATAAAGGTGTATATAAGGCTCACCATGCACAGATAGTCTCCATTTAAAAAAAGAAAAAAAAACAAAAGCGGTTCATTAAACTGCTTTTATGTGAATTGCATGCTTATAGTAAATATAGTTTCCCACTGTAATGTCACAGACTTCCTACGTTTACCAATTTTAAAACCAATGATATAAAAACAATAAACTATAATATTGCACCAGGGATTTGCGAGCAAACTCTCAAAAGGCATTTGCAGTGTGTCCTGGATGTGCAGCATAATGCAAACCTGTAGTGTGGGTGCGTCTGTGCCAGCACCTGCATGCCCCCATCATGCTTTTGGAGTTGTTTGCAACTGCCAGACTTGAGACAGGAAATCATCCATCAAATACGGTATCCCCCGTAAGTGTAAACGCGACCACAGCCACCACTTTGTCAAGATACTTTGAAGAAATAGAGGTTAGGCCCCAATTTTTCAAAGCTCAGCTGGAATACAAATCACAGTCAGTCATTGAGTGCCAGCGTAGAAGTGTTGGAAGATGCATGAGGAATTGGAGGCTGTGTTCTTTGAGCCAACATTCAGTGGAGTTATAGCCTTTAGTGTTAGTCATTTGTTTTAGGTAAGAAGACCACACAATGATTTGTAATTGTGGTTTATTTAAGCAGTTCTCTTTGGGTGGTAAGAATCCTGTGGACCACTGTTGGCGATCACCGTCACTCTCTTAAAAAAAAAAAAGAAAAAAAAGTCCTGTGTGTGCCATCAACACCTTCCACAGCAGTCCAAATGTTTGGTTTCCTGCTGCCACCATGTGGTTTTAATTGGTACCGCTCTTATTTAAATGAATTGGTGCATATCTTTGTATAGTGCTTATCATTGACTTGGACTAAAGCTTCAAAGCATTTAAGCTTTATATAAAGAAGAATATTCAAACTATATCCTAAATGAAGAATTGTAATATGTTGGAATCTGTTGGTTAATGCTCACATTATGTTTTCCTCTTATTTCAGATCACTGTGATCTTCAAGTCCTTCCACGGCTGCACAGACCAGAAGGTGTACCAGGCCACCACAGAAGATCTGCCGTTGGCCTTTCAGGATGGGACTCGCAGTGGCGGCGAGAGCGGCAGTCTGACCATCGTAGAGCGCGGCGGCTCTGGAGTGGGCCGGCAGGTGAAGATCCAGGCCCGTTACATCGGCACTTCCATCATCGTCCGACGTGTGGGCAGCTACCTGACCTTTGCCATCCGCATGCCAGAGGACACCCTGGACTTTTCGGAGGACAATGGCGGTCTGCAGCTCTGCCTGCACGGCTGCCCACGCAACGAGCTCATCAAGGAACACACGCTGGGCCGTCAGAGCCAGCAGCCCCGCCTGCAGGGCACCAACACAGAGCTGGGTCCTCTGCGGCCTCCTCACCAGGTCTACACAGTAGAGCGGGCCACAGCCAAGTGTAGAGAGACTCTGCAGGTGGAGGACGTGTACTTTCAGTCCTGTGTGTTTGACTTGCTGACCACAGGAGACCCTGAGTTCTCCATGGCAGCCTACGGCGCTCTGGAGGATTTAAAGGCGCTGCCGCCGAGTAAACTGAAGCAGAATTCCCCGAGGACTCCTCGTCTTTACAGCCGAGGGGCGTCGCACACGGCGGCTGCAGCAGGCAACAGCTCCCTGCTCTCACTCCTACTCCTCATTCTGCTGCTTTTGTAAGAAAAAAAAATATATATAAATGATCTTTAAAAAAAAAAAAAATGGAGACAAACAGAAGGTGGAAGCATTACCAGATTGAGGAAAGAGTGACTCGAGCTCAGACATATACATTTGCATTGTTTTTTTTTTTAGGGGGGGGGCGCAATTTGTGAATTTTCTGTTTTTATCATTTGAAGGATTTCACACTCATAAAAGATGGTATTTCTTCACCTTTTCTGTGGATTCATACATGGGTCACATCAGTTGGAAAAAAGGAGAGAAATGCATGACAGTGTGATTTGGGGTCCAGTACGACATGTTGTTGTTTCCATATGATCAGTCACTTGGTTTACAACAATCTTTCAAAACTCATAATTGTGTGCTGATGTCACGTGTTTTTTTTTTTTTTGTTTTTTGTAAATAGAAAAGTCATCATAGTGCACAACCTTCAAACACTCCACCATGTCTGGAGCTGCACATGTAACTCCATACTGTATGTGAACAGTTTTGCAGCAGAGCAATGTGGCTTCCTGTATAATCCAGTAATATCAATAGCACTTACGGTTTTAACAGCAAGTTTTTTGTGTATTCAAACGTTATTTCTTTGTCTATTTCAACTGTTCTTTCAGAAAATTGGCATTCTAAATACACAGGATCCAACAACTGTATGTAAAAACTACCTATCCATAATATATGATGTCTGTTTGATATGCAACAGTTCTCATCCTCTGTGAAACACTCCCTCGTCAAGCTGTTTGGCTTCCAGTTTAAAAGGAAAAAAAAAAAAAGAAAAAGGTGAAACAAAAAAAAACACAAATCTTTAAATAATAATATATTAAAAGAGTGTATATATGTGTTTTATATTGTGTACATTTGCCTGTGTATAGATGTTTTTAACTGTAATGTGTTTTACATTTTTTTGTGTTTTTAGTAGGTTATTTTGAGACTTTGTAAGAAAAGTAAACTAATGTGTTTGTAATTTTCTGTATTAAAGTGTTGGACACTCCGGAGCACGGCCTGTTTTTTCCTTTTCTCACTCTTGTATCTTAGACAAAGGACAGAGATGTTTTCCATCACATCATATTAGGGCTGCACATTATGAGGAAACTATGCGATATTGGTTAAAATCGCAAAACACTATTACTTGCGATAAATAAACATTGTTGCGTACTCGGTTCTGCTTTAAGTATACTGCTAAAATACAACGCATTGCTTGTTGAATTAATAAGGAAATATCTTTTTATTTTTTTATTTAACATTAACCTGAACACAAAAAGCACCAAAAAAAAAAAGTTTTAATTTTAAAGTGCGGTTTTTCTACTGTACTATCTTTCAAATAACTCAAAATCCCAAAGTGATATATCGCAGTCTTTCACAATGTGTTTATTGTGCAAGTTGACACAAAAAAAAAAAAAGTGATGTATTGTGCAGCCCTACATCACATCATGGTAACTTGTGTACAGATGTTGTCTCTGCTTTCATCGTCCCTGTAAACCAAGCGGTCATGAACCTTTTAATATGGCGACACATTTACTGTTTCATCTTGGGTCAACAGGAAAGGTTTAAAACATAATACAGTGTTTTACAGTGGCAGCATTTCCCAAGTAGTATAGGCCTTTAGTACCACTTGTGTCCTGGTGGGGTCCTCAGTCCATAAGGCCTGACAGCTCGTAGTATACAGACAGTTTTGACAAGCTGGTTGTGTAGCTGTAGGGATCCACAGTATGTTCTCAGTCCCCTGTGTAAATGTTACCTCTGAGTGCTGAGCTGGCTGCTGGCTTTGCTTTTGTCTGCCAGAGCGCTGCATGGTTCCAAATAGGATTTAGTCTGTGGTTTAACACCAGGTTAGAGTCAACACACACGCACGGTGCCGATATTTGCGCTACACAGGAACAAAGAGTGCTATGATTAGGAAGAAGGATGTGATCAGTTTGTATCGCCACCAAAAATGCAATTAAGAAAGCTCCTGCACACTCCTTATGAAGACATTAAGAATTAATGTGCTATAATTAGTAGATGTAGATTTAATTTATATCTTGAATTAAGTTAAAAGTGTCTTGGTCCTTTTATTACAGAGTGACGGAATGTTTTTTGTCACACGTGCAATCATACTTAATCTCTCCATGTCCCATTTCTTCAAATAAAGACAACAGCTCAGTGAGCTGCGTGGTTGGGAAGGAGCTGGCCAATGAAATGTGTCACTGTTTTCACCCCATTGTACGTTCAGCACTTTCATGTCCTAAATGAAGTCTTTTTTTGGGTGACTTCATCACCTCATTCTCAATATCAGGAGGCCAGAAGAGAGGGAGGGAGATGATTGGTGGGAACACCTGTCAGTCTCCTCAGTGGTGGAAAGTAACCAAGTGCATTTTATGCCAATTTCTACTTTCACTCCACTACAATTCAGAGACAAATATTTTTTAATATTTTTTTTTTTTTACGCCATAACATTTATCTCTCAAGTATAGTTACTTTTAAGATTATGATTTGTCTAGCGAAAAAAAGTTCTGATAGTCTCTAATCAATGGTTTCCTAACTAAGTGACTCTTTTCGAAAAAAGCAGTTTCTTGTCATGTTCAAGACCCAAACAGGTAAAAAGATCCAACATCTTTTCTTCTTTCCTGTCCCATTGATCTTCTATCTTGTGAGCCCTTAAAGGGGCCTAACTCTTAGGTTGGGTAACACTGGACTAAACTAGCTAACTGTATATAAAGTGGTGAAAACTCGCTTCACCTTGAGCAGTTACAACTTAAAATGCTGCTTAACCCACTGTTGCATTAGTAGACTACCAACAATCTAATGTCATATGCAGTCAAAGGGGACGTTGTACTGCGGATAATACTTCTGTACTTTAACTTATGCATCGATTTAAATGCAGGACTATACTTTTTTTTGCAATTTAGCGCCCCCTGCAGTTTCAGAGTGCAACAGACTTGTACACCGCTTGCTTAAACATGGACAGCTGTAACATGTGCAACAAAACAAGACATAGCAAGCCAGCTAATATGAAGTTACCCACCTGGTTCCGTTTGCCCTCTCGCCCGGCTCCGGTTCTGGCACGACACCTATAGTTACATAATGTAGCTTTAAAGGTGCAATTGATAACATTGATAAGAGTCAGCCACTAGACGGAGCACATCCCCCTCCTTCCAGTGAGATCACGTCAAAAACACTTGGTTGCCAATTCAATGCACAACCTGGATATTTCATTGACAGTGTAGGTGGAAATTCCCGGTTGGCTGACGAGCAAACCTTGGCTTTAGCTTACCGGTGGAGGAGAAAAGTGTCCGCCTCGTCGGAGACACAGAGATAAAACGTGACACCAACGTCGGTTATATACTATTGGCTCACAAGCCTTGTTAGCAACGGCACTGGCGGCAACCACACGTCAGATATCTCACACAGAGGTAAACAGAACTCACTTTGGACAAATGTTTAATTTATTTATTCGCAATTAAGTTTTTTTAAATTTTTTTTTTTTTAAGGAAAAGAAATACTTTTATTCTGCACCACTTTTTATTTTTTTTTGCTAGTATATCATTATTATTTTTAATTATTCATCTACATAACAATGTTATGAATACAACCTTTGGTTAATGATTCGAATACTTCTCCCACCATCTTTTATCTAAATATGTGATTGTTGCTCTAAATGTTGAGTCGTAAACTGAGCTTGACTGTAAGCTGTGTGTCCTTCCATTTTATTTTTTAAAAATTTGAAACAACACTAAAAAAAAGCTTCAAGCCTGGCGCTTATTGGTGTCATCTGCTGAGATGCAGCCATCTGACAGCACTGCCAGGCAGCACCAGCCTTACGTAACGGCCCCGTGAGAGCGCCCTCTCAGTCTGTTGAAAAGAAGGTGAGATAACTTCTGAACATGGAAGCTCATTTGTTTTAAGATTAGGATTGACATTTGAAACTTTTTTTTTTTTTCCTTCTATACTGGAAATTAAAAGTATGTAAACTCTTCTCTATTAGCATGGAGGATGTAGCACAGGTTTGCAGGAGGCTGCTCAAGCCTGCGTAGATTGCTCGTCCAGCCTCTTTGAGCCGTCTTGTCTTGACTTTCCCCTGTAAACAAGGACAATTACCGAGCTAATGAGTTAAGAAAAAAAAAACTGCTTGAGTGATTGATACTCTCAATGGGGAAATTAATTTGATATTAATAGAGCACTTGGCAAGATAAATAGATAGTGGTGTGTGAGTCCTCTCCTTGATTGATAATAGATAGATTGATGGCTGTCTTAATGCAAGATGTTCCTCAGACCTAAATGAGGTGGCCTTGATAAGGAGACACTTTTGTTATCACAAGATGATCAAGTGTTCAGAGCATTAAGCGGCTTAACATAACTGTGATGTTGATATTTAAGGTGCCATACCTCCAGTTAGAGAGGATACTGGAGGCCTCAGATAACTAGTATGTGATAATAATGATAATAATAGATCATGTAGAGGAGGAATAGTGATTCTAGCATGAGTGGAAACACCTGACGTGAGTTGTAAACAGTCTCTTTTCAAGTTTAGACTCTAAACCATGCATGTGATGTTGGTCAGCCATAGCTGTAAACTCATCCAGCTGCTCCTGTGAGGTTGTGTTTGCCTTCAGTTTTCAAAAGTGGCTCCTTAGATGATCACCTTGCATCATTCCTGCAGCTCCCGCTGACTCGTAAGACCCCCCTAACCTCCTCTCGCTGAAGCATTTCGCTTAATGATGCACTCAGCGAGTCAGATTGTTGCACCGGGTAGAAGACGTTCAACATACATTGCACCCTGTTACATGGGTCACTGCTGCAGAACAAAGAGCGAGAAGTTACTCCTTTCTCAGTGTGTTTGTGTGTGTGGTTTTTTTAGACTGCTCTAGTCGTAGAGATTATGCAGCTATCTCATACCGCAGGCTCTCTCATACCTGACCAACTCGATCTTTCTGTGTCTCCTCAATAATCAGAGTGACAGCGAGCAACTAGACATATCTCACACACTGGCTCACTCCAGAATGGGTATTGACCTACATATCAAATCATACGCTCCTGGCTCTTGTGTTGTGTGCAAGAGATTGGGGGGGGAGGGGGGTAACACTGTATGATTGGCAGTCTTACTTTAGTAAACATGTTGCATCCCCTGGGTATCTGCCTCTTCACATGTATCCGGTTTTATAGGTAAAACACCAACATCCTGCAAAACCTATGAGCCGAGGACTTCCTGCTATTTCAGCAGCGTTCCTCTGCTACTGTAACAGTAGAGAACACCTGGTTGTCTGAATGTGTATTTTTATTAACGAGCCTGTGTCACCAAACTTTTAACAAATGGCCCCCCGGCACCCTGACGCCCCGAAAAACCCAGCTCGGAAATTAAGCATCTGCATCATAAATCTTGGAAAGTTACAATAATTTGCAATTCACTCCCTCATCAAAGGCAATATTACCCTAATTTATTATCTCCCCGCACGAGGGGCGCGCAAAGGCCGTGGAGATAAGAGTTTATCAGGAGGGGGATTGATTTTCATTAACTGATTGTAATAAAGATGAACTGCCTGCCGTGCACACTGACCACGAGCCACACTTTATTGTAATTGGGACAATTTATTTCATGAGCCAGTGGCTCTACTTTTTTGTCCCTCCCACCTTTTTTTTTCCATATCTATCGCCGCTCTTCAAAATGTGAATGTAGTGTCTCAGCTGTACTGCTTCCGATGCTACAGTGACTTCTTCTAGTGTAAGGAGAGGATTACAAAGTGCATATGGAGAGGCAAATCAACTGTCAACAGATGTTGCATCAGATTTTGGCTTCTGGCACCAAAGCAATGCTGTAGCTTGTGATGTAAACTTGACTGATACCCTATGCCTTCCTTATATGAATGTACTGCCTCCTGCTTGTCAAAATGATAATGTTGTTTGTTCCCCTGTCTTTCTCTTTCAGCCGCGCCATGATCCACTATTCTCCCAACTGTCTGATGTTTATTTGCCGTGGTTTTGTTCATGAATTCTGCTCCCATCATATACGTCCCGGCACGCATTTCAGTTGTAGTGCGTCTCGCTGCAGCAGAGCAGCATTAGGGGACCTGCTAACTGGTAAAGCCTTACAGTTTCTTTGATAACTGATGATCCAAATCATACATCCTGCACCGCTGGGTTTCCATACAAGTATGAAATGGGATACATTTCCTCTCCTGAAGCTTCCAGATTTTTTATTTTTTATTTTTATGATGAATACCAAAGTAGACTCCTGCCTGTTGTGAGAGCAGCAGAAACTGGCTCGTGTGAAAAATAAAATGTTTACAAAACTTCAAGCTGTGAATGTGCAGTAATAACCCGGCTACCCTTTAAAGGGCAATGACACTATCATCACAGTTTCATCATTTAACAGGGATGAGGCATAAGTAACACACTCTGGGACGGCGAGCTGTAAGAGGTTGCAACATCTGCAAACTTTCAAGGTCCTTGAGAGTGAATCCTTGTGCAACTACTCCCCCTCTCTTTGCACCGTGGTTCAGCACTCCACTCAACATAATATAACTGTGAGAAACAAAACATCCTGTTTGAATTTTTATTGTAAAATTGGAAAAAAAGGAGAGAAAGAGAGAAAAGCCCCAATAAGCATTTCTTTTTGATACATATCTTTATCTTACCATAACCATAAAAGAAAAGTGGCTGAATAAATAATAAATAAATAAAAATAAATAGATAAATAAATAAACATCAAGTTACATACTTGACCCGATAATTATAAAATTATTTAATCATCAATCATTAATATGAAGTAATCTAAGCAGCAAGTATTAAGAAATTTCAACAGGGGAAAAATGTTTGGTTTCTCAGGCTAATACAGAACACATAGTTTTTTTTATATGTTTTTTTTATAAAAAGATACTGCTTTCCCTGTCAGTTAATCCATGCTGTACTGACACTGCCACAAAAACAGGTGGCGCTTTCCTTTAAAAAAGAAAGAAAGAAAAATAATACAACCTGTAAACTACATTTTCTCCTCCAGGTTCAAAGAATAGTACTGAGATTCCTCTTTTTGCGGCCTGTATGTCAGTAAAGTCTTCTTCACAGACTCCATACTGCTGTTTATATGTTTTTGTATGCTTTGTGCTGAGAAACCAGAAAGTTAACATCTTTATAAAGCGACCCACCCCCTCCCCCTCCCCCATTTCAAACCCTAATCTATATGTATCCAAAGAAAGGTCCTGTGCTGATTTTCCATAATATACAGATTTCATATTTATAATAAGCTACTATCCTTAGCATTCAAACCATAGTTAAAGAATCATATTGTTAATACTAGTAGTACCATAGTCTTTAACCCTCCCAGCCCCCATTGAGCATGCTCAGAGATTGAAAGGGCATGGTAAAATGACAAAAAGAAAAAAAGTAAAAATGGATGCTAGAGTGAAAACAATGTCGAAAATAAACTTCAGTTTGACCACATGCAACTGAACTATAAAAAGATTGGAATCAGTACTGCAGTCTCCTTTCTTCGTTTGTGGATTTTCAGTCAGTTCTGGTAATTCATAAATGTTTCAATTAAAAACTCAATTAATTTGTTTCTTGGTTTTTAGTCATCTTTCATTTCATTACTTTCCCTTCTCTGAATTTCATTGTGGATATGTATATTTAAGCTTATGCACTACATACAAACTGTCTCCATCCACAAACCTTCAGCGTTTTAATTTTGTTCAATCAAATTTCATTCTTTCTCTTGGCAGAATGAAATTAACTCAACATCTTTTCAAACTCATTAAATTTCAGCCACAGCTGGCATCTTTAATTTGCATTACCCAAGCTGTTGTGAAGGCCAAATTTAATTTGATTTTAATAATTTAAAAAACTCTCCAGTAGAAATCCCATAAGAAAAGATTTTTGAGTGGGTTTATAAGGCCCTGTATGGCCCGGGGAAAGGAGGGCATATATCACAGCTTCCTAAAGCTGCTGGGCCTGACAGGAGAGAGGAAACTAACAGTAACTCACCAGGGGGAAAAAAGCTGTCTTCTGGCAAATATATATGAAATCTAACCTTTTCACTGGAAAACTCTATTGTATATCATTACAGCCTGAAAGGACCTTCCTCCTACAATTTTATGCTATATCACAAAATCAAATACTTTTTCTACTTAGCAATAGTTCCTCAAAATGAACACATTTATAAGGAAATTTTCAAGGAATCTGGCACAAGACTGATGAGGAAATGCAGTGGATATGCTTGCATAATTTGGCAATTCATGATAAGAAAAGGCATTTTTAAAGACTTTCTTTTTTACAGTATCTAAGTATTGCCAGCAAGAGAACAATGTACAGTGAATGAGGGTAGAAACATTTGTTAATGGTCTCCTGAAAATGAAACGTCCCCTTTCTTATAATACTGATCCTGTGAACCAGTAATCGTACAAATAAAGAGAATAAAAAGAAAAAGATACAGTCATCAGGACCTTGGGAGCCATTCTGGTGATGACATGTGTTGTTGTTTCAGACTACAGAGGCATAGTAGTCACGTTTTTCTCTACATGTGTCGATGGGGCCACAGAGACAGCGTTGTGATTCGATGACTGTAGCACTGATGTGTCTAAAGTTTAGAGCGATGATCAGAGCGCTGAGGTCTCACAGAGTCCTGAGGGGCAGGCTGCTTCGGCGCAAACCAAGTCAACGAATGGCATGTTGGGAATATTTTCAAATGAAAAGACAACTGAGTGGATGTTAGTTAAAAAAAGAAAAAAAATCTGAGAGCGAAATGAAAAAAAATAAAGAAAGAGCATAAAACTCATAAACAAAATGTTTCATCTCGGATGTAGTGTATATGTGTGTCTCTCACCGCAGATGATGCCAGTTTAGAAAACTAATGATATCTAATATGGCGTGATGTGTCATGACCACACTGTATAGGAGCCATTTGTGACCGGCGCTAATGGTAAGCTGTTGTCATGTCGAAGCAGCAGCAGCTGTAGCAGCTACACTTACAGGCCTGCTGCTGTCTAATTGATGGATCATTTTGCTCTTAATTTGACCTCCTAAGGCTGGTAATGCCAGGCTGTTCCTCACCGTGTACAAGCTCTTACTGTGCTATTATACCCTTTTGCAAAAAAAAATATACAGCTGCTCTTCACTGAAGAACTCGTACACTCTACTCTAAACACTATATAAAGATCCCGTGGCAGCCATGAAAACCTCTGAACCTTTTATCTTTTAGCGATAATGACGTGACCACAGGACATGCGGCCTCTGTCAGATTTGGGCTCCCCTCTGAGAACGTTGATAGTGGGTAGAGGGAGAAAAGACTCCCATCCAAGTACTGAGAGAAAAAATGGACTCTGTCACTCAATTCATTCAAAATGCCAATGCGTAATTGATTGCGCATCTCTTGCCCTGCGGTGCTGCTCCCCATCTGATCAATATTATCATTATCCTAATTATGCTGTGGGTTAGCGCTCGGCCCCCGTGAACTGATGGTCCCTATTAAGAGAGAGATATGCTGGCACTTGGAGGTGAGGAAGAAGAGGAGGGGAGTCTGCTCTCGCCTGCTGAGAGCAGCTGGAGGAGCTTGGCAGCGGGAGAGGGCACGACCCGGCAGGGACCACTGTGACACGCCGATGGAATTTTTTTTTTACAACTGCTGTCAGGCTCATTTGTATATTTTATTAAGCAGTTACAGATGCTTTGCTGTTTTACCGCTGCGTATCCAGCTCAACCGGGTGGCACTTTTACCACAGTGCTTTATGGTCAGATTATCTGTAATATCAAGGCTTTAATGATGACATGGAATTACTCTTGCTGCAATTATGGAATTGCAATGCGCTGACACGAGCAGAAGACAGCGATACATGGCTAAATACACTGTGGATCAGTAGTGTTTGGTGTTAGAGGCTGTTATTGTGTCACTTTTGGCACTACGGGATTGTTTTCTTCTTCTTCTACTGACACAATAACACCGACAGATCACACCTCCGAGATGAAATGCTGTGATGCAGATGAAGCGAAGAGTGGCAAAAGAACTTATCTGAACATGCCCGAAACAATGTCTAACCCACATATTCTACGCCACTAAAATAGTATAGCTTTATACATTTTTTTTCTGTTTTGTTTTAATATTCCTTAAACCCAGTAGCTATAAATGTAAAAGGAAAAATAAACCAAAACCCATTTCCTCTTTTTTTTTTTTTTTTTTTTCAACCTGAAGCTAGTATTTCTTCTTAAGTTTAACTTGTAATATTATTAGTAGTAGTTTGTAGTATTAGTATCATTAATACTATATATTACTGTTCAGAACAATAAAAATGTTTGGTCCTTTGGTCCCTTAGGGGTGAAAGATTTGCAGTTCTACTGTTGCTAATGGAAACCTCAGTGACCTCCAAGAGTCATAGTTCTGCGCTTGCTGAGAGAGACGGTGAGAGAATAAGAGAAAGAGGGAAAGAGAAAGAAAGTCTGTCAGTGGACGAATAGAATAGCTTCTTTTTTTCCACTGTTTTTCTTGATCTTCAAGTTTTAACCCTCATTTGTCCAGTACAGTAAAAGCCACAAGCGCCTCTTTCCTTATATATATGTGTATATAATATGTATATAGAAATCTATTTGTTGTTGCTGCTTTTTTGTTTGTTAGTTTGTTGCTTAATTAACAATTCAAGTCTCAACAAGAAAAAGTTCTGTTGTTCAGTCTCGTCACATCTTTTTTCAGTTTTTTTTTCTTCTCGTCTTTCTTGCACTGTGCCATCTGTTACTGTTAAGTCCCCCGGTGAAGCGCCTCCTCCTCTCTCGCATCTTCTTTTTCTGCCGTAACCTATATCTTCATAAGTAAATGCTGATATGTCTTCGAAAATTCCTTATGTGTTGATTTTTTTAAAACATATTTTGCTTTCAAAGAAAAAAAGTTTAACTCCTCCGAGATATCTTCACGTGTCCTCTAAAACCTGAAAAATAGAAGAAAAAGGCAATTTCAGATCTCACTGCTCATTAAGCTGTCATTCCAAAGACCCCTTTCTTTAAACTTTGGATAGTTCAATATGACTCCATTATAGCAGTGAAATGGTCTGGAGAGAGCTAACCCACACTGGCACACCAATCAATCTTTGTCAATCACGATGATGACAGATTTTCCCGTAATTAATACGCCTGCTATGAGGCATGTGAAATCACTCCTTATAGTTTCTACATTTCAGCAGATACAAAAACTCTAGAAACATAAAAGTTTTACCGAACACATAGTATACTTAAAACGTATCCATCAAATAGAGAAGAAAAACTATACGATCGTATATTCAGGCTACCCAAAGAAGCAGGGAGGACAACCTTTGGGCGGATGTCAACTGCCACTCTTTCAACCACAGTTAAATCTCCATCTTAAACAATGTTGAGGATCTAAATCTTGAACCAGTGACAGGACTTTGACACTTTGCTGGCTCACCTGTGCTGCTGCAATGAATACTGAAGGTAGGCTGTGTCAGTAAGGGCGGCTGGCATCCTTCGGTCTCTTTAGCTGGACTTTCAACCTCTTCATCCCAATCTGAAAGCCATTCATGGCTTGAATAGCTGCCTGTGCACTAGCAGGGTTGTCGAAGCTCACGAAACCTGTGAAAAAGGACACGTTCATTAGCCCTGTTGAGAATTAGGAGAATTGTGAGTGCCTAAACGAGCTTCAACATAAGAATGTAAGTCAATGTTTAGAGGCGATGTCGTGTTGCCAAAAAACTCAACGATGAGAGACCCGCCGGAGAGAAGTGTGAGCGATACATAATACATCAGGGTTTTCTCTGCTTGATCATCATGGCGTGTCTGCCTCCTGAAGGAGTCTAGATGGCGTTGTTGAGGCAGCGAGCACCTTTGGGCTGCTCAGCAAATGGATGGAATTGGATGTCGACCAGCTGCGTGTTGTTGCACAACTTCCCATCAAATTTAACAGCTAAAATAACTCCAGATGCAACAAGTGTGTGTGTGTGTGTGTGTGTGTGTGTGTGTGTGGGGGGGGGGGTTCTGTTATAAGATGTATATTTGTATAAAATCCCATACAAATGCTTACTTTTGTAACTACAGGTGTATTAATCAGGTCATCCCTGTAAATACTTTTTCCCCCCTTAAATGTTTTTACTTGGATTGACAAGCACGAAATACAGTGAACAACATAATATTTCCTTTTTTCCCCATATACAACAAACAACACCCACGCGTCCTACCCGCCTTAACACGGAGTACAGCCTTTAGAGACGCAGAAATAAGAAATAAAGGTCATTTAGCCATACCCAATGTATACCATCTGTTTTTAACTTAATATATTTTTCAACATTGCTTTCTGACATCCCTAGAAAGCCCAAACCACAAAAATGAATGAGCACAAGTCCCTGGGCAAAGTAGTTCGACCAAAACAAGAGCAAACATAGTTCATCATGAGGAGACAAGTCTGCATTTCCCCCAAGATGCACCCCTCCTCAAACCTATGCTGAACATCCTGTTTTCATCATGTGTAAAAATAAAGCCTTGAGAATTCAGTGACCAGAAACTGCAGTGGAGTGTGTCTATGCTTGATGCGCTCCCCTGTGTCTGTGGTGTCATTAGGAGCAGCCGATGACCCATGAAAAACAGCAGGAGCCTCTCCATGTCCACAGCCACCTGGGAGACTTGTCTGCTTGGCTCTGGGTTGGCCCATTAGGGCGAAGGCTGGTCAGCGTGGAGGAGGGCTGAATGCAAGTCTGAAGAAAGTATAGAGGCAGGGAAAGGAGGTGACCTCCTAACCTACCATCAGGTTAACACATTCGGGCTGGGAGCGGAGATGAGATGGAGAGGAGATGCAGGCTTAGAGCTCTAAGCCCTCCGCTCAGTCCTGTCACACATTACAAGTGCGCTTTCTCTCTTACTCTATGTTTCCTTGTCTTTTGCACGCCATCAATCTACGTTTATCCCCTCTTTCTCCCCTCTAGATTAATTACACCAGTGTGCTCCCCGTTTCCCCAGGCCGAACATTATGTTGTAAATGCATAGTGTATAAGTCAATACTGCAAATAGCTCTTCTTTCATGCATTTATATGTTATTAAGTCCCCCCAGGGACACAGGACTGGCGATCAATTTTGCCCAGGGTTCTGCTGTTCCCTGAAGTGAAAACAAATGCTGATCCATAATCGTCCTTTGCCTTGCTCGCCCCCCCCCCACCATGCCTACCTGTCTCCTCAAAGTTGTTATAAGCCCTGGGGCTTGTTGGAGTGTGTTGACTGACAGAGCTAAATGGGATGGGAGGCGTGGGTGTGTGTGAATCAGCCTCAGCGGTGAGGGTATTGACAGATATTGGGGTTACAGAACGGTGATGTGGATGCTGATACAGCACCTCAAGGTTTTCAGGTCACACAGCTGGCAAACAGAAACAAGGACATGGGCTCTGATCGACTGCATCATGGCTAGTTTGGCTACAATGTATTCAGCACATTTTCTGCAGCACCGATGCCAAAAACACAACAGTCATCAAGATGCAAATTCAGGTCAGTCAGTCAGTCAGCCAGAGGTAAGATCCTTCAATCCTTTACGTCTGGGTGCTGTCAAACATCCTCAAAATCTACTGCGCCTCAAAAAATATTTGTTTAAGAAGTTGTTTTGTGCGCAGTATGGAAATCAAAACTCCTATTATATCATTTTTACTTACACCATGAAGCTTCACGGCTGAGTTTTTACACAACACTCACAAATGATTGAATATTAAAAAAAATATAAAAAAAATATATAACTTGTCAGACTGCAAAACAAACATTTTGTTTTATAGAAGAGCATGTTGCTGTGTGAAAACAGCCATTATACATTTCCCTTGAGTGTATTTATGCAAATAGGCGTGAGGTAATTTCCCCCTGAATTGCTCTTTACATATTAGAAACCATAGGAAAAGCCTGCGCACCCAGACCTGCCATTAATGCATCTTTATGTCAATGGTTAATAATTACGAAACAAAATATAATCACACCTTATCTAAGAGGCAGCCAGTCCCATAATCTTATACACTGGACTCGATAGCTGTGTGTGAGCGGCAGTGAGTAACTCACCGAAGCACTTGCTCTGGTTGGTTGCCCGGTCCATGAAGACCTTAGAGGAGATGACGGAGCCGAAGGGCAGAAACATCTGCATGAGTTCATTGTCTCCAAACTCCTGTGGCAGGTGGTAGATGAACAGGTTACAACCCTCAGGACCTGAACGCAGACAGACAGAGAGACAGACAGAGAGAGGGAGAGCGTTGGTGGGTGAGGGACAGAGAGAGGCAGCTGTGAATTTGTCATTTTGATCTATGCAGTCTCCTGTGTCAACTACATTAAGATAAGTGGAAATAGATTTTGAGGACGTCTGTGACATTATCAGTGATAACTGTTCTTAAACACACAAAGATAAATTGAAAAGTCGTTGCATTGATTTGCTGATACTGAAGGGAGGAGATTACATTTTTTTACTTTTCTGATTAAATATGAATATGACGGACTAAATCAAGATGAGGAATCCCATTTTCAAACTAGCAACTATCTGTGGTGTGATCAATGTGCCGCAAAAGAAATCTAATCTAATCAAGCAAAACAAATAAAAAGAGTTTTAAAAAAAAGAAATAAATAGAACCTGTCATGTAAATTAAATTAAATCTGAGGGCTTGATTGCTTCTTATGAGGCCTTCAATCATACCTTTGCACCTCCTGTCTGACAGTTATTTCTAATATTGAAAACACATAGCCATTACAAAAATAAATGAAGTTACAAATTCAATGCAAAGTAAACAACGTCAATGCAATCTGAATGACTTATTATTGTAGAAACCTGCAGTAGGTGTGAGTGGAGTCTTGTAACCGTACTTTCTACATTTTCATTCATTTAATGTTTCCATCTTGGTTGCAGTGCCACTATTGTCACTGCTTGGGATTTTATTATATAAGCTTTAATTATTACTTTTTAAAAAAAATTTTTTTTTTTAAAGGTATGGACCTATGTTGATTATATGTAACCTATTTCAAGACGCCATATATAGTCGGATTACCGGAACTGCATTCACTAACATTGTTTACTCAGCTGTTCAACTATATGTATCTATTACAGAGAATGAGATGTGTATAGCGTTAAAGTAATATTCTTCTCTCACCCTCACGCGCTTTATGTGTGTGTTACACAGGATGAGGTGTGTACAGTGCTAAAGTAATATTGGCTTCCCATGCTCATCTTCTTTATATGTCTATTATACTGGATGAGATGTGTAAAAAGTA
>CALSBV010011200.1:15914388-15973613 GCA_943590825.1 Bovichtus diacanthus
TCTCTCTCTCTGTGTCTCTGTCTCTCTCTGTGTGTCTCTGTCTCTCTCTCTCTGATTGGTATAAAGTTACCAAAGTCATCACCTTAAAAACTTAATACTGCAGTGTTGACAATGTAGGTGAGTGGAGCACAACAAAGACTTGGTTACTGTATTATTTATTTGGGCTCATGCTTTTGTTGAGTGGAGAATCTTGAAGTTTCCTCTGTCTCAAGGAAAATCAAGCACTGCTGAATAAGCAAATGTTATGCAGTGGGTAGGTATTTCAAAGTCCTTCCCTTTCCTCTGTAATGTATCTCCATAGGAGGTGTTTGTTATGGAAAACAAAACCAACTGCATGCAGATCATGCACAAGTGCTTCAAAGCACAAGGTCAAAATACTATGGGGAAATTAGCGCCTTATCTGGAAAGTTACTTATTGATATTCCTTATTCTGCTGCTACTATCCCCAAATATTTTCTGCATTCAGCCACAACATAAACATGCAAATCCAATTGACTGTGTTTTTCATCTTGGTCTCTCTTTCTCTCAAGTGGAATCATTTTTGAATACCAGTAAGCAGGCATCCTTCCTTTCGGCCTTGCTGCTGCTCTAGTTTTATTCTCCCACCGCACGCACACACACACACACACACACACGTATGCAAATATTCCTACAGACATAATCAAAAACACAAGTTGACCTACAGGAACTTCGCTGGCATGTACAAATACATACACCCACACAAAACGTACACACACTAACAGTAAGTCATTAACATAAGCATATAAGAAACCCTGCTCATAGCATCACCAACCCACCCTCAATCCACAAATACCCACACACACATACACATACACATGCACACACAGACACAGACACATGCATACACAGACACAGACACAGACACAGACTCACAAAAGTAAAGAGAATGAAAGCAAATGCTCACCCAGGGCTTGATGAAACTCACTGGACATCGGGGTCATGGTGGTGGGTGGGAGGCTGTTGATGTTGAGCGCCCCCATCTGGTGGATCTGTGTGGCGGGAAAAGCCACACTAGGCGTGAGGTAACCTCCGTGGCTTGCTGCCATGATGGCTGCCTGCTGCTGCATGAGCTAAAGAAGAGGGACACGGAGAGATGGGTGGAGGAAAGGAGGTGTGGATGGGGTGTGTGTGAGAGAGAGGGAGGGAGAACGGGGTGCAAGGGGGATGAGGGGAGGACAGACGGTAATGAGAAATATAGTAAGTTGGGAGAGAGTCAGACAAAGATGGGAGAAGGGGAGCAAGAGAGGAGAGAGAAACATAGCAAGGGTAGAACAGAGGGAGGGATGTATGTTGAGGTTGATGGATGGATAGTGCATGGGAAGTACAGAGAAAGTAGAGCGGAATAAAAGAAAGGGAAGAAAAAAGAAGCCTGTCAACCTATGTTTAGTGAATCTGTCTCTCCTCCCAGCAGGAAGCCTGTCACCAGCTGCAGAAAGGATTTAATAGCTGTCTGTTCGTCTCATACAAATCAAGGCATTGACATGTGGACATTATCTATGTGCTCAGGGAACAGGCAAAGTTTGCAGAAGAGTTGCACTGCTTTTTCCTTACAATTGTCAAACTTGACAAAACTCTGTTTGGCTGTAAAGGAGTGACACAGATTTCCTGGCCTCCTCACTAATGTTTCTGATGCATTTGTAATCATCGCTGCTTGTAGCCGGACATGCATCCAAAGTTTAAAATGAGGGTTTTTGTAATTCAGTCAGAAACCACTAGGCCTGTCTCTGGGCTAGTTTTGCCAAAGTTAGAGGTCATTTTGCAAACTGAATACATTTAGAGTTGGACCTTTATTAAATGACCAGTTTTTACCTGAAAAGTTTTTCAGCTTCGGTTTTTTAAAGACATGTATTCGCCAAACAACATTGTGTACTTTGGTACATCTGTTTTGAGGCGTCACTGAATCCAGACCCTGAGTCATTGAAATAATATTTTTAAAACAGGCGTAGCATGCAACACAGATACCAGACCATGTTAGTAATATAGTATGTTAGTCAGAACATTGAAATGGTGGTCAATTTTCACCCATTGGAAAATCCCACAAAGAGATCAAATCAATAGCCTTTCATTCACTCTGCATTTCTACTTAGCATGAAGTGAGAAGTGAGAGCCAAAACTGTGTTCCATCAAATGCAGCCCACAGAGTGTTTGTTCATGCTCACATGCACCGCTGCCCTGCACTGTGCTCACACGCACACACACACACATGCACACACACAAAACGCATGAAGAACGACAGAGTTTTCTATTTGAGTTTCCACACTCAGCTTAAATTCGCCCAGTGCAAACCATATGCTGAATGACTAATTCAGAAAAAACCCCATCATTGTACAATTGCTTTTGCAGCTTGTGAACCAGTGGGTTTATCTAGGGGAATCAACAATCTTTTGCTGGCTACGTAGCTATGCAGACCCGTGTGTTATAGGAATACAAACACGGCTGGACCAACCTCTTACCCCTGTCTCTGCATCTGTTTAATACTGCTTAGCTGCTGTGTGTCAGGGGAGCTGCTGATGGCTGTGGCCTGAGAATGACTCGTATAAGCAGAAATCAAACTCCTCTGCCACTGGCACTAATGCTAATGACGATACTGTGAGACACTGGAGGTATAGAATGCCACTCTGCTTGTATTTGCATGGGGACCCTGCAACGGAAAAGCCAATTATTTTCCCTCAGTGCCCCTGTCAGGTAACCTGAAAGCGGCTGTCCCGCTGTAGAATGCCCAGCGCTGGCATCTCATCCATTAGCCACATGCCTTGCCACCGCTATCTATTAACGCCTTTTGTCATTTGCATAATTTCATTGTGACAAATGGGAATCATCCATTCCTTTCCAAATAAGATGAATTGAGCCTTTAAGGGTGCATAGAGACAAAAGACAGCGAAGGAACAAGAAACTAAACAAAGGCAATGACACAGAAACAAACAAAGAGGTCTCGAGGATCTGGGGCTCCCTCGCTTTGGCAACGCTGTGACTGCCCCCCTATTAGGAAGTGAACAGGGTTGGACTTCAGGATGAAGGGTCTGACTGGGCTGGTATTACAGAATAAATACACTGTCACACCGCTCACTGTTTTTATGTCTTTTCTCTGGCTCTCCTCGCTGAGACTGGGGACTTAGTGCTGATTCTAATAAGCTTGCAGCCTATTTGTTGTGGGTCTTGTGGCCTTATGCAAGCTACAGGCCTGGATGGAGTAATAATGGATGGGGAGTGAATACTAGCCTCTCTCCCAATGCATGTTTTAGATAATGCAATCCTTAATGCCTTCCGTCAGATTGTCATGGATAACAACTCTGGCATCCATTGATGCTTCGTTGCAAATTCAAATGCAGTAAATTGGAAACCCAAGCATATAATTACATTGGAATGCAGTGGTTAATACAAACTGGCTCTGATAAAAAAATAAAAATAAATAAATAAAGAGCAGAAAGCAGATAGGTTAGTGTTGACAGAGATATTCAAAGTCGTTCCATTTGACTTTTCATATGTATACGCTCTTTTTCTTCTTTTTCAAAATTTCAAAGGCATTATATTCAAAAGCCGTTCCCGTTTCTTTATTTATGCACTACCCAGCAGATAGCAAATGTCTCTGGTGGAGAACGAGCAGAACCGAGTCTTCATCACCACAGACACAACCTTTTCTGCTTCGTCTTGAAAAGAAAGCAAGAGGGAAGAAAAGGCAAAGAGAAACAAGGGGGACAAAAGAGAAGCGTGTGAGATGAAAGGGAGCAAAGAAAGTTGCCCGGGCTCCCGCAGCATTCATTTAGTGTCAGACATCTGCTTTTTTATTGCAACCTGATGGCATTACTCTCCCCTGGTGCCAGCAGGCAATCACCTCTTTATCACATGGCAATTATCTCTATAGAGCTGCTCTGTGACTCGCTGACTCTCAGCTCTGTCACATGTGACCCCTTATAGCCCAACCAGCCGGGGATGGAGGGGGAAGAGAGGGAGAGAGACAAAGAGAGGCGAGGAGGGAGAGTGAGAGGGTGAAAAAGGTTGAAAAAATGAGAGAGCGCGAGAGAGAGGGAGAGGGAGAGAGAGAGGGAGAGGGAGAGAGTAGGTCAATGAGGTGAACTAAAAGACTGAAGACAGAAGACTGAAGCTCAAGGGCCTCATTTGTTACCCCCATGCTGGCAGGCTGCATTTCCACGGAAAGATTTGAATAGGTTTTTTTCATCTGAGGCACTTTGTTGTGTGAGGAGCTAGTCCTCACAAGTATTATACAGCTAAACCAGGTCACACACATGCTTGTGTGTGTATGCGTGCAGGCAGTTTTCAGAACAGCTAAATGATGCAGTAATCTGTTTCCATCATTTCTCATGTGTGCTGTGTTGCCGTTTGAATGTGAGTCCCTCCAACAGGGGGAGATGTTTCCTAATGTGAGTTTACAGTCATCATCCTCCCTCTCATCCACCCACACATTGTCACTATTAGCGCCAAGTTAAACCGTTTTCTCTCTTCTCATTTATCTATCTCGCACTGGGCCCGATGCATCTTTTAGGGAGGCAAAAGGGGCACAGTACTGGAGGCCTTTCAATCTAAAACTTCTCTTTCGTCCTCCGACACAGCATGCAGTCCTCCACCTAAAGAGACCAAGGGAAGCTAAAATGGCTGTCTTCCCAGAGAGACACGGCTTTAGAAGACGAAGGAAGAAAAGTGACTTGAATCAAATCTAATCATGTTCAAATATGATGTTTGTGTCTTGAAGGGGAAATACAAAAAGGTAATAAAAGCTGGTTTTATTACTTGCATTCAGTGATTCATGGGAGAACTATTATCTCTCACTACTAACACTGGAATGAAACGAGGAATCTCACTCGCTCGCTCTCCTTCTGCATGTGTTTTATGAAATCACCTTTTTGCAAATAGGATGTCTCCTGTCAGAGCACACCAGTGTCTGTGTCTATCGTAAAAATGGCACATTTCTCATTTTTGGCATATGTTGTCAGTGTTGTACCCCTTCAATTTGTGTTCAGAACCCCCTCCTTCTCCTGGTTTGACTAAAATCCAATTTACTGGCTGTCAGCTCAACTCTATAATCCTATCTACTCCTGTATTGGAGAGGTAGTTCTTTGAATTCACCATTTACTGTACTCCCTGGTTATAGCTATATATACCATCTCTCCCCACGTCTGTATTCTATACTGTGCCACCTCCTCCTCTCTTGGCCAGTGTATATGGAGAGTGGGCGAACATCTAGTGTGTCTTTGGAGATAAAGTCCTTTTTGTGTCACTGCAGGTTTTTCGTCTTGGGGGAATATGTGTAGTTTATCTTGCAGTAAAGAAACATTCGTCGTATCACTTCAGCACATTCCCAGTGGCCACAGGGGAATCAAGGCTGCACACCGTATACATGCAGCCAGCACCAATGACTGTAATGCAATCATAACTGCTGCACAAGCGGCACACTGCACTAAACACTAAAGATAACTAATATTTCCCTTTATTCTACATTATTGTGTACCTTGCGGTCCGAACCGGTATTTATACTCATTAAATAAGTCTTTAGCGAGATATGAAAACAAGAGCCTTGCCGATAATCCATTACTGCCTCTGGTGCACTCATTACTTTATCAAAAGTTGGGGTGAGTGTATCTCCAAGGTTGCCTTGCCTCAGAGTTTCTCCACCGACTTGCCTTATTTTGCTAAATTCATTATATGCAGGTACATGGCACCCACAGTCTCTGTGATTCATAATACTAATACAAGGAGAATCTCACCTTCACTAACATCATTCATGCTGTATAATCTTTGTGTCGAGAAACCACATACGTGCAATTCCTACTTTAGATTTAATGGTAATTGATTCTCTCCGATGCTGAAGTATCCCCCGTGCCCTTGTTACTTTCACTCAGAACTCAATTTCCTAGCATCATCCTGCTCTTTGTCATATTATATTTGTGTATGAGAGAGAGAGAGAGAGAGAGAGAGAGAGAGAGAGAGAGAGAGAGGGAGAGAGAGAGAGGGAGACAGAGAGAGAGGGAGACAGAGAGAGGGAGACAGAGAGAGAGGGAGACAGAGAGAGAAAGAGAGCGAGAGAGATAAAGACAGAGAGATAAAGTGACAGAGAGAGAAAGAGAGAGAGAGAGAAAGAGAGAGAGTGAGAGAGAGAGAGAGAGAGAGAGAGCGAGGGAGAGAGAGAGAGAGAGAGAGAGAGAGGAGAGCAAAAAAAAGAACATTTGCTGCGCAGTGCGTGAGTGTGTAGACTCTTGTGTGCTTCTGTATGAGTCGACACGGGTCTCTGCCACAGTAAATAAGAGTCATGGCCAACCTGAGCGGGGCACAATGGTCTCCCCGCAGAACGCCACTGCCTCCACCACCCCTTAAACATTTGCATTTCTCCACATTTCCTGGGAAAGGGCTGCATTTCATGAATGGCAATGAAGGTGGGAGTTTTTACTGGGGAGAGCACAAGAGATGGCCTCGCAATTACTCTGGGATGGTCAATTTGCACATTTCACACTTGGTCCCATGGCTGTGATGTGAAAATGAGGGAAATGGATAAGCCCCCAAGACCTGGCTATTTTAAACAATTAATCCTGGCATTTAGAAACAGCAAAAAATATATGACTTTAACATCCTAATAAGTACAGGAAAAAATGAATTTGTGTTCCTCCTTCTCTGTGAATAAATACACCGCTGATGTTTATGTGTATTTATGCAGTCCGTTGTGACAGAGGCCCTGGTTTTTTATCTCAGCGCTGGGTGGAAAGCTTTTCTTAAATTCATTTTAGCCTGCTTCAAGTAGGCTGTGCGTGTGTGCATGCACGTGCACGTGAGGCTGTATGTGTGCTCCGCTTCCTCAGCGGGGAAGAAGAAAGTTTCTGTGCAGATAAGTTGCCCATGGAATATTCTGAGTCAACTGTGGCCCCTGAAGCATCTCATGGGCCCAGAGGGAGGGACAGAGGGAGGGAGAGGGGAAGGGTAGGGAAGCAGTGTGATAGAAGGTAGAGGGGGCACGTGGTGAGAGGGGCTGCATAGGCTGTCTGAACTCATCAAAGAGCCGGGGGTCTGCTGTGTGTGTATGGTGCCATGCCCTGAGGGGGGGGATGGGGGGTGGGGGTAGGAGGGCAGAGGGAAGCTGATGAAGGGGTTGGAGGGTCCTAGCTAACCAAATGTGTGTGTGCCTACGTGCTGTGGGTAGTGAAAGCCTGAATGTAATGGCTGAGCAGCACTGCTTAAGAGGAGGAGAGGACGAAGAAGTGGCGCTGATGGAAGTGATGATAGTTTGCCGAGCTCATTTTCACTTACAGCAGTGTCTACCAAGTAGGGATCAACACATGCAAATAAAAAGTCTGTCTGTGCACAGAAATGACTAGAAAAAGGTATACAATACAGACTTCACTGGCAGCTATCCAGTGTTAAAATACCTGGTGTTTAATTGGATCACATAACAGCCAAGCTAAAGGTCACGTGTAGGGGTTAAATTGTGTGCCCCATGTGTCGTGTGTTCTAAGACATCAGTGGTCCCACTTCAGCACTTCACTGAGTAGCCAAAGGGGATTACAGGTCAAATAAAAAATGTGTGCAGCACTCATCTGCAAACAATGGGGACGGCATCACATGCTGCAGTCACAACACAATCAAAATCCTTGTTAAGAGCCACTATGTGTCAAATGTTTTTATGTTGTCTTAAGTAACTCAGAGTTTTGTAGCGAAATTTTGTAGAAAAAAAGAGAGACTATCCTGGTGAAGGTTCGTGCAGGTTACTGCAGCCTATGTGTTGCTTTTCGGTCCATTCATCTCACCGTCCTGGGGTTGGATCCACGGGACAGGGTTTCTCTACACATAATGGCTTTAAACATATTGGCTACATCACTTGTAGCTTCCCAGTCTCTTTATCTCAGAAAGGTTGGTGGGAATAAAGACATGAGATCAGGAACATGCTGTAAGAACAACACTGGTATATTGTTACCTTTTAAGTTGATACGTCAAACTTGTTAGCAAGCATTTGCTCCATATCTATTGGATATTACAGTGTTTCTGGCCACTGATGACTGAAGCCCAATATTCACTCTTGTTTTCTTTTCCACCAACTCCTGAGGAAAATGGGAACTATCTGGCTCCGTAGCTGCTCGATGCTTCACTATGTTCACCAGCAAGTCACTAAATTTGTCCATCTGCCATTTGGTGCTGGACAGGTATCAGACAGTAAGTTTTTATAGCATTTTGACAAAAACAGCTGCCTGCTGTGGCTTAAAATGACGGTATAAGAGCAGTGATAGTGAACCAAAACAGTAAAGTTACTGTAAATAAAACCAAAACAATGAGCTGAAAGACACTAAAACGCTCCATAGAGCTGAGGGGAACTGCAGAGTCCAGTGATAATTCTTTGTGGGTTCATCACTATTCGCGACACCTTTCGCATACGCGTAGTCATGTAATCCATTGTTTATATAAAAAATGTTTATATTTGATCATGAATATAGCAACTTCAAGGATATGTTATAGAACAACGTGAGTTAGCAGTACCCCAACATCCAGGCAGTTTGTAAAGTAAATATGTAAGAAACCCTCTAGATGGTTTCTTTCATCTACTGTATTGCAATTTAATTCCTACATGCGTCTACTGGATAGTATATGTAATCAGCCAGCACATATGTGTATGTTAGAATTGAATGTGTTTCCATTTAAGTTGTTCTGCGTGTGCTACATGTGTTTTTTCCAACTCACCGCATGTGCGTAAGAGCTGTAGGTGCTGAAGGGAAGGGCGATGGCTGGGTTGAAGATGCCAAATTGCCCAACCATCTGCTGCATACGTCTGATGGTGCGCTCCTTGTCTGTGTCGGCAAACTTGACCACCAAGCTGGAGGAAGCACCCTGAGGGGGCAGAGAGAACAGAAGTTCAGAGGAAAAACAGCATCGACACTTAACCCGGGTTTACTGCACGCACCTTTAAAGCCAACACTCAGTCAGTCAGTCAGTCAACAGTAGGATCACAGTCTTCATCATCTCATCCTCTAACCCCAAAAGGATTTCAGCCACTTCAGAAAATCATTTGCATATGTGACTGTAAGGATTGTCCAAGTATTCAGACACAGCCACTAACAATAGGCTTAAAAGGTCCAATACAAGAGCATGAAGAAAGCTGTTAGTTATTATTTCTAAATTCTTAGTATGCCGTGTTCATTAGCAACAACAACCGGTGTTAACATCAATATCTAGTGAGATCCTCTAATTGCATGTCAGAGCCTTTTTCTTTTTTTCGCCATTCTGGATGAAACATCATTGCACATTGGTATTATTGCAGAGAATCGTGCCTCCTTATTTGTGGCTGGCATACATAAACATGAACCTGAGATATGTGAAGAATAAAAATATTCTACTTATTGGGTGAACAGCTCTGTAGGCAGATGTGCAGGCAGAAACCTTCCGTTCTTTCAATCAGTGTTTAACATGTACAAAGTCACTCGGGGCAGAGCAGCCTCGCTGTGCATGACATAAATACTTTATACAGTATTTTCCTCCAGCTTTCCCCCTACGGTACAGTACATATATGTAACCTTGGTGCTCCTCCCCGCAGATTAGGTTAAAAGATCTGCAATATACAATGATTTGAAATAAGAGCTGCAATTGGCAGTGATTTCTTTTGACCTTGGTGAAAGTGTTCTTCAAAGGAAATGTGTCTTTTTAGTGCAATTTCCCTGATTCTGCCCTCTGTTTAGCCTCCCTCTTCCTTTATGTAGCTCTGGCTATCCATCCCCTTATCAACACTATTACCTCTTTCTGCAAGCCCAATAAAGAAACAGCAGGTGTGTCTGCCACACACCCTTCATTAAGAATCTTCAAATGATTTAGCACTACAGTTGACCTTTTGTGTGCTCCGCCTCTCCTCCCCTCTGTGCCCCCAAACTGGCCAATCGATCCACATAAAAGGCCGAAATATTACTCTGATCTGACAGTGTAGAAAGGTTGTGTGTCAGTCATGATAAGAGGCCCCCTGAAATTGGTGCAAGATTGTCAATAACAGTGGTGACTGGTGAAGTGCCTGGATTGAAGGTTGGGGGTTGGAGGTTTTAAAGCGCTACAGGGGTATTTCGTGTTTTGGTTAGATCTGGGTTACACATGGCAGGAACTGTGTTGGACTGTAGGCCAGCAGCTTTAAACGGTAGCTGTAATGCCAGCTATATTACTATTTCATTATCAAGTTTGTATTTAGCTTTGTTTGCATATTCCCCTGAATGGGGTCTCAGGAGTTCTGCTAATAAAGACATCTACAGAGATGCTCAAAGACAGGCACTGGACCCTTTGGACTGTAGCATATAGATTTTATTCTCTCTCTTTCGCCCCACTTTTCTCAATATCCCCCCAAGCCCTCTCCCCCTGGCTTGCTCGCTGGTTGAATCACAGGTTTGAAGGATTGTAGGTGAGATGCCAGCTAGTTGGCAGCCTGACCAAATGGCTGATTGTCTAGATAGTAGAGTGATCGACTAACTGGCAGGCTAGTTGGCTAGATGGTCTGCGAACTGACTGACGGACTACAGTATTTGTTAAACTGTCAGGCCGCCTGACATCTGTACTCAAGCCAGCTGAGTGACTAATTGTTTTCCTTCTTGCTGTGAGCGCCATCCCATTCCTGTCACACTGGAACAACACTTGTCCTGGTCATTGAGAGCCGAGTATGATTCCACAATAAACAGGATAGAAACAAGGGAGAGAACAACACCCTCTATAAGAAATATGTTTTTGGTTTCTCAATCTCTTAAGCGACGTGTCACATATTAAGACTGTGCTCAGTCACTTCAAGGTTAACTTTGGCACAGCTACAGGTTGAGGGTATGTCTGTTGTGTCTGTGCAGCTTTTTACTGTCTGCATCATTAACTTTATTATGAGGCTTAACTTTGGGAGAGTCCAGGACAAGGCAGAGCAGGACCAGAATACAGACGAGATGTGCTAGTACATAATGAATAGTTCAACTCCTACTCACAGTAAAAAAAAAAATTTTTAAAAAAAAGAAGAAAAGAAAAAGCTATTAAAGGTCTACCTTCTTTGGTAATGAGAGCTGCGTGTTCCTGCTCTGCTTCTCTAATTTATTGGGGAAGGCTGGGTTTTATAATATGAGGGTATTAAGTTGGAACACTGAAGTCAACCTCATTTCTAATAAGACTTAGACTGGAGTGTGCCTTCCTGAATGATAGAAACATGGTGCATTGTGAGTTGACATGTGCGTATAACATGTTGTATAAGAGCCTTTTGACATTCTCTTTCATACACTCGCATGTATGTGCCACTCTCTGCAAAGCTTTTTTCAAGGAAGTCTATACACTGACTTTGCCCTCCCACTGGTTCTCCTCAGGACACTTGGATCACATGGCTTTTCGGCTAAGCATCCAACGCCACGTTTGTTTATCTCCCAGGTTTTCCCAGTAAGGCCTGTCAGGATATCAGGGAGTAGAATCGCCATCGTCATATAAAGAGAGCAGGATGAAGTGTGAAGTAAAAGTCTCATTAAATTTTTAAGCTGCCAAGTGTGAGCAGAATCCCCCTGCCAGGCGGCTCCCAGCTGCCTAGAGAGCCACTGAAGGAAGAGGAGTTAAACAGGGAGGATAAAAACTACAGAGATCCAGAACCAAAAGGAAAGTCTGCCTCTTTACAGTTCCTCCTCATTGCCAAGGAAGCTTGGTGTCTGTCTAAGCTGCACGGCCAGCTATAGATCCCGTACTTCTTTAACTTCTAAACATATGCCGACTTGCATTAATGCAGGGTAAAGCTAGGAGGAAAACTGATCCTGTATCGGTTTCAAGTGTCACACGGCGAAGGCCTTAATGGTGTCCCAGTCTGCATGGGTCAGTCATACTATGATTCAATCCGTTCCAAGTGCGAGCACAAAGACAAAAATCAAGAAATACATCCCGTCTTTCTGATAAACATGATTTCAAAATCCTTACAACAGACATTTTTTCACTACTGCCTGCAAAATAAAAACTGCCTCTTTAATGAGAATGTATTGCCACTAAAGCTGCCCACGTCTCCCCAACATATGGCATCCGCATTGCTTACCATATATTAAAAGAAAAACAATTTTGTATTCAAGAAGTTTCAACTTAATATTAAAAATTCATTTGACCAGAATGCTTCCCTCAAGTGCATGAGTGCAAAGCATGCGACGCTCATCTGGACACAATTTTACATGTTTTGACGTCAGAGTGGGTATCAGATATCTTTATATGTAACAAAATTCCTGCGGTCACATTCAGAATTGGAAAATTATTAATCTATTTTGCCTTCAATGAATACTACATCAGCGCTGCATATACAGTATAGTGCACTACAGAATATAGCACATAATTTAAGTCCTTTGCATGATACTATTCCATGCTTATTTGTGTTGATAATGCATTACCACCCAAGGAATCATAAATACACATCCTCTTTGAGCTTGGCTGGTAAAATAATGGATGACTGTAATCTATTAGGTTATTAGAATGTAAATTGCCTGGGTAGAAATACTTGTGGGGGAGATGACAGATCTTAAACAATAAATATTAACTTACAAATATAAAGGCAGAACGTTGTTTAATGAGTAGCAGCGCAAAGATCTATCATCCTTGTGAAATACTGACATTAAAACTCTGCATCTCATTGAATACATAATGTGACCATTACTGTTTTCTGACTCAAACGAGCATTTATATACTGTAGTATCCAAAGCTTTTTTGCCTTTACACCATCTTGCATTATCATTATTTGAGGCAGCGGCATATTGATCTGTACATTGAAACAATGTGTCTTGTTGAGTGTTAAATCCCGGCACTCATGGCACTTGCATGTGTGTGTTCTCTGTCTGAAGTAATAGAGAAGATCCAACAGCTGGGGAATCAAATTTGGAGGCTTTTTTTAAATATATATTTTTTTTTTACCCTCTTTGCTCTTCTCTTCACTCTCAATCATCCCGCTCTCTCTTCTATGCAAACTTTACCTCATTTGCTTTCCTTTGTTCTGCTCTTATCCTTCCATCATCCTGCTCCAGTATTTCTGTGTCAGTCCCTGTGTCAGCTGAAACAGTCTCAAACCCCGGCTGAGCTGACGCGGATACGGATTGAAAAAAGTCAGCGCGGCTCTGCGGACCTGACCCACACCCCCCTCGTCTCGGTGTAATTCTGTCCCGGGACTTACTTCCTACACGACCCTGCTGAATCCCGGCAATTTGCTTTACAGCTCTAGCGTTTAAATGTTTAATTGAGCCACTCATATCCTGAGCTGTGGCTGTGGCTGTGTGTTTTCTGTGTGTGTGTGTGTGTGTGTGTGTGTGTGTGTGTGTGTGTGTGTGTGAGAAAGCTGAACTAGGCTGAGAAATGGTGGTGGTGTGTATGGGAGGCGGAGGTATGCATGCTTGAAATATGACGGGTTAGGGTGTGATGGAGATCCAGCCATGGTCTTATATGTGACCTGCCGATGCACTCCTATAATTCATACACTTACACTATCTTGCTATCATCCTTCATACAGTGACATTATGTCGTAGTTAGCTATTGGCAGCTCATTTTTCATTTGGATGAGTACAGGGAAGTATCTATGCTACCACACATGCATGCATACGTAAAGTATATTTACGTGCACGCATGCATACTTTCCACAAACGTGCACACACTCCATGTTGATTTTCTCTGTCCTTTCCGACTCACACATACAATACGTACAAAATGCCCACTCCCCCTCTACATGAATAACACAAATATATTCAGCTCAAGTCCTGCGAGCTGGAAAATAAGATCAGTCAGGGAGCCTTTGACCCTAGCCTGTGGCTGTACGAGCATGTGACAGTGAAAACACAGAGAGAAGCAATATAGAAAGAGTATGCATGTGTGTGTTTGTGCTCATGCAAATGCACTAACCACAAAGTGCTTCTGTTTGTACATGTTTATGTATGCACACACATGCATTCATGTGTGCGTGTGTGTGCACACTCATAAACTCTAAGAAGCCAGTGCTCATGCTTGGGGGGCATTGGCAGTAGATCTATCCAACTGCTGTAGTTAGTCGCAGTGTTAATATTCAGTGCACTTCAACACCTTAGCTAGCGATGCTATTGGCTGGGCTTCATTCATGGTCATCTCTGCTCAACAGCCACGGCCTTGGTGCGGCAGTAAATATGCACACACACACACACACGCACACACACACAGGCTCAGTTTGTCTTAGTTCATTAGAACAATTAATCATTTCCATATGCCCTAGAGAAGTAAGAATGAGACAATTGCTTAAAATGGTTGCAGGCAATGGATGCCCTTTTGTAAATTCAGTTCCGAATGCATCCTGTATAGTAGCACTCAATGGTCTTTTTTTTCTTTTGTTTTAGCTCTTTATTCATGTATTCATTTATGAATGCATACAACAGTGTAAATAAAAATGATTTATTTATTCATTCCATCAATGTACTTGTACGTGACTTCTTTTTGCAGCTGTGACTCAACTGCAATCAACATGCACTCAAATGGATACAGGATGTATGGTCCAAGGTTTTTGCCAGGATCTTTGCTACATTGATAGACATTTTCCTCTGAATAGCCTCGTCCTACTGAGGCGTAATGGCCCACCGGTGGTCTGCTAATCTGAGCGAGGCAGGCACACTGTGCCCTCTCCTCCAGCAGCCACAGGATATGAGATGCTGATCAGATTTCTATAATCAATTTACCAGAGCAGGAGGTATAAATCCTGTCCATTCACTCATTCTCCCTCTGCCCCCCCCCCTCTCTCTCACTCTCTCCCCAACTCTTTCTCCCCTCCCTTCTGCCCCTGCTTATAGTTAGATGAATAATTCAGCAGCCAATGTGGTGAAAGGTGGAGTAAACAAGTCTATTGCCTAATATCCTGAGAGGCTGCCAAAGAGAGACGAGTGAGGGCAGAGCGCTAGCAGAGATAGGGGAATGGAGCAACAAAGCAGGAGGGTATCTATGGAGAATGGACATCCAGAGTCTTTCCTCATGACCTGCAGTCATTTGCACTTAGATTGACTCAGAGGTTGCGCCAAAATGGCACAGCCGGCTTCTAGTCCTTCTTTCTGCTTTCCTCTCTTGAGCCACACGTTGGCAACCATTCATAATGAAATCATACAGTGAAACACAACATCTGTGAGATAGGGAGGGAGAGAGTTCATGGTTCCTGCTTCTCTGAGGCGAGAGTTCCCGAAACAAAAATGAGGATAAAAGCAGAGTATACTTCAAGCGACTGTATAATATGGGACGTGACTCTGTCCGCTTGCCGGATGTCACGGAGAATAACTCTATTCAGGTTTGGAGTGCAGAATAAGGAGCTTTTATTTTGACACCATCAGGTATACAGGGAGCATGCCTAAACATGAGACACATACAAATGAGCAGTACAGCGTCTGAGCTCATAGTAAATCCAATACAGAGAGAATTCAGAGGACACAGTGTGCTTACATAACGAGCAAATGTAATCTCACACTGGAGTTATATTCCCTGATTATGCAAGCAGAACTACTGATTGATGACTCACCCAAAATTCAATTATCATTCTAAACAGTTTTATCTGGAAATTAGATTTAGATTTATTTTTTTTAAATGTTAATTAAAGAGACAGAAGGCTATTTCTGGCGGTGTCTGTTTTTAAAGATGGGATATTTAAGAGGATGGTTGCACTTTCTATAAATTGATTCAACTTTAAAGTTGTGGGGTAAGTTCAAAACTAAGCTCTTAATAAATAGAGATCGACTGCACATTGTTACTAGTGGTGTGTGTGTCAACGTGATGTGCACACGATGAATGTTTGGCGTGTGCAGGTTTGTGTGTGTGTGTTTCTCTGCTTTCATATGTAAGGGAGAGAGCTGTACTCACTGGCATGGTCTGGCTACCGTGGAGGGCACTGATTGCAGACTGAGCCTCAGTATGTGTGGAGAACTTGACAAAGGCGCAACCTGGAAGAGAGAACAGATGCACACCACACACGCGCAGGTACACACACAGGCGCGCGCACACACACACACACACACACACACACACAACCACACCCACAGTTTATATACAGTAAATGTATTCAAATCGAGTGAGTTTAAAAGCCTACGGTATACTAATAAAGGATATTGAATTGTATTTGACACCACGGAAATCACTGTGCAGCGAGAGGCTCTCATTGCGCAGCAGGCTGCCTCACTCCGGGCATTAGGCAGGCAGACAAGCAGGCAGAAGCTGCAGGCTAAAGATTGCACTGATGAAGCAGAAAAGCATGCTATTTAGCACCGCATGCCTGTCTGTGCATATTAAACACTAGCTAAACTGGCTAATGTTCTTAAATAGAAAACCACTCCATTTGAAAAACTCAGTAAAGTTTATTGTGACGTTCTGATCGATATTTGTGAATATGACGATGTCTGTCCAAAGGCCAGGAACCACAGAACCTACACTACAAGCAATATTGTGAGCAGTAGATACAGTTAACACATATTTGAAGGTAGCTTTTGAGGGTTCACAAAGTGAGCCGTCGCACATTAATTATTCAATTATTAAATGGAAGTATTGCCCCCTTTTAGAACTGGAAAACCTGATTTAAAGCTGTACACTTTGTCTCCTTGAGACGACAACTCACTCTCGCTTAACGCTTCTTGAAAACAAAACTCATAAATATTGAAATCCATTTTCAAGACGAGTATGGTTTCCCTATGTACCCATGCCTAAGTAAACATTAAGCAATGGAATAATATTAATGTTAGGTTATGTTAATATATGAATTACACTTAATCCATTCTGTCTTCATCTAGGTGTTTTTTTCTGGATGCATTGGATTGAATGCACTACTGGTGCACAAGATGTATTACAAAGCAAAACAATCAACACAAAACTCTCAATGATACATGTGTGTGAAGATTATTCAGTGCCCCCTTGCATGCCTTTAGAGGGAGTTCATAAAAGTTGAAGAGGGCAGAGGAAACCAAAATGAAGAAAAACAAACACCTAAACTATCCACACAGAAACATGTGAAGACCTAACCTTGGGTCTGTTGCAGCGAGGCAGCCGTACTAACTCCTGAGCCGCCATCCCCACTTATAATTACACTCTATTTCACCTAATTTCATTTTGAAGTTTCTTCTCTATTCTCGTTTAATCTTTCATACTTTATTCTTCTTATCATCTACACTGCTTGACCCGGCCGACCTGCCATTCTTCGCCTCTTAATGGGCTTACCCCTGTGGACACCAGCCAATCAAGTTGCCCATTCACCTGTCAAAACACTACCCCCCGTTGAGATATGGATAGAAAAGTGCTAGAGATCGACATGACCTGCGCAGGGACTTTTTGCTACTGTTAAAGAATTTTAGACCTAGTCCTATAGCTGGAACAGGTTACATAACTGTCTGTCGATTTGATAAAACCTCAGTCTATGTACATATCTGGAGATTGAGACAGTCTTTCTGATGGCAAAAGCACATAAAAATAGTCCCTAGGCCAAATGCCAACCTGCAGAATGCCGGACTGTTCTCGCAAAACAATCTATAGCTCACCCTGGTTGCCTCCCTGGACCGTGCGAGATAAGAGTTAAGACTGGCCCAGATTATTAAGAGTGGCAAGGTCAGGAAGATGCTATGACTGTCTTACTTAGAATGTGTTGACTAGGATTTGAGGAGCCATCTAGGGGATCGATCTTGAGGTAAACAATTTATGGAATGCCTTATTTTAGGATAGAGAGAGAGAGAGAGAGAGAGAGAGAGAGAGAGTAGTGGCTTTTTGCCAGAATGGATGGTGGCATACAATGTGACAGCATCTCCGCATTCCCTTGTACTGTTCATTATCTCTTCTCCTTGATCGAGATCTAATAAACCTTCAGTGTAAGACATCACTTTGGTCTCCATCAGATCCTTTGGTTTCCAGTACTCTGCTCATTAAGAACTTCCCTCACAGCTACAGTAGCACAAACTATGCCAATATAATTATGATTTCAATATGATATACTTTGCAAACTGCGGTATGAATTGCCTGTGCTTTTTTTTTTTTTTTTAAATAAACCAAACACGAGTGTTTTCATGTCATTAAGACTTAGTTAGGGAACATAAACTATTCTGATATGAAACTTTTATAGTAATTATATTGTTGCACATAATTCTGCACAATTAGGATTTTGTGATGGCCAAGTTCAAAACTAATCTGTTTTTGTCAGCAAGGGTGGGGTGTTTTTTTGGTTCAGCTTTTTATCGAAAAAAAAATGAATTTAAAACTAGTACAGACAGCCATCAGCGGACACAGATGAATATGATAAATATTTGGAGTTTGACGGTGAGTTTTGAAGCTAAACTCTGGAAATGTGGAAATACTCTGTTACAAGTAAAAGTCCTGCATTACTTGAGTAAAAGTACAGAAGTTTTAGCATCACAATATTCTTTGAGTACCAAAAGTAAAAGTACGCATTATGCAGAATGACCTGTTTCAGAATAAGACAGTATACTGTAAGTGACCGGATCTAAAGTTGCGGCTATTAAACGTGGAGCCAGTTACTTTATGGACAGCTGGGTAGCTTAACCTACGATAACGCATCAGGATATATCTGTTCATTATATTTTTGTTTAAATAATATGAATCTGCAAAGTAGCTCTCAAATGTAGTGGAGTAGAAGTATAAAGTAACATTAAATAGAAATACTCCAGTAAATTATGACTCGAGCACCTCAAAGTTGTACTTAAAATAACTTACAGTATTTTATTAAATGTACTTTCCACCCTTGGCATCTTCCCTTGGTTGCCCTCATCCTCACAGCGGGGACACTCGAATCGTTTTGACATCCATCTTTCCCTTCTCCTACAAACCACGGCAGAGTCAGAACGCTCTGGCTTCAAACCCCCTTAGATATAATTCCACAACAATTTCCTTAAGCGCTGGCTGGGGAATAGGCTCTTTGCTGCATGTCAAGGGAATTGATGTCTCCAAAAGTTTTTGGCTGTCTTAAAAAGGCCTGCAAGATATCCACACTACAGTACCATAGTTACAGTGGGAACCTGCTGTACTTCCATCGGACAAAATGCTTCAGATTAATACTTTGCAAAAAAAAAAAAAAAAAAAAAAAAAAAAACGAGGACAGTGACAGAATAGAAATCCTGGCTTTGTAATGTAGAGGAGGTTCTTTCACAAAATAGATGCTGAAGAAGAGTGTGATGGAAAAAGTCAGCATTTTAAAATTACTAGCATTTTTTTTTAATCATTGCTGCATTTGATGGGATTACAATTAATCATAAAATTGGGTTGAACTGTTTTGACTGGATGGTCTCGGTTTTGTATCTGGCCTTTGGATTTTATCACATATTATCCAAATATCAAATATATAATATATATATCCAAAATGATATATGCCCTGTCTGTCTTCAAACAAAGACAAAAAATATTATCCACTTTTTAAATATGCCACGATTTTAAAATATTTGAATTATTCAGGGTCTGCTGCCACACAACTGATCAAAAGGAGAAAGTCAAAGAAATGATCCACTTATATCTGAGTGCCTAATTATGGAAGTCAGACATCAATCAAAACGTATTTGACACATCAGGCTTTACATTTTTGTCACCGCCCGCAGCCGACGAGCACATCAAACAGCACAACGTAAAAAATGTTTGCAATTACGTGCTATTTGACCTATATCTGGTGCATATGTCACATATACTTTACATACCCCAGCTGACGTAAACTCTTACACACACTGTCACTTCTCTGTCAGTGACCTAAATAATGCTGACAACTGTATCATGGCTCCTACCTTTGCTGTTTCCGTCGGGACCTCTTAGGACCGTGCACTCTTCGATGACTCCGTAGGGTTCGAAGAGGCGGTAAACATCCTCCTCGGTCTGCTGTTTGTTCAGCATCCCAACAAACAACTTCCTGTCTTCTAGAACAAACAACGAGACAAAAGGTTAAATTATAACTTTGACCTCAATTACTACATTAATTTGAGCACATACAGTAGTGAAACCTCATCATTGTTGGTTTGAACAGGGTTTCATTTTAGAATAATTTATTAATCTCTTTTTTCCACGGAAGAAAACACAGACAGAGCCTCCGTTTATTTAGCGCTGGTTGGGCTCGAGTCACATTGTGTTATCTCTTTTCCAGGACTGATCATTTTAATCTCGAGTATAACTGGGTTTATTCCCATATGGGCACATAGTACACCATAGCTGCTGGGGGTAAGTGAGTGGTCAGGGGCTGGGGGGAAGAGCAATGGGAAGACTAATGAAGAGATTTCACACACACACAAACACACACACACACACACACACACACACACACACACACACACACAAAGACCCAAGACAATGAGCAAGTCTTTGGTCCTTTAAAAGCACCAGTGGCTCCAGGCAGCTCCAACCTCCCACACACCACACTGTACTGGCTGGAAACTGACTGACTGACTCTCTCTCTCACACCCATTCTCTCCTTTGGTCTCTCTGTTTCCTCTCTATTCATCTCCCACTCCCCCCGTTTCTGCTTTTCTTTTTCTCTCGCTGATTCTACATTTTTCAACCTCGTTCTTTTTCAACTACCTCCCTTCCCTTCCTCTCTTTATCACTCTCTTACTCTACTAATTGCTGCTGATCCAGTACTTTTTGTGTAGCCAGCGAAATATTTCAGTATGCTCTTCAGTGAACAATGGCGTGTCCCTCCTGCGAGCAATGAAGGCTGGGAGACATGCCATGAATAACGCTGAATTTTCAATAGATAGCCTGTATGCTATCGAGTCCTGTTAAAAGCTGTGGGATCTGATCTTTTCCTTGACCTGACACACTGTGTTTACTGATGTACTCTGGCCTTGTATGATTAATGCTACAGTACCGCGAGTCTCTGCTGAAAGCAGAGGCACTAAAACCTTCCCTTTATACAGATTGTTTCTCCAACTCTGACCTGTGAAGTCACAGTGGAGAGACTGAGTGAGAGACAGGACTAGCGGCTGCTGTGAAGAGGTTGAGAGCGGCAAAAATCGCTGCCAGAGGTATTGCACAGTGTCAGGGTGAAATGTGACGACTACTGAGTGTGTCGTGTTGTTGTCGTTCCCTGACCCAGACACAAGCCGATACTTACATTCCTGCAATGAGAGTGAGTGCAAGCGGACAGGGCACCCAGCTAGGGTTTCAGCACACCAATGATGCACCTTTAAAATAATCACCCATGTCAGAGCGTTGTCTAGGGAGGGGCATCCCTGGTTCTGGCTCCTTATTGCAAGTGGCAGGATCAGAGGCTATGTATCAAAACGGAAGTGATGCAATGTGACATCTGTCAGGGTGGATTGGAGAGCATTTATCTGCAAAAAAAAAAGAAAAAAAAGAAAAGGAAAGCCCTGAACTGGAAAATGAAAGGCCAAGATGGTCCTTCCTTTTGCTGGAGGGAGAATATCAATTCAGAGGTTGGATGTGGGGAGATGAGTCGTGGGAGGGGCTGGACTGCACACATTTCCCTGAATGCCGCCAGACCACATATGATATACCCTCCTGTACAGAACCTCCCATACAACCGCAGTCGACCTTTGGGTTCCTCCTGGCCCTACTTTGGCTGTAACTCCTTTCTTCAAGTAGATGATGGGGATCTGACAAGTTCTTTAATGCATGACCCCATCAATTTCTTATGAGCTGCACTCTGACAATCATACTCGGAACAGCTCATATGTGGCACGTCTTAAAATACGACACCGCATCCATCCTTCAGCTGAAAGATTGCTAACTGGCACGTCACCTCCAGCTGAATGGAATAATATTTATAAGACTCCAAGTATAGCGGGATCATTGGCCACTATATATCACATCCCTGAGTAATATTGGTCCACAGCGAGCTACACAAAAGCCTTACACAGCGGAGTCATGTTCAGTCTGCTGGCTTCTTGCATTACATCTGAAAGAGGTACTAATCTGAGCACAGCATGCAGGAATTGACGGCAATGTAAGAAAGAAGTCACTTTATATGAATGTTATATTTGCAACAGTAGCATTTAGTATGTGTCCCTCATCTGTGGCAGAGGGAGCGATGGAGTGCATATGTTCTGCAAAGTGACTGCTTTGAAAACAAGCTAACAACGCATGAAAACAGATCATCGAGGAGATCTGTTCCACCGTCTAGGATTCTGCTGTGGCTGCTCTGAACTAAAACGCTACCTTGGGAATTCAGGTGTTGTGCTCATCGCCAGTAGAAACATTATCTCATTTATCTACAACACTGCAGCACAGGCAGTGTGCAAACAGACACCGAGAGAGTGCAAAACACCTACAGTCATTTACACATATCTGAAGGGGGAAGAGAGAAAAAAAAAAGGGAGCAAAAAAAAAAAAAAAGGAGCAAAAGAGGGAGAGAAAAAACGACATGCACAAACTAGGATACCCTCTCACATCCTGACACACAGGATTACAGATCCCCCCACCATGACCGCACGCGTAGCTGACACACAACGAGTCGCGTGTCTCGCTGTTAACCATCACGTAGCAACAACTAATAGATTTTTCCTTTTGTTTCAGGGCAGCTATTCTTTAGACTAGTGCTGTCTAATTTGTGTTTTTCAGTACAATACAAACAAGATCTCGAGTCTCAGAGAGTCTCAGAGAAACCTACAAAGCTGACAGCGTCACCACCTCAACCATAACCTGAATGATTGCCGCTAACTGCTATCGCTTTAACCATTTTATCTGATTTACGTTATGCTGCTGCTAGCGGGCGTTTTCAGTCGTCTGTCTGCAGATGTCTGCACACTTTGCTCTTCCATTTTTAACTACAGTGACTGTGTGTTGCGGTCTGCAGACACATTCAGTCTAGCTCAAGAGCATTTATCCTCAATCTGCAATTCAATCTCACATCGATACATTCATGTCCATCCATTGTCGATGCAGTACAGCAGGGGTCCCCAACCACCGGGCGGCGGACCAGTACCGGGCCGTGTATCATTTGGTACCGGGCTGCACAGAAAGAATAAAACTTTTTTTTTGTTGTGTGTGTGTTGGTAATATTTCTTGTAAACATTTTTTATGTATTATATTATAGAAATTACAATGTAATAATAATATAAATAAAGTGCATAATATAAAATGGAATAATTACATTTACATTATATATGTGATAATTGAATTATATGTTTTGCACTTTATTGTGTGTTTTGTTATGCCTGCCCCCCCCCGATCCGTAGAAAAATTGTCTTGCATGAAACCGGTCCGCGGTGCAAAAAGATCGGGGACTCTGCGCAGTGACATATCCCATATGTATGGGAACTGACCCCCTAACTCTGAGATCTACAGCTACACATGTAATCCTTTATTACATGCGGGTAACACCAAACAAATTGACTCCATTGAAGTTTCTCCCCCTGCCTATTTTCCACTGTGCAACATAAGTTGATTTACACATTGGACAGGGAAGCTCCTTTGAACTGGAGCATTAAGCCAAAGTCAACTGTGTTTTCCATGATTAATAGGAAATCATGAAAAGAATGTTTCTGATTGAATTGTGTTTTTAGCTCGGCCAATTGAACTGTCAGTCACACACAACCCTGAAGCATTCTGTAAAGCTGAGATGTTCAAACATGATTAGCAGCAAAAGCTGTTTTGGATTGGCTCTTTTTTCTCTATTGCAGCCTTTAAAAAGAAACGGCCGAGTCATCTTTCTGTTCCACCTACTCACCTGTGGTAAATGGCTTCTACTGTAGAGATGAATACAAAATAAGACAAGAAATTATGAGTCGTTTTTTTTTTCTTGCTTACATCATGGCAGAGCCTAGTGAGCATGAATAGCATCCTAAATTAGAGTGCTATAGTGTTAACAGTGAAATGTCACCACCTAAACAATTCCGGGGTCTAATAACCACCAGCAACCTAACTGTGAAAACTGTGCAGCATGCTGGCATTAATATGCATTTACAGCTCACTGTGGCAGAGTACTGTATGCAACTTCATTGTGACACTCCACAGCTATCCTGAAATTCACCCCCCATCATGTTTAATTTACTCCGAGTTACTAAACAGATGCTTGTTTTGAATAAATGCATTGGAAATTAAACTCCGGAATAATGAAATGGCAGTGTGCTGACTGGTTATACATACTGAAGATTACTGGGTCCATGTGGACCCTTTCTAATCAATATAAGCTTTTCAGTACAAGCGCATGGTCCTTGTGCGAAGACTGTGACTCACTGCGCAAAAGCAACTTCTATCAGTAATATTTCATATCTGAATTCTTCATGTTGTAGTCCGACTATTACAACACGCACATAACAAACAACACCGCTCCAATTCCTTCCCTGTAAATGTGCTCCAAATCTCTGCACAATACCTTCTTCTGCTCCATGATGTTTAGATCTGCTGGAAGTTTGAAGGATCTCCTGTCCACACAGCACACAGTGCATACGTTCTGCAGCACAGTCTGGTATACTGGACACTTATTACTGTAGGCTCCATGATTACATTGCAGGCAGCTGAGGATTTTGACAGTGAAATGAGACCTATTGAATAGCAATGGGGTAGAGAAGGAGTTTTCGGAGCAACACGAGAAAGAAAGAAAGGGAGAGGGATAGGGGAAGCAGAGACGTAGAGAAATAATAAGAGAGAGGAGGAGAGAGGAGGAGAGTGAATGTGTAGGACACTGAGAACTATAAAATGTTGTGCATACAGTCCTGCGGTCCTTGATAAGCCAGGAAGGATGAAAGAGGTGTACCATTGGAGTGGGTAAATCATTGTCAGGGTTGGGAAAGATGAGGCAAGGGAAGGGAGGGAGGAGACTGAGAGGGGGAGGGATGGGAATGGGAATGGGGGGTGATGCAGGGAAGGAAAGCATACCAACTGCCTGAGGTGCTCTCTGGTTTTCAAATTTCCCTTCTCTGTCTGTCTATTTCTCAATCGTTGCAACAGCAAGGTAGTGGGGATGGAAGGAGGGAGAGAGATATTATGACAGAGGGAGAGGGGGTGCGAAAGAGAAAAAGCACTTGTCAGAAGGATGGGAAGGTTGCTATGACAACTTCTACTATACAGCGGGCTGTCAGTCATGTTTCATTGTAGTTTAGAGAGGAGGAGAGGAATGAAGGGAGGAGAGGAGTTAGGGAAGGAGGGGTTGGAGAAGGGTCATTTCTCCATCTGTCTGCTGAGCCGGAGTGTAAATTTGTCTGTCAGGCTTTGAGATAAGGACAAATTATGAACAATATTAGCAGGCTGATAAAAAAAAAAAAAAAAAAAAAAAAAAGGAACAATAATGAATGGATAAATATATTAAAACCAAATGAGATAGCATCCAGGCAGAAACAGGGGCCCTGAAAAGCCATCCAGGTTTTCTCATTTGGAGGGGAAGATAAGAGCTGGAGAGAGGCTGTGAGGAGGGGAAGGATCCACCGTATTAGAGCTAGCTACTGTAGCGTACTTCCTTGTCAAAAGGAAGAAAGAAAGAATCGAAATCACTTTGTAGCCGGAATACCAAACATTGTGGCTTCCTCTCCCTCCTTCATGAGCCCATTATACTTCTCCAATGAGCAGGATGCCACACAATAACAGTGTCAGCATGTGTTCAAGCATAAAAAAACACAGACAGAATGGAATGAAATTAATTAACCCTAAGAGATCACAGTGCTTAGCCAGTGGAATTTAATCCAATTTATTACATATAGGGATCTAACTAGGGTTGTGTTTGCATTAATGAGATGGCGAATGGATGTGTGTGTGTGTGTGTGTGTGTGTGTGTGTGTGTACATACAGTAGTGTATGTTTGCCCTCTCGTGTGTAGATGTGCTAAGGGCATCTTTCCCGTTCTGTGTACAGTAAGGGATCATTGGTAGAAGTGGGAGAGACCAACGAGGGAGGGAGGCTGAGGTTTGGCACAGCCTTAGGGTGATAAAACCCTGCCAAATTAACTCCTGAATAATGAGCCGTTTATGTGTCACTTGAGAGAGGACGGCCATGTATTTTGTCATAACGCTGGAGCTACTTCTGACGGAACCCAGTTAGTAGGTTCCAGCAGCACACCTTCAACTGAGAAAGAAACGTGGGATGATAGAATCGTTTGTTTACCAATTTCCAAAGTAAATTAGCACTCCTGTGTGTATGTGTTGTCTTTGCAGCTGTCTTTTGAAGTTTGCATGCTTACCCACAGAGTTGACAGCACAAACTGTAAGGCCTACCATGCACCGGCCATAATGAGGTACCTTATTAGTGCCGTTTCCTCACAACTTCGGAGATGTTGCTTGGAAACAACATCGCGAAGAAAACAATGCTTGTTGTCGCCAAAAGGCCATCAGCCATTTCCACACCAAAGCAACGCAATATGGACTTATATTGTAACAGATATGACTGAATAAAGAATGCAAAGAGCATTACAGAGACTGAACAGACACGTTATAATATATGAATGTTAAACATATTATATTTCATTGTGCTGTCTGCCAAGGTTGCCCATAAAGTCAGCAGCCATGTTCCGCATATATTCAGTCTATGATTCAATTAGACACGTTCCCTTTAACAGTAGCAACAGGGGAGACCTGCTTCTCTCGACTGCAGCAGCACCTACGGTGACACCGGCTTGATTTCATGTCATAGTTTCATCATTTTGGTGTCAAGGCTGTTCATTGGAAGCTTGGCTGCGACCCATAAAAGCCATCAGTAAAAATGCCATTGAGCGCTGCGTGCAGGGCCTTGATAGCCATGCTGCAGAAACAGCGCATCCTTCACTAAGCACCCCTCTGGGACGGATTAGGCGTCACTGCTTTCACATACATGTTAGTACACATAAGCACACTCACACAAGGTCGCTCACATATGCATAAACACTGTAAACATGCGGGCGACACATAAAGTAACCATAAAATTATACACGCGCACTCACATACAGGCTGTCGGAGAAAGAGAACGGCCTGCAAATACAAGTAGCTACTATGTCAACAGGCACACACACGCGCACACGAACGTACACAGAACATAATGTGCTGTATTTATACAAATGTACGAATATATCAAGAGGCATCTAAAGCGCTTTTCACAAACAGACACCGCTGCAGTGGGAGGTTGCTCTTGGTAACTGTTGCATCACAATCCCTATAGCGTATTAGTCAGGCCAAAGAGCTCAAGATCAAACTATAATGTGTTACCGAACAGCAGCCTCACGGGAAGATAGCTTCTGCATTCCAACAGTACACATTTCCTCCATGCACACCAACCGAGTCGATTCCATCTCAGAGGGGATTTGGAGACCAGTGATCATGAATTCTGTCTGTGCCGCCGGCAGGAAGGATGATGGATATTGTAGATGACACCTTAAAAACTCAACAACATATCTGTATACACCCACATGCACACACATGTTCATACGTACGTATAAAAAAAACCCCCACAAAATGCACATAGAGCAAACACAGGGCCTCCTGTATGTCACTCGATATTCTCCAAAGAGCAGGATCTTTTGCATCAGTGCGATCTAATGGCTGCTCTGTTCTTTGCCGCTTGCTGGGGGATTTCAGCTGCATCTTGGCCGACGTTGGAAGCCTTGAACATGCAATTACAGTCTTCTGACTTGGTCCCCCCACCCCCCCCTCCCTTCCGTAAAATCTCCATGTAAAACCTCTGAGGTGTGTAAGTATAACTGTTGGCTTGCATGTGGGTTTTGTGTTCTCCTTTCTCTCTCTTTCTGTACAGTTTTCATCATCTAACAGCTCCCCACACACACACACACACACACACACATACACACCTTAGAACAGAACAACTGAAATGAGAAGAATAGAAGGAGAAATTGCTTAATATATTTATCTCCACCATATACGTCTCGGCAAATTTACATTCAATATGATAACAAATGTGAAATATTACTCACAGCCTTGTGTCGAATTCAGTGTATTACTGCCGCGGTCATAAATCCTGAAACTGCTGTGCAACGTGTATACGTAGCTACTGTATATAAACATTTACAATATGGCAGTGCTATTTATATTGTCTCCCTTCATAATGCCATCTGAAGGGCACTTTGGCATCCGTTATGATATGGATTTTTTTTTCTCCCCCATTTTCCTCTATCCGATTTATTGCCATTCTTCTTTCCCGTCCAGATTGTGTTTCTATACAGTAGAATGGGCCTTTTACCTTTGGCAGTATTTAACACAGCGCTAGCCTGTTTCTTAATTATTTTCTCATCGCTCCACTGACACTGATTCATGAGGGTAATGTTGGACACACCCCCTTGGCCAACCCCCTCAACCAACCCCCACCTCCCTTCTCCTCCACGCGTAGTTTCCCTCTTTCCTTCCTCTTCCTTACAGGAGAGTTGCTCTTAGCTCATTCTTCTATCATCTCGCTGACATACTTTTGCCCTCAATGTCTGATCGGCCATTTCCGTCCCTCTCCTTCTGCTTTACTATCTCCATCTCTCTTCTTTCTCTCATATTACCTTGTGATTATCGTGGATGGTTAATGAGTTACCTTCATGGCAACTCATTAGCCTTCATGGTTGCTCTCAAGTAATTACCTTTTTTTTTTTCCCTTTGGAAGGACAAAATTGACTACATCAAGAGGCAACAAACTTCATTATACACTGAGCTAAACTGAGCCCCATGTGATATCCTGCTCCCCCTGATCTTATTGTGTTAAATATAGAGTACGACACCAATATCCTGTCACCTCCTCACCTCTATACAACCGCAATATCATAAAATATAAACCCATTCTGGAACAAAAAAAACTCTGTTTGAGAAAAGACAATGGAAATGTTGACGGACTCGAAATAGTAATATAACACCTAAAAGGTTACAGTGTTAATGCTCAAGAACAGCAAACAAAAAGCAATAAATAAGAAAATAAGAAAGAAAATAATAAAAAAAAAAAAAAAAAAAAAAAGGATAATGAGAAAATGTGAAAAGGGTGGACAAGCACGAGTGAGAGAGAGAAATGAAAGGGAGAAGGCTTAGGAGATAGAGAGCGAGGGGCCATGCCCAACTCCAGCTCAAGAGAGAGGGAGGATGTACCAGAATATGGGCTATCTCTCTGAAGCTTTGTCTGCGGGAGCAACTGAGCTGGCAGATGACTTTGCTGCACATGGACAAAAGAGGCTTACAGGCCACCCTGCATGTCAGCTTTCCCCGGCCAGAAGTGTGGAGAGCTGTAGGGGAATATAGGGTGCGCTCGAGCACTCACCTGCCACGACCTACAGAGACCTTGGTGAAAGTGGATTCAGATTTGCTCTATACATGTGACATCAGCCAGCAGCTTCATTTTGCATATACTCCAGTTTAGTGCAGATCTCTGAAAAAACTGCAGTGTTAACAGTTATGAGATGGGGAAATGCTGTACGAGGTAAAGTTGCAAATACATAAATAAATACATAAGCCCTAAAGCATGTCACTGGTGTACTTTTACATTTCACCATTTCCATATTAACAGTTCGAGCAGATTCTTGATAGCAGGCGAGATGCTAAACTTAAAACTTTTCTACTCTCTGTGCCTTTGTGTGCTTTCTGTATGCATGGCCTCTGTGGTGCTGATGTGACTGCAGGGGGAGAGCCTCACCCTGTCAGTCACTCTGACAGCCAAGCTGTCTTATCTGCTCTCCATTGGCGATGGTGCACTTTAATTAGGAAGGTCAATCAGCGCTTCTTTTAGAGAATGTGATTCTGCTGAAAGCATTTCATAATACAGGACAGGCGTAGTGTTTTGGGGGCCTAAGGCAAACTTGCATTCGGGACTCCCTTACCCTCTAGTCTCACTTTTTATCCCTCCTTGTCTGTGGGATCAGAATTAGACATATCACATATTTTGACGGAGCCCTGCACTGCTGAACTAATAAAAGGCTACAAAGGATTTCAACAACATATTCTCTATATTACATATGTGAGAAAAGAAATGTGCATGATATGCTGAGGGCATCTTCCACTGTCACTGAATTAGCAATATATTGCTCACACTCACAGTCCAGTGATATTTACACGTGCGTCTCTTTTATTCAGCTTTTTCTTTGGGACCATAATTCCGTATATCGTTGTTTTTCTTAAAGCAATATCATCAGCAGGGGACTTTCCGTATTGCTCCATCCATAACACAACAATTTACTATGATGATAACAAGATCTCATTGAAATCAAGCAAGCACCTGGAAACAGACTCAGCTAATATCTTCCCTCTGCAGAGCCCACAGAGTTTGTAAGAAAGAGAGACGTTTAAGAACCGATACAGAGACACACACACACACACACACACACACACACGCACAGCTCTGTCTCTCTTTGTCTCTCTCCTCAGCCCCAATCTCCCTGACAGCCCCATTTGTTTTCATTTCAATGATATTTTTGCTTGATATCTAATGAAATAAATATCTATATATTGAACAAATCATCAAGAGGGGAGAGTGGAATTCTTCATCGGATGTCAGTTACATTTTTCGCATTGCTGTTTTACTTTGTGCAACAGATTTATTGGATAGCAAATCATCTCAGCATGCATACGAATGTATTGTAGAGCACACACTGTCTGTTGATGAAACTCTTGAACCGTGAGGCTCAATTTTGCATGCAGAATGTATAAATGCAATCTGTGTCTTGGAATATGATAGATATGAAGGAATGGAGAAATTTGGACGTGTCAAGCTAATACCTAATAGTGTTAGACCACAAAAGACGGCTGACTTATTCCTCTCACCAACTTAGACTAAACTATGAGGCAGGTGGCCTTTTCCTCTGGCTTTCTATCTCTTCCTAGCTCATTCTCTCTCACAGACAAACCTTACAGTAAGCATTTTAATTCCCCCTGACCTTTACTGATCTCACCCAGGCAATTTTGCCCATTGCTCAGGGCCAAAACAAAATGAAATTTGAATCTCAGCTCAGAATAATTTAAGATGATCCTTTCTATGCAGGGAGACTATGCTGTAGTTTGGGTGCTGCCAACTGACTAAATGGACTTTCCATAACTCTCTCTCTCTATTTCTCTCTTGCCTCTGGGACTATGGGATCACATACTGCGAGTGTGTGAGGAGGGGGAAGACAGGGGAGAATCACGTCCCCAATATTCACATGTATGCAGGCATGGGCGCATGGCACACACGCTGGCACACAAACGGACATGCTCCAACTCTAAGACACCGAGCACCAGAGGGCTTTGTGTGCAAGGCTGAGAAATGCGATGTCAGCATGCATCACATAGAAGTTTAGAGGGGAGGGAAAAGCTAAATAGTGTAAAAAAAAAAAAAAAGAAAGAAAGGGGGGAGCGTGTGATTAAAAATGCATGCAAGGGAGGGGGACAGTGGCTCTCAGTTGCCTGCGGATCCTCTCCTCCTCTTTATCCTGTTGCCTCTATTGACAATGCTGCTTCCCTGACTGAACTCACACACACACACGCTTCTAAACACACAACAGATACAAAGTAAAAAAAAGTGACAGTCAGAGAAACTGTACGTACACACATTCGTACATGGAGACAAACTTCTACACTGAATGTATGGCAACTATCTTATATATAAATACAAATTATAGCCTATGAGCTCAGTCAATCAATTGTACATCAGCCTACCAATTGACGTTGGATTTGGATTGTTTCTAAAATATGTGAATATTTGTGTGGTATTTATTTTTTATTTTTTGTAACTTGTGCTTTACTTCGCCCCCATCATGCAAGATTACATACAGATCTCTAGAGCAGGGGTTCTCAAACCTTTCCAGACCAAGGACCAACTTAACCAATAAAAAAAAAATTTCATGAAAAAATGTAGTATTTTTTCTCATACAAGCTTTTTCAAGAAAATTACGTTTTTTTTCACATCCAAGCTCTTTTCATGAAAATTAAGTATTTTTTTTTTTTTTTTTTACTTAAAGCTTTTTCCGTGAAAATGAAGTATTTTGACATCCAAGCTTTTTTCAGGAAAATGTAAGTTTTTTTCACATCCAAGCTTTTTTCATGAAAAAAATTAAGTATTTTGACATCCAGCTGTCAATTCCCAGTCCGGTGATAGTTATCATCAAAGAACCAGTATTCTGCTCCATTTTCTCCGGCAACCTTCACAAGACTCCCTAATCACATGATAGAAGTGATGTAATGAGAGAGAAACGCTGGCAATTAGACACCTGCAGAACAACTCAATCAATTTTAAGAACCTAAACCTTCTTGCCCGCTACAATCATGCTCCATATTTCCCTCACATGAGAACGTGCAGATACACGACGACGCATGTCCTTCTTTTTCTACTCCAGATATTTTGGGCTTGTTTTTACTGCACACACTGATGGCGGATGTCAGGTCGATCTGTCAGGGGTTCTTTCTATTGCTATGAAAACAGCATGTCATGCTTTTCACTCTACAACTGTCTGACAATGTTAATCTGCGGGAGAGGAGCACGGTGACAGAACACATTACGGAGCTTTAGGGGGGGAGAGGTTATGCATTAACACAGAAATAGAATTTAAATTGGTAAACTTCTTATAAGGCATCAACTTTTATGAGCAAATGACCACTAGACTTAACCCTGCCCCTTCAAATGAATTCATTAATGGCTTTTGCATATATGCATGATAATAGCTGCATGTGTGTGTGCATATCTGTATGTGGGTATGACGGCGTGTGATTGTCACATCGAGCTAAGAAATTATTTTAATCTTCTCGGAGCTCCATCAGCAGTTTATCAACCACACCACCTTTACTGTGGGGGGGTTGGCTGTGTAGTGAAATGACTGGCAGAAGTCAGAGAGGAGGGGTGTCTGCATTTCAAATATCAATTGGCGCTGTCAGCGTGGCCCAGTATGGTGAAGGATTATCTGAAATTAGTTTAGTTAATTCATCATCTTAAAGGTCAGTTGCTTTGCCGCTGATTAGTTATTGTACACACTTGTCAATTAAGGGACCCAGGAGAATCTGTCCCACGGGGACTGAAGCCGACATCAAAAGCACATACGGAGGAAAAGAAAGGGAGACAGACGAGTAGTAACGGAGAGGTGTCTGTGGCGAAGAAAAGAAAATACAGAAGGGCCTACATCCAGGATAGACCTAACATGTTTCATATTCAAAATCTGTGTGAAATAAATGCTTTTGTCCAGCTACAATTAGTAAGAAACGGTAAGAAATAAAATAAAATGAGGGCATTAAATATGATCCTGTTCATGTGCAGGAGTCGGGTGTTGTGTGGCGCAGCAGCTTATAGTGATGTTGTGAATTTGAAAAATCAGTGAGCGAACCTTTAAACAAAGAGGCCAAGTGGAGGCCATCACGTTGACCTCTCCACAGGTTTCTATTCCCATAGTTACCGTTGCTACGATACTGGATCCAGCTCACCATGCTATACATGGCCTAATAGAAAACCAGACAGTGACAGAGCCAGTGAATAAGCACAGAGCATCACTTGTTAGAAGTCAAGCTCCTTCTGCAGCAGAAGCTCATTGTTAGGATTCAACATTTACAGTTGTTTTTATAAATGTTGAATACAATTTAGGACTAAAAGGGACTTTTCTTGATTGATTTATAAACAACAATATATTATAATACTAATTCACCAGGGAACATTATGACATGTTCTCCAACTTTAGCACGAGGTAAATAACTCAGCCCAAAAAAAACCAAAAAAAATTGTTAATTTTTTTTGTTTTGTTTATTCAGCACTGAACAAGCATTTCTGTTCCCATAATTAAATCTTAAAGTGCTTTTCTGGTTAATCCAGCGACCTACGGGGAAGTGTTAGAGGCAAAGTGCCAATAACATCCAAGGATACATTGTAGGACAAATATTCTGATATGAATACGTTCAAAAATGTTTAGGAGACGCAAGGCTTGATCAAAAAATCAATCATCTGAAAAATGTTCATGGAGGAATGTTCATGGTCACGCTGCAAAAGCTGCTTTGTACAGTCTTTTGGTACACATTTGCATTTTCCCACCCCTGCTTTCCAATATAGAAACATGCTACAGCGCATGTTTTGTCACCACTGATATTGCATTCAACAGTGGTTTAGTCCTGTTCCTAGGGACCCATATCACTGCTAGTTTACAACCCTATTGGCTCGTACCGTATCCTTCCATAAAGTTAATTACATCCACCTTTCACCCCAGGTGGAAACCAGTCCCTGATAAGGTGTTAAGAATAAAAAAGCTAACAATTTAATCCTACTGGGGCTATGGCATTCCTACTCCTCATTTACTAACGCTTTGTCTGTTTTCTTCCCCCTAAAGACCCCCTAGTTGGTAGTAAGCAATGCACCTCAACACCTCAGACATCTCATACCGGGGCTTCAGGCCTGAATATCTTTGCAATAAAGAGCTCATTTTTAAAATCACCAACAATCTACAAGAAGTCAAATTTCCTCCTGAGATATTTCCCTACTAATGTTGTTTTCTTTTTTTTGTATTTCAATACAAATCGGACTGTGATTTTCAGAGAGTGTTACGTGAGTTTTCCCAGTCACTTCAATGCAGACACTTTCCACGGGGCCATTTAAAGGAAATGGATCGCATCGTAGGGCAATCCACATTATGTTGCTTTCACTGTGGCTGAAGATAGTTTGGAGAGGAGAGGGGTCGCCGCTGACACAGATATGCAACGTTTCAGTGCAAAGATACACAAAGATGAGCGCTAAAGCACAGGTAGAAGTCAAGTCCTGTGTGGATAGAATATGAATATAGTGTGTCACGTCGACCTGTGTCTGCCTCTTTCCAACCAGACGCCCCAAAACTACCTACACTCACCGAAGCAATCCAACAAAATTTGACCCAATGTTCTCCATGTAAAAGCAGCGCTAACCCCATGTGCAAGGAGCGAGGGCAGACGGTAAAGAAAGAGGAAAAAGGGCTTCCATAAATGCAAAACCAATGTGCTCTAAAACCACAGGGGCGAATGTAACCTTTTCATTGGAGGACAGTGTTATTAGAGAAGCCAAAGTCAGAGCAGTCATTTAACTGTCCTGACAGTAACTGCTCTTCCCCATTAGTTTCTGTGCTGTCTTCTGAAAATACAGAAGGAGGTGAGAACAAAAATACAAATGCCAGAAAATGAAATAATAGAGTGTTTCTACAATTTCCAATTCAATTTCCTCTTGCTGACCTGCAGTAACAAGAGAAATCAATGCTGCCGGGAGTAAAACATTCTGAATTGAGGGATGGCAATAGCCTCCTTTTTTCCCCAGCACAACGAAAGACCGTCTTTGTTTTGGAAGATCACTCAGTGAAAAATAAATCACTCAGGAGTAAAACACTGCCACTTTTGCAGTCTGCAGAAGTAGGCAGGAACCCAGAAATATACACTCTCCTCAAAGTTTGCCGTAGAGACATGGCATTAGTATTTCAAAGCTTTTACCCTCCACTTGTGCATTGTGTTTAGCGTGGTGCACGTGTGAAACCAGTGGAAGCCTGGTGTAACAGAGGAAATTAGCACAAATGTCAATAAAGAAAACAGGCTGTGATTTCCTGTCACATCTCGTGTTTGTACTATTGTACCCGTAAAAAGGAGCAAAGTGAGTGATCTCTGCCTTTCTTTCTGCCTACAGCAAAACACATCCGTCCCCGGTGTTGTCAACACAACAAGCTGGCCTGTAGAATCGTGGCGTGAACACCCTTGCCAGGTCCAAATTAAATCCTTGATCAAAGGTGTTACCTGGGATTAATGCAGGTGCTTCTACTGAACACAAGAGGCTTAGACGAGAAATCCAGCCCAGAATTATAGCCACAACTTCTCTCTATAGACTCCAAAGATGTAGGGATAATAGGGAAACGAGAGGGAGAGAATAAGTACTGTCTCCATGGCAGCCGGTGATGGAGGCCCTGCCCTCTGAGACCATTAGAGCATCACATCTGCTCTCCTCACCGAGAGAGCTTCAGCAACACTGCTTTCTAGCTTCTGGAGGATAAAAGTGTAAAACGACGAAAATAAATATAATGCAGAGAACTAACTAAATTGCTCACGAAGCATCGGTTTATTCAGCGTGCTGTCTTGTAAATGAATGTGACAGATATTAATGTATTCAGTGAGTGTGGTTAATTTATCCATTTTACATTTTAGTTTCACAAAATGCCTTTTTTTTTTTTATAGTTTTACAGTACGCCCATGCAAGTACATTAATAAACAAGAAGTCTGCTCACACTCATGTAAATGGTCAGTTGGACTGATGGATGACTTATAACTACTAAGCAACAGACAAATGATCAGCTTGTGTAGCCTTAAAACTACTTTTTTTTTTTTGTTTACTTTAGTTCTACTCAGCATGTCTGTGGCTCCTGAGGGAGTTTTCCAAAATTTGAAAAAAGAATAACCCTGATGAAGTCATCATCATCCATGAGATGTAATGGAAGAAGCCATTAAGTTGCATTATGGTAAAAGCTTTGACCCATAAGGACTAATAGTCAGGATTCCTTGTCCTAATCTTTATTCTATCTGTCGCTCCCAAAGTTATGGAAGTACTATACTAAGCCATTGGAGGACCCATTTAACATGACGGAGTTACAAGTAGGGTTTAATTAAGATACGAGTGTACAATCAACATGGGAAGTGGTTGAACATCAAAGTAAACACACATAGCTTTACGGAGCAAATATAAGCAGGAGCAGCAGTGAGCGTAGCAACGTTTAGTGGCTGACTTTGCAGCAACAAACCGAAGCAGTGTCTATACATTGTGTTTGACACAAATTTCAATTGACCACAGCCACAATGAAGGCCGCAGCCCATGCATAATGAATAGTTTGGAGTGTCAAAACACCCTGGAGCAAAAGAGAGAAAAATATAGCTGCAGAATCTGTTGCAGGATTTCAAGATGAGAGAAAATGGCCCTCTGCACCGTTATGCGTGAACTCTGACCTGACCGTGGGAATCTATCAAGGTGTTTGTGCCGGAGGGCTCTTACATTCTTGTCGAAATATAAAGTATAGTTCCTCTAAACTTATCTTCAAACGAGCCTTTCAACTTACACTTGTCTTCACAACAGACAGAGGGACCTTTGCTTCAAAAAGTGTGTCTGAGAGAAAATGGAGAAAGGTGACTCACCGGCCACAGAAGAGAAAAAAAAAAAAAAAAAAGAGGACAAATAACTGTTGAAGCGCGAAAGTCTGAAACATTTCTTCTCCTTTTTCCTCTTGAAGCAAAAGAAAGCTTTCAAGTCGAGAGATTGTGAAATGTTATTTTTCATCTCCTTTTTTTGGAGGCACAAGGAAACCTGCAAAGCCACGGTTACAGCAGTTTAGTAACCATCCTATTTTCAAAATTGAGGTCTTTTCAGATGTTGTGAGCCATTCAGACCTCCCGGGATTCTTTGCAGTCCTGCCATGTCTACGGCCTGGATGAAATTGTGGAAAGCTTTTTTTTTTTTTTTTTGTTAACAATACGTCATTTCCCTTCTACACCAGCCATAGCTTACCCGGCGCCATGCAGAGTGGCTATCTAGTTCTGCTCGCATGCTCCATCCTCCTCTTACTCTTTCATCATATTTTCCAGATACATAACTTTAGCTGGGCATTGATATTCAACATTATTCCTCCATGTATGACAATTTTATCTCTTGCATGCATTTTCCCACCGTTCCTCAATTCTGTAGCTGGATACGTTATGTTGCTTTGGTCGGTCATTTCCAAGCTCTGAGACATGCAATCACTGTTTGGGCTGCTACATGCCTTATCTACTGTGACAAATGTTGAGCAGCAACAACAACAACAGCAGATTGCCATGCAGAACATGGCCTTTAATGCAGCAGCAATACAAAATGGAATAGCTGTGAAGAGGCAGCTGCCCTAAACCAGTCACTTAATTTGCTCCAGAACAGTTTTCTTCCATCATATTAGAGCTGTTAAACAGGGCTGAGAGTTGCAAAGAGATGTCATGTCTCCCTTATATTAAAACTCATATTCTCATCAGAGGAGCCTCCTAAGACTATTGTCATCACTCATCAGTGGATGAACAATAAACCTCTGGTGCTCCAGATATACTTTGATAGGCGTCTTAAAAAACACCACTGGGATTACTCCTGTCAGCAGCCGTGTGAAGAGTACATTATGGTAATGCAACCATCAGAAAAAATATTATATTTCTTGATTTTTACTTAACCCTCATCCTCACCTCACCCATCTTCAGCTCTAAGAGACAATTTAGACTCGTCCTTGGCTCAAAGGCAGCACTACTTGAAATGCCTTTAGATTTGGTGCACACACACATCAAAGAGACCAGGAGCTTATTTTCAAGTATTTTGCACCCTGAGGCTAGTAGCTACTTCTGAGGCTGCTGTGTTCCCTGTAAATAGCTTGGTTTTCTGTTGCACAGATCCCAGCAAAGAACCATCTACCAGAGAGCTGGGGGCATGGGCCTCCGTGGCCTCCTATCACCAGATGTAACGGGGAAAAATCACTGTGCATAATAGTTCTGCCGATTGCTTTCCTAAGGTGTTGATCAGTAATGCTCACAACAACTAAACTCAATCCAAGCCTGCGAGGGCGAAGGCATCCAGGGTATGTTCTGCTTCTCGCCTTTGAAAGATCAAACTTCTCGTCTCGCGTTTGATGGTGCCACCCTGTGATGTGCGAGAAGTTTCGGAGTGTCTTTCATCCAATGTTCAACTTGTGAGGACATTAACAGTGACATACTGTGCGACAATATTGTTTATATTATTATTATTATTACCATCAACAATACATATAACATAACAACAATATTTTACCAATGCATGCTGTTATACTGTTGTCACTTACCACATTTTTTTATTACTAACTATTACGCTAATTATTTTATTCACTTTATTGTGTTTTAGTGTTTATCGTTTGAATGTCTACGGGAATTGCTATTGTTTAGCTTTTTTATGGGTACATGGCTTAGTCATTTAATACGTGGGCTGCAAATAACGATTTTAATTTCATTATCGATTAATCTGCAGATTATTTCCTCCGTTAATCGATGAGTCGTTGGGTCTACAAAATGTCAGAAAATAGAGATAAATGTCCATCCCAGTTTCTCAAAGTCCAAGGGTCCAAGTCTTTATATGTCTTGTTTGGTCAGCCAGTCCAATACCCACAGATAATCAGTTCAATACAATATAAAATAGAGAGATCAGAGCATTTTCTGCCATTTTGGCACAAAAAAATGGTGCTAAATATTAATCGCTAATCAAAAAAGTTGCCGATTATGTCTGGCAACCATCTTATCGATTAGTTGCAGCTCTGTTCAACACAAACTCTGGCCAATCAATGGGTATTTGCAAACTCTTTAATTTCACTCAATTTCTATATGTATATTGCAATATCTATTAAAGAAAAGGTAGAATTGTGATGTTTGACGTGACTTTACTCAATGTCCCTCTCTGGTTACAATGTAGATTGAATCCTGGTAAAAAAAAACAATCTGTGAGATTCGACTCAGCAACTGACTTCACTTGAGCACAATCATAGAAAAAAAATAGGCCTTAAATTTGAATGTCAGAATCTCTCGTAACCATATCTCTTTCAAATAGCATCAATCAACATTACAAATAATGGCACCTTCACTTGGTAGTGGAAATGTGCCTTTAAAGGGTCGTTTTAAAGTCGTTTCAGTCTGCTGTGTCTATTGCTTTGTCTAAAATCATCCTTTCTATAGTGATGCCCTTCTCTTTTCTAATGACTGCTGCCAGCCAGCAATTCTGATGCCTCGGAGTGCAGAGCATCATTCATAAGCAGACTGCTTGCTGTGATTAGCCCAATGCCTTAAGCCATATATGAAAATTCATTTTAAATGTCCTTTAAAAACCCATAAAACATCCATATTGACTTGAGGCTGCCAAGCTGTAGGGGGCTGCTAATCAGTTCCCTCTATGGTCCATTTAGCCTCTGTGTCATTAAAGATAATACAAATAAAATGAGTGTTAACATGAAGGCACTTTGAATCCTTCCCCAGAAAAAAAAAAAAATGCCAGCCTCCCCTCACCAACTGTCGATAATTTGCACTAGAAGATTTTTTTAGTTTCCCACGCTTGCAGTGCATTTGTGCTGAACAAATTCTAGTTAATTACAAGGCAAATGATACAAAATGTGCTCCGTGACCATTACAATCCTGTTTGCTATGCTCAGCAAGGATGCATCACTCATCACACCCACACAAACACTAGCACGCACAGATAAATGGAAACACATAGATATAAAGACTGCAGTTAACGCTCACACACATTTCTGTGCGCCGCACACATGCACACCGTTTTGTATCTCTCCTGATTAGACACATGCGTCGTTTTAATCTCTCAGCATTACACAGATGTAGAATTTGAACACTTTGCTCTACCCTCTCTTGACATTGACCAATATTGTGAGACAGTATTCCTGCAATGGAACTTTGATAAAAGGTTTTGCAACATGCATAGACGCTTGGTTGATCTAATGAGATCCCTAACTGTTTCTGCCATCTGCCAGAACCTAGTCATGACATTAACTATGCAGCCATGCTAAGCTTCAAACCTCTTTTAGATGAAGCAGCCCAGGTCCACTTTGTGTCAAGTGCTGGTGCAACAACAAATGCATGCCTCACAGAAAGCCACAGCATGGCACAAGCGCTGAATACTTTCAATACCATAAACATACACTTTGGCTATGCAGCACACTGTAGAACATGGTTTAAATTATCATATTGTATACTACATACGAAGAAAAATGCAATCTCCCACCCAGGCCTCTGCCGAATGTAATGTTTTTCTTTGATTTCACTGAGCTTTTGTTGCAGTATTGACGTCCCCAGTATATAAGGCCTTGCTTTGAGTCAAACTCATCTGCAGTTTACTAGGGTGCCATTGTTCGCCTGGCCAGGGAGAGGTCACTGCGAGGGAGGAGAATAAACGTGGAGTGATTGACTAGTCTCTGTTGGAGAAATGAGTTCTCCATTCATTCCCGGGCTTCCAGAGGTGAAACGTCCTTCAGGAAAGTAAACACAATCTGACAGGGCCTTACAACAGACGCAAAGGCACAGCATGGCACAGTCGGTAAGGACGGCACTTTGCTCCACTCTGCTTTCCTCTCCTGCTTCCCTTCTTCCCTTCCAGCCTCCAATCTGTACAGGTGAAGCACAACACATCAGGTCTCTTCGTTGAATATGGACTCTTTAGTTCTTTAGTTTGATTATTTTTGCTTCACTGCTGTGTAGATATAGTTAATGTTCATAGTCACACTCGCACTTCACTGAGAAAAAGAATGAATAAAATGGCATAGATGGGATGGGGGTGATCATTCATATAAGGGTATTAGTGCAGTGTTCTCTGTAGACTTCCATCCCAGGTCCGACCAGATCCCAGGTCCCTCCTGGAAAGCAAATTGAAAACTGGCGCGTCCATCAGAGACCAGATTAGGCTGTTTTCCCGACATGCTTAAATTGCAGTAATCTCGAATGCAGATCACATCTGCAGCTAATTGATGGATTTGCCAGAGGATCCGAGAGTGGTTGGGCTCCACTGTGAGCTCCTGTTTATTTTCAGAAGGCAGATGCTTTAACCCTTTTCTGGCTGCTGCCAGCAACTCGAGGCCAGTGAATCTTGGAGCCTGCAGCATAATGTCATCAACTGCAAGATAACTGTGCTTTGCCTACCATTCACCCACAAACTCTGCCTAATTATAAAGAAAGATGTGCCTGGGTTTGTGTTATACATTTGTTTTGCATGAATAATTCAAAGCACATAATGCTTACTGTTGTTCTTCAGGCCCTCTCTTGCCATTCACGGGAGAAGCTCCAGTGAGTATAGAGGTGCCTGCCATCCACTCATGCAAATATGCTTACAGAGAAAGTGTGGTTAGCAGCTCATCACAGCATTGTCACATACAGTTCTGTTAGCTGCAGCCATGAAAGTTTACATCATGGTTACCCGCCCGCAGAGGCCGAATACGTCAGCAGTCAGCACAGTTCTCTCGCTCTGTCTGAAGACCGAGACGACTCTTTTTTCGCAGATACACACACACACACACACACACACACAGAGGAACACAACAAGGCTTTTAGCAAGCTGACCTAAAACTGCATATCTAATGCCAAATTATGTTCTTACTGAAAAAAAAATATGCGTGTGTGCGCATGTATCGGAAAGAGACGGGGAATTAAAAAAAATGCTTTTGCCCATGTGTAGGCATTTTTTGCATGTGGTTGCACAAAAAAAAAAAAATGCCCGAACACTGAATGTGTTTAGGGATGTGCTGTGTGTTGTGGTTGTGGCAAGCAATGATCTATTTTTTTCCCATTACCCCACTGCATACGTGTGGTTCATTTACATTCATGGTTATCCAGATAATGAAGCTTTCAATCCGGGGGATCCTGTGGTGAGAACAATGAACCCAATTACCTCCTGCCGCCTGTGAGATGGGATGGCAGACTCTGAGACAGATGGGAGAGGCTGCACTCGGCCGGCAATCCAATCACATTCATCTCGCTTGCTTCCCGTTTCCCCTGTTCATGTGTTCTGCAGCAACTTATCAACAGGCAGGGGCCAAAGAACCTGGGATCATTACATCACACACACCAGCCATTCTGCAAATACACACACACACACACGTGTGCACAAACACATTCCCTGGGGTCCACTCGACCCCCGCAATCTCCCCCCTACGCTCCACACCGCTAACATGCACCTCAGGTTTCTCTCTTCCTTCAAACACAGTGTTGCTCTTGAGAGATCACATCCTTCACCTGCTGGAGGAGGAGGTAAAAAAAAGGGTTTTGTAGGCGAGGTAATGTCTACCTAAATCTTGATCTCCTTATCAGCGAGCCATGGTCTGACTGAGTACATTCCTGATGATTTATGCAAGATACTTAGGTTTCCTTTTTCAAGTTTAATATTTCAGTTCTATGCTCTGACTGAAATCGTTCAAAGATGTGCTGCGAGAAAGTTCGTTGCTACTTTGTCAGCCCTTGTGTGGATGTGCAACACGACGGAAGAAAATGGAAATCGTGCGAGTCGTGAAAGAAGTTAAACAAGGGCATCTTTTTGATCACGTCTCTGATGCAATCCCACGAAATGAAATCAGAGAAGATGGTTGCTGAGTGAGCTTTACTATGACCTAGACTTGTGTCATCTTGCGCCATAGGGGCATTGATGACGACGTCCAACGTAAACCGATAGGACTTGTGAAATAAAAATAAAAACAAACAACAAAACTATAAGAAATGTAAGTACAACCTTAGGGTAAGTCGCATATTTTTTCACATAGCAACTGGTCATATCAGGTTTCCTCTTCAGCTATAAGTACCAGAGATGCCTTATATACATCTCTTAGAAGTTGTATAGGTATGAAAAAGTGTAATGTAGTTCCTGTAAGAGACGACTTGACATTCAGCAGTAGCCAATGATACAGAATGTGTCTGGACCTAGACTGTGCTTGAGGGAATGTATTCCACTACTAGATAATTAGCCAGTGATTGCGTGAGAGCTGATACCAACTCTGCATAATACTCCAATATTTTCTGCATGCTTCATGCAAAATATACCCTTATCTCATATTTTTCCCATCTTATGGCCGCTAATTTTGACACTGTGATCAATAGTAATTGACTTAGTGATCGATGTGTCTCTTGGAAGTTTCCCGTCAGCCTGTACTGCCATCAGTTGTGTCCACACTATGGGGTGATGGGGTGGGGGGGGTCTGCATGCTAATGCTTATAGCAGCTCCCCTGAGTAGCACACAGGTGTTTTTATGTTAATGAATGTCAGGAGAAGAGATCTCGTTGGTCATCCCTGCAGGTCCACACACTCGCACAACTGCCCACCCATGCGTGCATGCTATCTCACATACACACATACACACATGCAGACTGAAGCTGCACACCCACTGAACCCTTGGATGCATTATTGATAAGCTACTAATTACGCTTGTTGCAATTTCAGCTGACCTTTCCCGGGAACATCCCGGATCATTATAAGATGCATTCTCTCTTGAAATTGCAAAGGTAATCTAAAGTCCACCTCCCTCGTTCCCCTTCCACCCCTAACACCTCCACCCCCCTCACTTCCCTCGAATCGCTGCTGGATGAAGATGTGTTCTTCCATCCCGACATAGTAGGAGAAATTGTTGAGAAAAAGATGCGGGCGAGTTAAGGAAGTGGAGACAATGCAGAGAAAGTGGAAGGATAGCAAAGTATTTGAAACACTAGAGTAAAGCCCCGCAGCTGAGTAAATCTTAAATTGAATGTCAGATTTGTACTTGAAATGTTTTTTTTCTATAACTTCTGCAAGATATGAAATCAACCGAGCAATGACTCTGAAATGAATTCTTCTTCCCGTATCTCTTGAAGTTTATAGTTAACATGCTCAGTATCATCTCCTAAAAAAAAGTTAAAAGTTAAACACTATACCAGTGTGGGTCATTAAACCTGTTTGCATGCCACTCTGACATATTAGTCTGAAACATTCTCATCATAGTTTATCATCGTTTTTAAAAGGGAGCTTTTCTGCTCAGAAAGCTGTTTCATTTTGGAAAGGCCAAAAACTATAATGTGAGTGGTTGTGTAGTTGGTGCTCAGGAAGATCAAGTGATGATCAGCTGATCTGGGTGCTGAAAATGACCTAATGTCCCTGAGACAAAAAAAAAGTTATTTGATACTTTTCAGAAGTTGTTTGATTGTTTTGGATTCCAAGTGACAGCTGGGAAAGAAGAATTTTACAATTTGAATTTAATGCAGCTGCTAAATTGATGGTCATGGCCTTTAACAATCGACCCATCGATCTGAATGTTGGGTCATTTGCATGAATTTACTTTGATTTATAAAATGTAGTACAATTAGTGTATGTACAAAGTGGCATTTGTAACATTTAAAGGTTCAATGTGTAACTCCGAGCCACCTGCTCCTAAGAAATAGGGGGCAGTATTTCACCTCTAAACTGGGTCCATACAGTCTCTAATGTTTGTACTTTAGTTGTCGTAGTTTGGCATATCAATTGCATTTCAATTGATTCTTTGTATTGCATGTACTCCTGTGTAATGCCTGTCAGTCAGTCAGCAGGGCAAGAATACCAAAATTCGACCAAACTGCTGAAACTCTGAGAGCTGGTCAGAAAACACTGGAAGTGGAACTTCTCTGTGCTTTATTCACGTAGAGGGTCCGGCCGCACATGCAAGTTAGTGCATGCTAGTCCCTGTGTTTGTGCGCCACTGGCTCTGCACTGCGCTCATACGGTGGTTACCGCTGATAACGCCGTCCCGACCTCTGTTCTGTTCCCCTTCAGATTAACACTGTTCTGTCTGTTGTTTGCACCGCTAGCTGCTAGCCGCCAGCTCAGCCATCACCATGTTGAGAGCCGTGTGGAGGTAAATGGTAAAATGGTCTGCATTTATATAGCGCTTTTCCAATCTTTGCGACCACTCAAAGCGTTTTACAACACGTCAATCATAGTTATGCTCTGAATTCCGTAGAGAACCATTAAGAAACACTTTTGTCAATTTCCTTTAAAGCTGAAACAACAGCACACTACAGGCACAGACTTCGTGGGCTCCAGTACAAGATGTTAAGTACAGCTACTGACTGCATGTTTTCTGCTATTGTTCTTGAATGACATAATTCATATACAGGTCCTACTGTATAGCCTTGATAAATCAAGCCCATGCATATGATAAACCTCAACCTCAAAGATGTGATAATGCAGGTACATACGCAGAATATTGTCCACAGTAAGCTCAGCATTTACAGAAAGCTGAAAATACCACATGTATTGGTAAAATGTTTTTTGGCGTGCTAAGAATGAAAATCGAAAACAACAACCTTCTAAGTAGATACTTGTGCATTCAGGGAGCTGATTTGATTTCTTTCCAAGTTACCTGGAATTGATTTGTTTCGGTCTCTCAGTCTTCCCATCTATTGAATGTGTAAATAAAATAGACAACAGTTAAACTTTTTGCACGTGCCCAAAGCCCACATGTAAAACTACTTGTGTGATGCTTTTCACCAAATGTGAACATTTTGACTGAAAGTCTGTGCACACTGAGGTACTGGAAGACTAATGAGGGGCATTGCTTTTGTTGCAAACTAGCCTCCCAATTGATGTATTAATAAAATGTGGGTGTACACTATCAATATCCACTGAGTGAGTCATGCCTGATTCTTGATCAAAGACTTAATTCTTTGATTTCTTTGAAATCTGGCTGTGGGAGACATTTGCCCTTATTACAGTTAACAATTTGTCCGAGATCACATGCATAATATAATTGGAATCTGTTACGAGGTGGAAGAAAAAAAAAGGGGGAAAAAACATGCATTTTCTCAAACCAGTATGTGGTAATGAAGTTAGGGCAAAGAGCTTCAGTGCTGCTGTAGAAGCAGTTTTTTTTTTTTTTTTTAAGGTTTGCACGTCGTTTAAAAAAACAAAACTGCTGTATGGTCATAGTGACAAAACTCTGGAAGATTTTCATTCTCGTTTGCCTTCACTAGTTTACCAGCTTTTATCTTTCCACCTCCAAAACTTTCCTCTGTCTCTGAAACACATACGCACATAAACAACAGATTCTGCAATTCTCCCTCTAAGAAGGGAGTCTATATGCCTACATAGATATTCAGCCCTTCCAGTGCAATCAGATTTTGTTGGTGATGGGAGCTGACTCGGAACCAAAACAAATAGATAGAACGGGAAAAGGGCTGGGAGCAGCATTTTGCTGGCAGCGCTCCGAACCAGGTGAGCTAGTGCAAGAAGGGACGACACCAGCCAAAGGATTAATGGTCTCAGGGGAAGCCAAGGTAAGCCTGCTGCTCCTTCTTGACATCTTTGTACTTGTAAGAGCACAGAAATTAGCCAGGCAATGCAGTGAGTAATGGCCAGGGTGCTTCCATCAGTCCCATTTAACAATGTATGCAAAGCCAACAGAGGAAAATGCAGGGAGAGAAAAAGAAAAAGTAAATGTTCTCTCTTGGGCATGTGCGCAGAGTTGCCTGGAGCAGTTGATCACATAAGGTGAAGTGACTGCAGCAGGAACATTACACTAATGTCCTGTCTGTTAAATGACATACATTAAACATCAGCCATAAATATCAGTGTTGTTCCTTGATCCCTTTAGACAGCACCACGACCCTTAATCCTGGAGTCAGCTGTTGACAAAAACAGAGCGTGTAGAGACATTTTCATTTTAGGAACACCGTGATGGAACAATGTTTGAGAAAAAAAAACAACAAAAAAAACAAAAAAAAAAAAAACAGGGTTAGTCTGGGCCAGTGCAAAGGCTGATGTAAAATAGGATGTAATGACTCACAGTGGGAAACAAAATATGTGTCTGACATGAAGCAGAGCTGACCTCGGCCACTGTTGTTTGTAGAGGAGCAGAACGTTACCTACGGTACATGAATCTCAGGATTTGTCATTCTTCCCTTTGTCACTTTCATTTTGAAACTTTTGAGACTATTTGTCCTCCTTAGAATATGTGTCTTATTTGCTTATCACCTAGCTTATGCAAAAAAAAAAAAAATATATATATATATATATATATACAGTATATATACTGCTTTTTGCCATGTAGCTGCCTTTTGAAGTGTGATTTAGCTATCTTAAATTCAATGCCCTTGATACTTATTTCACCCACTTACAACAGCTGAGTATTCCCCATCCAGCCTCACCTCCACCTAATCCATAAACAATGACGAATATGTATTATGCATGCGTTTCCCAGATAGACATAGAGATGTAATAAAAAGCAGGGACAAGATATCATGATGAGTGGTCCAGACCTGCGCGGTGCCGGGGCCCCTCCAGATGTTCACATACTGTATCATACAGACACGGGGCATGCTCTCCCCACTCCACTCAGCAGAGACTTATGACTCTCAGCACAAACCAAATGTCAGTGACTCTTAGGTCAGATGGTATCACAACAGGCTCAGAATTGTGCGCGCACACACATACACGGCCCTAAACCGTGTCACCAGAGAAACTGCAAGAATAAAGCAAACATCAGGCTCTATGTTCACATATGCATAGCATTTCTATCCTATTTACAATAAGACATCTGCAATTTTCACAAGCCTCTGTCAATTTTTCCTGCACCCAAGATATGAATTCTTTTCCTACCAATATTTGTTCTCTTACAAATAATCCATTCAGCCAAATAGTCTAGCTGAAAATACATGAATTATGCCACGTACGAGATATTTGTATGATTTTGACTTTGCCTGCACCAAGGTCATACTCGCTCTGAAAATAAATTCATCAGATTCATATGTACAAAAGAAAGAAAAATGGAGCGACACATCGTAATCCACAGGGTGGATAGGTTTGCTAGCGGAACTTTGGCAAAGTCTTCACTAGCCTGCTTTCCCAAGGGCAACCCTCTGCAACTGGAAACAAATATAAACACCGGTGGAACTGTTATGTGGAAAAATGTCACCATTTCCTTTCCACATCATTGCCCTTGTAAACATTTGCCCTTTGATAATTGTCGACCCATATTTCTGAATGTCTGTCCTATTGACTTAGTCATTAATACAGACAGTGCGCCATTGTTTGTAATATCAAAACTTTGTAATAGGCTATAGCTATGGAAATAAGCTGTAATGTCCCTCTGAAACAACATATTTTTAGACAATTTGTTCGTAAATCTTTTAAATGTCCTTCATAATGCAACAAGTCGGACTACGCACTTTGATTTATTTCATTATTAATTAGGTGAAAACTATGGATCCTCTCTTCTACAGTGTCCTACAAACATATCCCGAAAAAAAAAAAAAAAAAAAACACGATAAGAAAAACATTTCTCCAAAACCACCACCCAAACTGTCTTTTCTCAGTCCCTCCACACCTGCCACATGGGACTGAGTCTTTCTTAGTCTCGCGTGAGAGGCAAAGAGGTTGGGAACACAGAAGCCTTGGCAGGGATGGGGGTGGATAGACGGAGGAATGAAGGGATGAGGGGTGATAGAGGTCCCCCAGCTGTCTAAGACCCGGGCTCGTCCCAGCACACTGGTTCCCACTAATGACCAGGGGTCCTGAATTCCTCCGGCTCCCCTGGGACAACAGCTGCTGCCATCCCTAGCTTCTTCGCAGGCTTTGAAGGGGACGTGGCAGCAGTTGAGCTGGCTACAAGCCTGCCTAGCAGAGCAGCAACTCAAGGATGGGAACAGACAGGCTTGTTGTGCCAGCAGGGTGGCTAAGCCTGCTGAAACCCTATCCAGCCAATTACTCCCTCCCAATGCCAAGCTGGCTCTCTAATGGAGAAACTGGGGACCACACGCTGTTAGGTCTTCTCACAGGTTTACAGGTTTTACAGGTAAGCAGTAACACTCCCACTTTTCTTTTTTCCGGTCCATTCTGACAGTAAGGACTAAATGGTGGGAAAAGCTCGGTTTGATTTTCTCCAAACCAATTTGTTTAAAATGACAAATTCCTTTTAGAGCTCTTGTTTCTCTCCGTCTTCCATCCACTCACACATAGCCCCTGGTTAGGCTTACCCTTTAGACTATTTTCAGAGAGAGAGAAACTGTTGTATAGAAAAGTAGAGAAAATGGCCAGGCTAGAGGGGTTTGGGCCTATGGTTAGACTACCTAATCATTCTGTCCACGTTCCTACTGTTCAGATAAGCAGCACAGTGCCTCCAGTGAGCCTTCCCTCCATCGATGGCATACATATACTTTAACACAGCTAATGTGTGCAAGTCTTGCAACACTTGCACACCATTCAGAGATACACTTCAGATTTCACTAGAGAACCAGTATGGCGGGACGGAGGTCAGAATAAATAGAGCTGCTACAACCCAGGAGAAATATATTTAAAATATGTATTGTTTCAGCAACCACTGTTCTCTGTCAAAGCTGTTGACGTGGCAATCAGCATTACTGTTATTGCAAATGAATTGTAGCAGCTGTGGGTAAATACAGTAAAATGTGAATGGATTTGCTGTGCCACAAAATCATGAAAGTAATGTACATCTAATGAGCTCCTTTCATTTAATGTTTAAGAAATACCTCAGCTTTTGTATGGCATTAAAAAAAATGTTTTTTTTTAAAAAAACAGATCCCAACATATTGAATCAAAGAGAAACATGAAATTACAGGCTGAGAAATTCATTTTGTTACATGTGACAGCTTCTGGACTGTTCTTTTTCCCTCTGTGTTTACAAAACAATTTGTGAGAGTCCACTGAACCAACTTTCCTCTAACAATGTGTTATGAGACAGAGAAAAACAAGAAGGAATCAATAGGACCCGTGGTCATGTATAATTTGCAGGGCCAGCACCTGGCTGCCAACAAATAAAGATTTTTTTTTTTTTCCTGTGCGCTGCATTCAAGGATATTGGACAATTTTGTTGGAGGTAGGCGGCTATTTTCACCAAATCCTGGCTGCAGGTCAGCCGAAATGATTGGATCTCTGTAAGCTCTGTGGGTGCACACAGCACTGTCCCCATGTAAACAGGAGGCCTGGATGTGTTCTTCACACTTCTTTGCGTGTTATGTTTATATCCATGCACAGGCTCAGCTGAGACACACTGACAAACTGCACCTTGCAGAAGTCATAGCCAACCCACATTGGTGGTAAAAATAAATCTTTTTAATTGCACGCAAGAGTAGTGTGCGATTCTCGGCATTTTCTGTGTACAATCTTCCTCTAACCATGCAACTATGTGATTGCATGTGCGTGTGCGTGTGTGTGTGTGTGTGTGTGTGTGTGTGTGTGTGTGTGTCAGGTTGGTTGGCAGGCTGTCTTGGCTAGTCAGAGAGCTCTTCTCCCTGAACCAGCTGGGCCCTCTGCCTCCCTCCAAAGCAGTCAGTGCAGACCACATGGTCTCACCCCAACTCTGAAAGGTGCCATTCAGCCTCACACAGCTAGACACACATGGACACACATGGACTCGCATACTAGCAGACACAAACATGCACACACACACACACACACACACACACACACACAAAAGCCCTAACAGAGAAATATTCAAAAGGAACACCTTCTGCTGTCCACACACAGCAAACTGACCTGTTCAGTTGAGCCGTAAACGTTTATATATAAACCATACTGGGACATTTTCATTTCCTTTCTTTTTTTTTTGTTCTAATTCTCATGGAAAACAAAAACCAATTAGTTATAGTTATTTTTTCATTCTATTTGCCAGCCGTTTGCTCTTAGAGGATCGTTCCATCAGTCACTCCACATGAGTGCTGTCAGGTGGATGGAGGTAAAGACATGTGTTGTGGAGAAAAGACAAAGAGGAGGAGGAGGAGGAGGAGGAGGATAAGAGCTGCAAGTTGTTGGGAGGTTCAGGTCACATGGTGGACCTCAGGACCTTGTGGTGGAGGTAGCATACTTCCCCTGAGCTACATTTACCCTTTAGCTGCAGTCAGGAGAGCAGGCTGAGTGGACAGAGGTAGGTGGGGGGAGTGCGGGGGCACTGAGGGAAAGCGAGACGAGTGATCTGGAGAGAGAAATGTAGCATTGAATCCTAATGTCAGATCAGAGCTGAGGTGGGCGGCGAGAAGATCTCGGCTGCCCGCAGCGTACGAACATGCGTCTGTATCAAGCGCAGAATATTGTGATCTTTGATTGTTTCCTCTTTCACCTTTCATTATTTCTTATCCAGATATAAAGCAAGGCAGCTTGACATGCACACACGTGAGAGCAGAAAGGACACAGTGGTGAGATAGCACAGGATTTTGACACGACCCCGTTCCCTCTGTGCTGTTGCTGCACAGGACTTCTCTGCGGTTGTAGGTCACATTAATTTCGTGCTGAGACGAAGCTTTCAGAAGGTTTTCAGCTTTGTATGTTCCGTTTGTGGGCTCATGTGATAAGAACAGAAATAGGCACTTTGCCCTCATCATGTGCAATAAAGACAGAAAGGACATTATTAGTGGATTCTAGTGGAGGATCCTTTCCTCACACACACACACACACACACTGTAATATGTGAGGTGACTACAAGGAGGGTAAGCGACCGGAGGAATGGAAAAGAGGAGGCTAGGGCTGGGAGATATGGTCGATCTAATTATCACGATATTAACTACCATCACTTCTGCAAAATTTCAAATAAAAATAAATAACATTATTTCGCGAGCAGTTAACTATGTTCTTTTTAAAAACTTCAATAACTATGTTTTGTTTTCACTGGAGCTTTCTCTGAATAAACAAAATACAGTTGTGGAGATTTAGTAAAAAAATTATTAAAAAAATCTAAATCAAGATATGATTCAGATGAAACTAAATAAATGATGATCGTGCATTAGCGCCCAGCCCTTGGTGGGGGTGTGGCAAAAATGATCTTGGCAGGGTCTGCACTTTGTTTATTTTTAATTGAATGAAGTGGTACAAATAAAATCCTGTTTCACTGTCGTGCAGGGATCCCATTTCTCCAGATGAATAATTCAGATTGTACATGCTGAGAGGCCAAGAATAGATTCCTAAAATAACAGGAGGATGGAGGAACGGAGGAATGAAGGAAGGGTGGGGGAACAGGACGACAACTATTGCAGGGGGCTGACAGCCAGCTAGCCGGGGCCTTTGTGATTCCTCAGCATCTCAACCTCCATTCTTGGGATAGGTAGCTTCTCTTGAAACCATTGCTGTACCAGCTATCTTTACACCCACAGTGCGGCCAAAAGACGGCGTCCTGCTGTCGTACGGCTGATGCGCCCAGATTTAACATGTTCCTCCTGTCACTGGCTGCTGCCCCTGCTGTCAGATTGGTTTTGTTGAACTGAGCTGCCATAGATTAAGAGACCCGATCAGATTAGGATGCCAAATCTCCTTGCAAAAGCACCCCTCTCTCCAACAGTCGGAGTAAGATGGTCTCAGCAGTGCTTCAAGGTTTCACTTTAACATTCAGGAATCAATCCCTGCTTCCAATCCAGCGTATTAGGTTGATGTGTGCCAGCAGTCCAGGCAGGCAGCTGTTGAGGGCTGTACCATTCCCTAAAGCACATTGTGCCTGCACTGCTCCCCGATTCCCTGATAACATTAATGCCAGGCAGATGTCCCTGAACTAGTCCAGACATTTTCTTAATATTAGAGTTGCAGACTGGCCTCTTTTCTTCGGCCCTGCCGAATTTCCTGAAAATCTCGCGTGGCTTTTAAGAGCAACATAATATTGACCCGCAATATCTTCCACATCAACTACAACTGAGCCGCTCGCTTCCCTAATGGTAGGAAAATCAATAGGTAATGAATGGGCTTATTTATATTTCAAGCGATCATGTGTCATGTTTTGGGTTTTGTGACAAGTTTATTGCTGTAGGGGGATGCTGAGGAGAAAGATTTGCAATACAATAATGAAAAAAAAAAGACTTTGTCTGTGGATCTATATCAGCTGTTGTCATTCTACAGCAAATAACATCTGTTCCAGATGGGGATCTCTTCCTTATCAAGACACTGCTCCACCTCTGTCATTAGTCTAAGTCCGGCTCAGTAGCTAATCTAGAATGAAAAGACAGTTCGGCCCCTCAGATCTCACCCAATGACTCCCTCCACTATCAAAGTGCTCTTTGAAGTTCACCTTCTATAAAATTGGTTTATAGAAAGTGTCAGGTTAGAGTTCCTGCAGCCAAAGGTACAGCAGTCATTTGAAGCCTCATTCTTCTTTCTAGTTATTCCCCAATGGAACCTTGGCTGTCTTTGTATTCTTTAGCAGAGGCCCTCTTCATGTTTATTGCAAAGAAGCAATCAAGATGTCCTGTATTTGGACCTGGCCCCAAAGAACTGAAGTGTCTGGGGATGCACTTATTAATTTCTTTGCAGTGAGACCCAATTGCCAATCATCCTTGACTATGCCAGTTCGCCTTATAGACTCACCGATGAGAAGGGGCCAAGGGGGGAAAGAAAAAAAAAGATTATAATAACAATAAAAAAACGGGAAAAAAGAATAAAGAAATTAAAAAGGCAAACAAAGCAAACATTAGGGTAAACCTGGTAGACGTATTAGTGTTAGATCTAAGGGCTTTAGTGAGAGGAAAAAAAAAAAAAAAGAAAGAAAAAGAAAAAGAAAAAATACAAACTCACATTACGAGTTACCGTGAACCATGGCAAGGCCAGGGCAGTCAGAGCATGACCGCATCAACAATTGTACTTCAGGCAGCGGTGCTGCAATAATGACTCAGTCAGGAATACACACATACACACGAATACTTATGAATAATGTTAAAACACTCCTTCTTCCTTCATGCACCAAAGCAAAGGTTACCCCAATCATCTTTTTGGCTGCCGCAGTTTTACAGCCCCAGAATGACTGCTTCTCTCTCCATTACCTCTGCACTCGTTTGACTGGCAGATGGGTGGAAAGAAGGTGGATGGAGAGTGGGTCGGGGTGGAGGGGGGGGGGCAATCATGGGACTGTGTGTCCCAGTGCGTGCTTGCAGCACTATTTGTCGTCTCAGCAGATGAGATGGGAAAGGCAGGTGAGACGTGGCCGGGCCTTATTTAAAAGCCTCTTTACGGTGCCCACTGAACCAACGTTGGCATTCCCTAATGGCGCATCACGGGCACGTCATCCCATGCTAGTCCTCGCCATCCCTATGCCACATGTCCTTGTCATCGCTTTAATAGCTGGCACGGCCTAAGTCACAGAAAATATAGGTATTACTATACATAGCCGGATTTCATACGGATGAAATAGTCCACTGAATACTATATTTCTGTGGCCTGTAAAAGTACAAATCTCTGTTTAATCCACTGCTGCTCGAATCATTTGGTTGAAGCAGGTGTCCTTTCCAGTCCAATGGTAGAATGATGCCGTGATTTAGTGGACTGACAGTGAGAGAGACAGAGGGTGATATGAGAGGCTAATGGAGTTAATATACTGAGATGGAGAGATAGAGGAAAGAAGAGGTTAGATTGGAAGAACAGACATGAAGAGCTAGCCGAGTTACAGGCACTGAATCTGAATGCAGATCTAATTTTACAGCCGATTGTTTTCTCTGTAACTTTGTTTCTTGTGTCTATAACATTCTCCTGCTGTAACTGGTTTAAATGCACTCCAAAACCTGATATTGTCCTCATGCATGCACCTAATGTGTAAAATTTTGATTTCATATCTTTTAAAACATTTTTTTAATCTAATATACGGTATGAGTTTGAATTTTCATTTATCTTGAGGTGACATATTCAATATTTGATTTTTTTTTTTACGTAGAAATTGAATTATATATTCCATTTTTAAATTGCTCCAAAAACATTTTGAGAGTGAAATTAGTGTGTTTTGTAGACAAAAATAAAAAATGCATTGCTTCTTTTTTTACTCTGATTGAAAAGGCATTTTCTTTCTGTCCATACCCTGAGGTTGAGAAAGCGCTTGTTTTTTTTTCTCTCCTGTCTCTTTCTTTGTCAGCACTTATTTGCCCTGCCATTCTTTCTCTTGTGTTTGCTCTGTCTCTCATTTTTCTATGTCACTCATGCTCTTTTCATGTACCCAGTCATGAGAGATCCAAGATCATGTTCATATAATGGTCAACAATGAGAACAATCAGTCTTTGACAACAATCTACAAAAATATTAAACATGCTGACAGACAATATGAACACTGTCACTCCTCATAAATACAATAAAGATTTTAATCAGAGTCACAATCCCTTATTAGCTTTCAACCATAAACAGCAGTATGGATTTCTTAGTGTTTGTGTGTATTCAAATGGGCCAGTGTTTGTGCATGAGCTACACTCGACTTTCTCTCTCTCTCTCTCTCTCTCTCTCGCCTGTTTTTGTACACACAAAATCCCCAAATAGTTTTTGGCCTTTCTCGATGAACAAACAGAACATTTTTGTTTCCACATGAGGTGTAGGGAGCAAAGGTCTCACAGAGTTAGGGCAGAGAATTCAGCGCTGAGCTGAGCCGGGCAGTAACGAGAAGGGGAACAAAATCTAAAATCTCGTGTTGCCGTGAAAAATGGTCAAAACCGCCTGAAATATATCTCAATAACCTTCAAGTACCTGTATAAATGATTAATCTTTACCTTAACATGTATGCTGTAAATGCAGACTTCAGAAATCCAACACTGCACATCATGACAGTTGTCCAACTCAGTCTAACTCAACCCGAAGTGGAGAGTGGAGCTCGTATCTCTGATGTATGAGTGTTATATTTATATATGTATGCGTGAGAGAGTGTGTGTGTGTGTGTGTGTGTGTGTGTGTCTCCAGTCTGCTTTAATCTTCTTCCATCTGCTGGTGGACCTCCTCTCCCTGTTCTGAGGCCTGCCGTGCCCCACCCAATCTGCCGAGCCTGACCTCACTGTGCATGTGTGTTTCTGTGTGTGTGTGTGTGTGTGTGAGTGTGTGTGTGGGCTGCTTGATGAGCCTGGTTCCTTATGAAGTGGTGTCATTAAAGCAGAGAGAAGGAGCAAACGGGTGATTGCAGTGATTTGGCAGAGGTTGCACAGACTCTGTCCTCCAATCAGAACCCTCGATTGGCCTCCTCCAGCTCCACTGCAATCACAGAGCACCAAGTCAACAGAGGGCAGACACATACACACGCGCACACGCACACGCACACGCACACTAGTTTATCAGCCTCAGTTATGGGCTTGTCATTGCCATGAACTGTGGGTATATAGACCAGAAGATTTGACATCAGCATATTACAGTCAACTTCTAATGCGGCGTAAATATTTGTCTCAATTAAAGTGTATTGCACACATTTTAGGATTAAGTGCATAATTAATTACCTGTTGAATTTCTGTGTCAACACTTCTTCCGCTTAATTCAAAATCTGCAGGAATCCTCCACAAAGATCTATACCACAATAAGGCATGTTTTCTGATAGTTTAATAAATAAATAATCTTGAAATAGCCGCCTGGTAAAATCTATTTTGGTATACTCCTGTGTGAATTAAATGCTTAAAGACAAACGTAGTATTTTCTTACTTAATGAAGAACTTTAGTGCAAAATGAACATAACAGTTTCAAGTGAAATTCTAAAGAAAAAAATAAATCAAATATTTCATATTTAAATTGAACTACAGTGGGGTATTCCCAAAAGCAGAATCTGTGGGTGTGAGTGTGCAAGAGTAGAACAATAAAGCTGAATTAATTAATAAATTATTAAAATCCATACATACTGCTGTTTGGAAAAAACTATGGCATTTCACTGAATGCTAATGTAAAGTGTGATGTGAAAACAAAATCGCAATCTTCAAACGATATTCCCTCAAAATATTTCACATGCACATCATTCGCCAGATCTGAAAAAACTCGAGTCAGTATGTGCTCGTTATTATCGACTTAACAGGCGTGAGTATCACCATATATGATTTCATCCCAATATGATTCCATTGCAAGACGATAAATTATCATGTAAATGTATCGCCCAGCCCTAATTCACAGGGTACAGAGAAGAAGTGGGGGACAAAGAGAGAAAGAGAGGGAGAATGAATTATAAAGTGTAGAGAATTGAGCACTAAATTGATCTGCAGTCTGTCTGTCCCCAAAGACGTTGAGATGCTGTAATGAGAACGGCAGACCAGATGCATACGGAGGCCGTCTCTTCCCCATCTCCATCCCTCTCTGAAAGAAGACAAGTTTGTTTCTCAAGGTGATTGTTGCGGTGATAAGGGAGAGGGTGTTATTAAGGGTGACAGCGGAGGGGCTGAGAGGCAGTGGCTGACTGGATAACCTTGTCCCCATCCCCGCCTCGCTTCCTTCTGCATGAGCATCTCCACCACTGGCCTGCCCTGCCTGCTTGCTCGTCTGAACACAATCTGCTGGCTGGAATTACCTCCCCGCCCCAGGAAAACTAAACATGATTTCTGACCTTTCCTTTCTGTGTTCAACAGTAACCTTTGCTGATCCGCCTACGGTACGAGACCATCGCAAAGAACAAGGGATGGAGTGGAAGGGGATGCGTGTGTTTTTTAAAAAAAGGCAAGTGAGGATCAATGTGTGTCTACCTGAATGTATGTATGCATGCATGCATATTCAAAGGCGAGTGCTGGTGGTAAGAGTGCAAATATAACCACGGCACTTGTACAATATCATGCAATTCAATACGACAGCTCTGCAATAAACCTTTGTGAAGCTCACACTGTCCAAATGTAGTCGTCAGCTCTTGTATATGCAACATTATACGGTGCTTCTGTTATTCAGTCTACACGCTGCGAGTAGCTGCTGCTTACATCCGCGTATGTGCTGACTGAGTGTACCACAGAAGTGGCAGTAAGAGTCTACTTTGTACGAGACACTGTGTTTGCAGATGTACTGCATCTTTCAACTTGCTAAATTCATTACATCATCACTCTGCTGTGCTTTGCCGTGTCAGCAAGTTTTGCATTGGTATTATCATTAGTAGTTTGTTAGATAAGGCTAATTGATCTCCACCTACCCAGTGTATTAGCGAATTGTTGTGATCTAACCCTTCGACTGACTGACTCTGCATTACTCCTACAGCCTCAGCACAATCTGATCCTCAGGAGCAAAGTGCATCCCTAAAGAAATGATTTCATCATCTCTTCCTCTCGCTCGGTTTGTCTGTTTTCTTTCTGACGCTTTCTCTCCCGTTGTCTGTCTTCCATAAACCTAATTCACCCCAACCCCCCGCTGCCCCCCCCCCCCTCCCCCTTGAAAACAAAACAGTTTGTGCTGATGTGAGGCTAAATTTAAGAGCTTACAGACAGAGAGACCTGAACATCCCAGGCCAGCTTGGTGGAGTTAGCAGACTAAACTCTGGGCTATCGAGGCCTGTGTATCAGTATTGTTTGTGTACGAACACCAGAGGGGATTTGGACAAGCAGTGTGAGCTCTGAATGTGTGACCCACAGCTGGCCTTACCATTGGATTAGCTCACCCTGACCCCCACGACCTCTGAACATGCTCCCTACTATTTCAAGATCTCTCCATTTATGCCCAGCCAAGCACAATGTGACCAGTAAGCTTTAGTTTGCGTCTCTCCTAAAGGGAGAAGATATGCTGTTCCACTTTTTGCTTCGCCCCTGCTGCCCCTCCCTCTCGCCTGGTTTATCCACACTTTTCTCTGTTTATTTTGCACTCTTTCCCCCTCTTTCTCTCTCACCCACTTTCAGTCTCTCAGTACAAATTCCCTTCCTTCACCACTCCACTCTCACCATCCGTCTTTTCACCCCTCATTCGTCTCCCTCTAACTACCCCTCTCTCCTTCACTCCTCCTCTCTTTTCTAAAGGGGATCAGCGGAGCTTAGAGGCCTTCCTGCTTGGTTCATTACGGAGCTGCTCTGACATGGTGAGCTCGTCTCTCGAGTAAGGAAAGGAGAACACCACTGATGTTTAATACATGGCCCACTCTGTTGTCTTTCACGCCAGATAAATTCATCATCAAAAACTGAGCGCAGAACAGCAACAAAGCATGTAAACCTATTCTCTCAATCTCAATTCCCAATCTTTTTTTTTTTTTTTTTTTCTTTTTGTCCTCACTCTCCATTTAACTTATTGCCTCTCGCTCCGGTTCTCTCTCTCTCTCTCTCTCTCTCTCTCTCTCT